>LNAC01000549.1:416198-665530 GCA_002007465.1 Ailurus styani
GGGGGGGGGGGGGCCCTGTCTGGGCAGGTGGGGGTCATCTCTTCAGTCGCTGCCTGTGTGCGTGCTCAGGGAGCTCCTGGTTTGAAATGATGCTATTTTGCAGGGGGAAGCTCTTTGATGTCCATGCCATGTCCATCCACCCCACCCCCCTTTTCCAGTCATGAGCACAATAGTCTTATGTTGGATTTTTGTAAAAAAATAAAAATAAAATAAAATAAAATAAATGGAGACTTTAACTCAGGCAGTGTGGAGGTCCTTTGTGATTTTCCTCTGCAGGGCCAGAAGAGTGACCCGAAAGGAGGGGCCTGCCTGATTGCAGGGAGCCGCCAGTGTGCAGCCAGCTGAGCCCCCTCCCCGCATAAGTCTGTGGGGTACGTGATTCAGTCTTGGAGCTGCCCCTGCACTTGAACCCGCGTGACGCTGTAAACGCGCATGGACGTTGGCCGCCTTGCCGGGGCCCATTCCTGGGATCAGTGGTTTGATGACACAGAGGAATTTAGGTGTCCTTTAACAGATGGGAGTGGGATAGCGGATGGCAGTGCCACCTTCTCCCTCCTTCCTTTTTTCATGGTCATTTTAAAAATGTGCGGTGTGGTGCTGGGGAGCCAGCAGTGTGTTCAGATCTCAGAAGTGGAAGTTACGATGCGAGGCGTCAGCCGTTTGGCCCACAGTAGAAATGCCTGCTTACTGGGGCGACGTACTCAGAAGTTCTCAGCGGCTCGCTCTGCATTCCCTGTGTTTTAACGCTGGCTCGTGGGAGACTCTGGACGCGCACAGAAGCGCACAGAAGCCGCTGCTCACTGCTGCCTGGGCTCCTGTTGCAGCCGCGGCCCCGCGCCTGGTAAGCCGCTTTTGGAATAGAGCTGATGTGGTATTACCAGAGTTAACAAAGCCTGGCACACACTGGCTGAGAAGTCCCATCTTTACTTTTTAAATCGTCATTGACAAAGGAAGACAAGAGAGCATGCCAAGGAGAATGAAAGACACAGAGTGGATCCCAGAAGACTTCATCAAAGTAGGGCGGCGGGAAGCCCGACCGAGGGGCAGGGTCTGGGTTGTTACTAAATTTCCCGTTTCTTGGTTTGTTTTAGTTTGTTGGTTGGTTGATTTTTCAAGTTTTTATTTAAATTCCGGTTAGTAAACTCTTGACTTTTTAAATTCAGCAAATGGTTTTATCTTTCTCGTTTTGTTTTCGTCTTTGTGAAAAGTACAAATCCTGGTCATATCGTAGGTTTGTCATGTTAGGGTTTAAACTAGTTAGATTCTATTTAAACTATTGGTCCCAATGTATCATCATGAAAAAGTAAGTATTTATAGTATAACTTATAACTATTTTACTGTATTGGTTTGTTGCTGTCTGTGTATCCATCCCCCTATCCATCTATCCATCCTTCTCTTCATCTTTTTATCCATCCTATTTTTGGCACATTTCTAAGTGAATTAGTGACATTAATATACTTCCTTCCAAATACATAAGCACACATATCATTCACTGGAGGTGAATATTAGTTTCTTTGTGTCCAATATAAAATTTAAATATTAAATTTACACCCTGAAAATTACAGCCTTAGATCTTAAGTATACACGCTCTCAAGTTTTGACAAATGTATCTACCTGAGTAATCCTACCCCCTGTCAAGATAAAGAACTGGGGTGCCTGAGTGGCTCAGTCGGTTAAGCATCTGCCTTTGGCTCAGGTCATGATCTCAGGGTCCTGGGATCAAGCCCTGTGTCGTGTTCCCTACTCAGTGGGGAGCCTGCTTCTCCCTCTGCCCCTCCCCTCCACTGTGCTCTCTCTCTGGCTTTCTCTCTCTCAAATAAATAAAATCTTTAAAAAAGAGAGAGAGAGATAGAACATTATTGTCAAACCCAGAAAGTTCCCTTATGTTCCTTACTGGTCAGTCTCCATCTCCATCCCCTAGAGAAAACCAATGATTTCATCCCCCCCCCCACATTGTATTTGTTTTCCGTTCTAGAATTTCATATAAATGTTGTCATACAACTTTTATTCTTTTGTGCCAGGCTTCTAGAAATGCAGCATATTTTTGAGATCGACCCAATGTTGTGTTTATTAGTGATTTTGTTCCTTTTATATTGCTGAGTAGTACTCCCTCGTACAGCAACATTTATCCATTCTGCTGCTAGGCACTTGGGCTGTTTCCATTTTGGGTTATCAGGAATAAAACTGCCATGACCATTCATGTGCAAGTCTTCTTGTGGATTTATCATTTTCTCTCAGGTAAATACTCAGGAGTGAAATTGTATGACAGACAAGGTAGGTAGAATACACATTTAGTTTTATAAAAAAACAAAAAGCAACAAACTGCTGGACCTTTTCCCAAAGTGTTTGTACCCATTCTGTACAACAACCAAAAATGTTTAGAGTTCTAATTACTTACATCCTCATCAATCTATGCTCTTGTCAGTCTCTTTAGCCATTCTGGTGGGTCAGTAATGGTATCTCCTACTTTTCCATGTGCATTTCCCTGAGGACGAATGACATTAAGCACCTTTCTACATGCTTATGCCATTTATATGTATTTCCTTTGTAAAGTGTCTTTTTGCCTATTAAATCTTTTTACCTGTTAAAAAAATTGGTTTTTTTTCTGCATTGCTTAAAAAATACATTTTTAACAGAATTTATTTTTTTTTTAGCAGTTTTAGCTTTACAGAAAAATTGAGTGGAAGAGTAATTTCTGCTTTCTTCTTACCCTTAGTATTATCTTGCATTAGTGGGGCACATTTGTTAAAGTTGATAAGCCAGTGTTGACATATTAACTAAAGTCCTAGCTTATGTTAGGGTTCATTCTTTGTGCAGTGTAGTCATTGGGTTTTGATAAAAGTATGATGACTTGTATCCATTATTATAATATTCTATGGAAGTTTCACTGTCCTCAGAAACCTCTGTGCTCCACCTGCTCTTTCCTTCCAACCCCTAGCAGCCACTGATCTTTTTACTGTCTCCAGAGTTTTGCCTTTTCCAGAACGTCATGACTGAAATTGTACTGTATGTGGCCTTCACAAATGGGCCTCTTTCACTCAGCAATGTGTCAGTTTCCTCCATCTTTTTTTGTGGTTTGATAGCCCATTCTTCTCATTGCTGGATAGTATTCCACTGTATGGGTGTATTGTCTTTATTGTTGATACTCTCCCAGTTTGTGGCTTGCCTATCCATTTTCTTGATATCTTCTGATGAGAAGCTTTTAATTTTGATATGGTCTAATTTATAACATTTTCTCTTAGTTATTGCTTTCTATGACTCAAGAAAGCCATGCCATGAGTTCTAAAGTTCTATTCTTTTACATTTTCCACTAAAAGTTTTATGGTGTTCACTTCTACACTTTGGTACTTCGGTCTAGGATCCTTTTTTTTTTTTTTCCTCCTAATGTTCCTTGAACTTTTTAATTCATGGGACTCTTTTTTCTCAGGGAACATCTGATGGCACCGGTATGTTCCCTGGATCCCGCTTGTCTCCTAGATGATAAACTCCTAGAAGGCAAGGGACTGTGGTTGGTATGTCTTCATTATCTCACAGTACGTGGTTTGTTGCCTGATTTTAAGGTGATCTTACCGCAGGAGCAGGACATTCAGTTTGAGTGTTCGTTCTTCTGTGTCAGTGTTCTATAGAAGATAGGTTTTGTGGGTGTTTATAAACACTGAGAA
Source organism: Ailurus styani (assembly GCA_002007465.1). NCBI lineage: Eukaryota > Metazoa > Chordata > Mammalia > Carnivora > Ailuridae > Ailurus > Ailurus styani. Next base: position 419,861 of record LNAC01000549.1, read on the forward strand.
ACCAGAGTTTTTTTTTGTTTTTTGTTTTTAAAGAACAGGCTAAAATAAGGAAGTTCTATGTAAGATCTTGTGCATTAATTTGACATCTGTACCAGGACTGAATGGAAAGTGCCTTCTTCAACAGATCATTTTTGGAGGAATAGGAAGTCACCATTATTTAGCAGATTTTACATAAAATCTGGGTCTAAACATCTGTCCAAAAACCAAAACTCCCATTGGAATATTATCAGCCAGATTTTCAAATGTTATTCTACTTTATTCATTGACTTAAAAAAATAATTAAAATGGGGCAGCTAGGTGGCGCAGTTGGTTGTGTCCGACTCAGTTTCCACTCACGTCGTGATCAGGGTCATGAGACTGAGCCCCACATCAGGCTCCACGCCTCAGGGTGGAGTCTGCGTAGACTCTCCTTCTCTCTGTGCCCCTCCCCCTCTCCTAAAAAGAAAATCTTCGGAAGAATCAGGTTAGCATTCAGGATAGAATTGTCTTTCTTTTTTTTCCTTTTTAGGAGTTTATTTACTTATTTGGCAGAGACAGAGAAGAGCACACAAGCAGGGGAAGTGGAAGGCAGAAGGAGAAGGAGAAGCAGACTCCTTGGCGAGCAATGAGCTTGATGCAGGACCCGGTCCCAGGACCCCGGGATCATGATGTAAGCTGAAGGCAGACGCTTAACCAACTGAGCCATCGCTAGAATTGCCCCTAGAATTGTCTTTCATACATAATCAAGAAAAAAAATGCTCCTCTCTTTTGGTGAGGTGGTTGTCTCTCCTGGGGGAGTTAGCCAGTAAGGCCACTGTAAGGAATGGGTAATGGGGCAGACTTAAAGTAATAGTAGTGTACATCTCACTTGCTTCTTACACTCAGTAATAAGAAGAGGGGCACTGGGTGCTCTGTCAGTTGACTGAATCTTGATCTTGGCCAGGTCTTGATCTCAAGGTCAAGTTCAAGCCAGGTACTGGGCTTCACACTGGCCATGGAGCCTGCTTAAAAAGAAGAAAAAGAAGAAACACTTTCCCTTCTCTTCTTTGCAAAAGCAATGAAGTAAGAGCACAGGTATGTCTGCAAGATCATAGACAGCCTTACTCCAGTTTCATTTTAACAATATGCTTACATTGAATGCTTCAAAATAAGCATTCTTGCCTTGAAAAATCTCTGGTTTCCTATTTAAATAACCAAAGGGACAACTCTTTGACATAAAGTAATTTTGCCAGTCAAGGGCCAGTGAGGCAACAAAAACACACTAGTTATTTTAACAAAGAGAATATAAATACTTAGAGATTCAGAAAAAAAACCCAGAACATTTTGTCCCATACCAACACATGTGGAAAGAAGTTCCATGATCTGAACAACTGAAGTTCAGTGCAAAGACATGGTTTATTCTTAGAACAAAAGAGTAGCAATTTATCTAGTTTTAACCTGGGACAAAGTGATTAAGGTTTTTTACTGTCAGCACTGTTGACATTTGGACCAGATGATTCATTACTGTGGGGAGCGGAGGTTTGGGGGACCTGCGCAGTATCAGTGGCCTTGACCCACTGGAGGCCCCTAGGGCCCCTTCCGTCCCACGCCAGTCCTTCCTCTCCAGACACTGTCAAATGTCCCATGGGGAGCAAAATTACCCCAGTTGAGAACCACTGGTTTAGGTCATGTTATCTTTAAATTTACAATAAAAAGAAAAGAACCAAGTTCATAACCAGCTTTATGGATCACTACACATAAAAATATATTCTAGCATAAGCAACTCTGCCCACACAAAACACAAATCACCACAAATTCTATTTTAGATCAAATTACTACAGAGCACCTACAATGATATTGACCTGTGCAGTTAGTATGATAGCCACTGGCCTGGTGTCAGTATTGAGCACTTGAAACAGGGCCTAAGTGTAAAATTCACTCTGGATTTCAAAGATGAAGACCCCTGGGCGCCTGGGTGGCTCAGTGGGTTAAAGCCTCTGCTTTCGGCTCAGGTCATGATCTCAGGGTCCTGGGATTGAGGCCCGCATCGGGCTCCCTGCTCAGCGGGGAGCCTGCTTCCCCCCCCACCCTGCCTGTCTCTCTGCCTCCTTGTGATCTCTCTCCCTCTGTGAAATAAATAAATAAAATCTTTAAAACAAAACAAAACAAAATAAAAACAAAGATGAAGACCCAAAAACGTAATACTTTCATATTGATTATATGCTAAAATAATATAATTTTGAATATAACAAGTTGCTTAAAATATATTAGTAAAATTAATTTTACTTTTTGTTTTATAATTTTATATATATAAAATTATACATGTGGCTTGCATTTGTAACTTGCACTGTATCTGTTGGACAGTGCTGGGCCTAGAGTCAAGGGTACTGCTATTCAACCTTACTACAACTGCTGAGAAACTCCGCACATCGGGTTTAACAGGTGTATCTTCTTGGAAGACAAGTTACCACCAATGCCAACTTAGGCATACATGAAGTTTATGACTGTTAACAATGTGTCTGTTCAAGTATGAGTTGTTGTTTTTTTTTAACTTTATTCATTTATTTGACAGTGAGTGAGTGAGCACAAGCAGGCAGAGGGAGAGGGAGAAGCAGGCTCTCCACCAGGACTTGACCCCAGGACCCTGACATCATGACCTGAGCCGAAGGCGGACGCTTAACAGACTGAGCCACCCAGCCGCCCCTAGAATTAAAATATTTTTGTTCTGGTAAAATTTACATAACTCGGAAATGACCTATTAACCTATTTTTAAGTGCACAATTCAGTGGCATTAAGCACAGTCACAGTGTGTGACCGTCACCACCAGCAATTCCCAGGGCTTTCTCACCTTCCCTACAGGAAATCTGTGCCCATTAAACTGCAGCTCCCTACTCCTCAATCCCTTCAGCCCCTGACAACCTCAGTGTTCTCTCCATGAATCTGTCTATTCTGGACATTCACATAAATGAAATCATACAATAGCGAGTCTTTTCTGTCTGGTTTATTTTACTCAGCTTGTTTTCAAGGTTCATCATGTTGTAATATGTGTCAGAACTTCCTTTTTTCTTTTAATTTTTAAGTAGGCTCCACGCCCAGCATGGAGCCCAATGCAGGGCTTGAACTCACAACCCCAAGATCAAGACGTGAGCTGAGATCAGGAGTCAGATGTTTCACCAACTGAGCCATTCATGTGCCCCCAGGACTTCCCGTTTATGGCTGGTAACATCCCATCTTACACACACACACACACACACACACACACACAGATGGTCCTGAAAATTTGCTCCTCTGTACTTATGAATAATTTAGGAGAAACTTCTGTTTTTATGTTATTTTTGCAAGCTAAAATCAAAGCACAATGCACAGATTATAACAGGTGCCTAATAAATGTTCACTGATGACTGGAAGGGCCTACTGATGATTGGAAAAGACTTTGTAACATCAAAATTCACTATTTTCAAAATACTGTGAGTATTGTTAACTAGTTACTAGATTAAAAATTTATATTAGCTCATCTCAAAAATGTCAGCAGACTTTTAGTTGATCATGTTTTTAGTAATCCAAAATTTGTATATTCAAATTAAAGTTACTTTTTGTTTGTGATTGATTTCCTAGTCGGATGTCAGGAAGACTCACAAATGGGTTAGGAATTATTACCATGGTGTGTCCTAGAGAAGGGTAAAAGATAAATCCTGCTAGCACAAGAATTACTGTGCACAGCGTGCCCGCTGTTTTTTACCGTGGTCTCATGGAAAAACAACGTAAGAGAAACAAGCAGCAGCCTGTAGTCTAAGGATGAGATGTGGGCAAAACGCTCTCGAAGACCTGCAGTACTATGACTCAAAAAATGCTTAAGTTTAATGCATGTAAAATAATGTTTCACTAGCTTTAATGCTGTTATTGACATACACCCCATGCCAGTTTAAGGCGTGCAAGGTGATGCTTTGACGCACGTACATACTGAGAAATGGTTTTCATGATAAGGTTAGCTAACAGCTCCATCTCTTCACGTAATGACCATTTTTGTGGTGATAACTTTTAAGATCCACTCTTTTAACTTTCAGGTACATTTCACAGTATTGTGAATTAGTCACCACACTGTCCATCTATCAGAGCCCCAGAACTTACTCGTCTTATAGCTGAAGTCTGTACCACTGGACGAACATCTCCCCATTGTCCTCACCTCCCAGCTCTGGCAAGCACTAGTCTACTATTTCTTAGTTTGCAGTTTTTAGATTCCACATATGAGTGAGAACAGACGGGAATGCCTTGGAAATACTGCAGGTTCAGTTCCAGGCCACTGCAGTAAAGAGAACAGTGGTAGAGTCAAATCAGGTGTTTGGTTCCCTAGAGCATATCACAGTTATGTTTACAGTGTCGTCTATGAAGTGCACGAAAAATACATACCTTAGTTTACAAATACCTCACTGATAAAAAATGCTGGCCATCATCTGAGCTTTTAGCGAGCTGTAATCGTTTTTGCTGATGGAGGTCTCGTCTTGACGCCGATGGCTGCTGATGGGTCAGGGTGGGGGTGTCGAAAGCTGGGGTGGCCGTGGCAATTTCTCAAAATAAGACAACAGTGAAGTTCGCCACATTAGTCGACTCTTCCTTTCATGACTTCTCTGTAGCACGTGATGCGGTTTGATAGCATTTTACCCACAGAACTTCTTTCAAAACTGGAGTTATGCCTCTCACACCCTCCTGCTGCTTTATCAACTAAGTTTCTGTAATATGCTCAATTCTTTGCTGTCATTTCAACAGTCTTCCCAGCATCCTCACCAGTAGATTCCAACTTAAGGGACCACTTTCTTTGCTCATGTGTAAGAAGCAACTCACCCTTTCAAGTTTGATCATGAGCTTGCAGCAGCCCAGTCCCATCTTCAGGCTCCACTTCTAGAGTTCTCTTGTGGTTGCCACCACGTCTGCAGTCACTTCCTCCACTCAAGCCTGGAACCTTCAGCTCGTAGAAAATGCAGTATCTGCTAAGCACATGAAGTTGTTTGTCTTTCTCAGACTTATTTCACATAGCCCAATGCCCTCAGGGTCCATCCGTGTTGTTGTAAAAGGCAGAATTTCCTTTGTGTGTGTGTGTGTGTGTGTGTGTGTGTTTAATGGCTGAATAATATTCCATATTGTGTGTGTCCCACATTTTCTTTATCCATTCGTCCATCGATGGACACTCAGGTGCTTCCATGTCTTGGCTCTTGTGCCTACTGCTGCAGCAAACACAGGGGCTGCAGATATCTGAGAGAATGACTTCACTTCCTTGGTCTATATGCCTAGAAGTGGAATGCCGGATCACACTGTAGTTGTATTTTCAATTTTTTGAGGTACTTCATACTGTTTTCCCACAGCAGCTGCACCAATTGACATTGGTACCACCAACAGTGCACAAGGGTTCCCCTTTCTCCACATTCTCACCAATACTTATTTCTTGTCTTTCTGAGGATAGCCATTCTGATAGGTGTGAGGTGGTGTCTCATCACAGTTTTGAACATTTACATTTTCCTGACAATGAGTGACATTGAGCACCTTTTCATGTACCTGGTGGCCATTTGTATGTCTTCTCTGGAAAAATGTCTATTCAAGTCCTTCGCCCATTTTTAAATCAAATTGGTTTTGTTTGTTGAGTTGTATGAGTTCTTTATATATTTTGGGTATTAATTCCTTATCATATAGATGGTTTGCAAATATTTTCTCCCATTCAGTAGGCACCTTTTCCTTTTGTTGAGTTTCCTTTGCTATGCAGAACTCTTTTTAATTTGATGTAGTTCCACTTGCTGATTTTTGCTGTTGCTTATGTCATATCCAAAAAAATTATTGCCAAGGCTAGTGTCAAGCAGCTTTCATCCTATGCTGTCTTCTAGTAGTTTTGGTCCTCAAATTTAAAGCTTTAATCCTTTTCAAGTTAATTATTGAGTGGTGTAAGATCTCAGTTTAATTTCATTGTTCTGCATGTGGTTATACAGTTTCCCATTTATTGAAAAGACTATCTTTTTCCCAATGAGTATTCTTGGCTTCCTTGTCAAATATTAGTTGACTGTTTAAGTGTGGGTTTATTTCTGGGCTCTCTGTACCACTGGCTTATGTGTCTATTTTTATGCCAGTACCATGTTGTCCTGATTACTGTAGATTTATAATAAAGCTTGACATCAGGAACTGTGATGCCTCCACAGCTTTGTTCTTTTTTGAGATTACTTTGGCTGAATATTCAGGGTCTTTTGTGGTTCCACACAAATTTTTTTTTTCTTCTATTTCTGTGAAACATGTCATTGGAATTTTGCTAAGGATTTTACTGAATCTATAGATGGGAAAATAATGTTTTTATGATGCAACTAAAACTCATAACGTGCTACCCAGCAGCAGTATAAGACTGTGGTTTTTAATCTTTATTAAATACACTCGTGATTGATTTTGGCTCTAGCCTCTGGCAAGATTAGACACTTTTGGCCAAGTTCTACATGGCCTGTCTCTAGGTGTTAGTTGCCACTTCCTCTGGAGTTGTAGTTGGTTATTTCTAACCTCATCTGGGTTTAAAGAAGAGTAATGTTGTTTACCCATAGCTCCACTGCAGTGAATTTGAGAACATCAGATGTTTCTTACCTACGCACAATGTGGCATGAAACGATGAGACAACATTCAACTCTCCTTAAGACTGCAGGGGAAAAACTGGACTCGGGCCAGAGAGAAGTGTCTCCCTTTCCTATCCACCAGTTTGCCTGCTCACAGGAATGTCTCTGATGAGACAGCTTTGGAGGTTTCTCCACTCTTCCTTCTGTTGATACTTCACTGTAATTTGGAAGAGGCCACTCCTGCGTGGTAGGCCAACTGTGAAGTCCAAAAGCTTCAAGCTCCCAAGGGATCAAGGAGAGCAGTAGCTGTTACCTTTACTTGAAAAGAAGTGGACTAACAGGGATGTCTCCCCTTCCCAGCCTGTTCCTGATCCCTGATACCGACATGTGACATTATGGTAAGGCACATACCACCTACTGGCCATGTTTTGGGGAAAGTTACTTAACCTCTGTACCTCAGTTTCCCCATCCAACATCTTAATTGCAGCCCTGTGGAGAGACAACCCTGAAGCAGGAGCGTCCAGCCAGGCCACACCGGATTCCTGACCCACAGAAATGGTGAGACAATGAACGTTCCATTAAGTCACTGAGTTTTGGAGTAATCTGTTACACAACAATAAATACACCACTTCTTAGATTAAAAGAAATAATAAAAATAGGTTCCTCTTTAATAGTAAATGACTATTTCATCAGGATTTTGTTGGGCTTGAGTAGAAATTGTTCTAGATGTCCAACTCTTCCCCAGGTCAGTGTCAATAGTCAGTGGGCTGTGTTTCCAATAGAGCCCTCATCAGTATAATCATGGTGAGGGAAGGCAGGTTCTGCTGTTCCTTCTGGATCTTTTACTAACCAACCTAGTTTGATATCCAAATATCTGAACTCTAGGCAGTTATTCGTAATTGCTTGAACTCTAGATTTTCTCTCTGCTCTAACAAATGATTCTTTGCTTCTTCCTCTCTGGCTTCTGCCACTCAGTAGGTGGTGGTGACTTATAGTTTTTAGAATTTCCATGTTATGACTGGCCTATTAGTTTACAGACTGATTTGCATTTACATACTGTTTGTTTCTTCAGTAATCACCTCTCAAGGGATCAATGCCTTGGGCTCTCTGAGTAAGCCTTTAATAGAAATCAAACTTGGGGGTGCCTGGGTGGCTCAGTGGGTTAAGCCTCTGCCTTAGGCTCAGGTCATGATCCCAGGGTTCTGGGATCGAGTCCCTCGTCGGGCTCTCTGCTCAGCGGGGAGACTGCTTCCTCATCTCTCTGCCTGCCTCTCTGCCTACTTGTGATCTCTCTGTCAAATAAATAAATAAAATCTAAAAAAAAAAAAATCAAACTTTGACAAATCCAAGTAAAATAAGCATTTTGGTTTTCTTGAGTTTATACTGCTTTCCCATTTTAAAAGATGTTTGAAATTTAACTTGATTTCTCTCAAAAGTTTTATCAGGTCTTCTACATGTGGTGCAAATTTACAATCTCCTCCTAAAAACAAAGGTAAGCTTTCATGCAGTCAATCTCCTGTAACGTCAATCCCCACCCAAGGCTGTAGGTCTTCCAGTTTATTCTGTAGATGCATCTGATTGGTTGGAATGACCTGTACCCTGGACAACAGAGGCCTGTCAAAGCTGAGCATTTCCACACCCATGCCTGGCAAGGGCAGCTGCTTGTTTAGCTCCTCTCGTGAAGAATCCCTCCACTGGCAGGGCCACTCCAGAGAGAGAACAGTCTGTCAACTCTCTCTAAAACCTGAGCCAGTACCAGGATTGTACATAGTTCTTGGCTCACTAAATCCCTTTGTGATGCACAGCTGCTAGCCAAGTTGGAGAACTGACTACTGACTGAATTTTAACCAGTCTAGAAAGATTGTAGGAACAACAGGCTGAACTGGGCCACTCCACAGTTGACCAATTCTAAGACTTGTGCTCTTACCCCCTTCTTCCAACAATAATACTTGCAAAATTGAAAACATACGTTACAACTGATGCTATCTTAGATGTCACCTGGTAAATACCTGTTTTAAGCACTTAAGAAGCAGCATTATTGTAAATGTAGTAGCTTACTATTTTAAGGGTCTATGGGCATCTGAGTTTAATGCTCTGCTTAACGCAGAGAAGAATACTGATCATCTGTGGCAAGGGCAGTGGTGGGCAAGGATTAAACAGCAGAGCCTGCACTGTGTGTTCTGGATCTTTCCTCAGAAGGTTAAGGCTGCTGTTACCAATCTGTGCTGGTGTTATTTTTTTTTTTTAAGATATCTTTATATATTTATTTGAGAGTGCACAAGCAGGGAGAGGGGCAGAGGGGAAGGGAGAGGGACAAGCAGACTCTGTGCCGAGCATGGAACCCAACAAAGGGCTCGATCTCAGGGTGCTAAGATCATGACCTGAGCCGAAATCAAGCATTGGATGCCCAAGAGACTGAGCCGCCCAAGTGCCCCTGTGTTGGTGTTTTTTATACAGACACAGCTCAGATAAAGTTAAGCATCTTTTCAGACAATTTAAGAAAAATATATCTGAGGTTTCTAAATAATGTTGGGTTATATGCTTGCACGTACCAGACTAAAATTTGCTTTGGTATTTTTTTTAACTGGATTCCACACCCAGCATGGAGCACAACATGGGGCTCGAACTGATGATCCTAAGATCAAGAGTCAGACGCTTAACCAACTGAGTCACCCAAGTGCCCCACTATGGTATTTTCTAAATTTATGCTATTCCGTATAGTTATTTTTTCAGGTACTAAATCAACGTATACATTCTAGGTTCAACAGAGCACAGGTACTTCTATAAAAAATAAGTTTTATTAACAAAACGGGCTCACAGTATAAAATACATATAGATGGTTCATTATACCAATTTTTTTTTTAGATCATCTTTCTTAGATGTAGCACTGCAGACAAGTAAATAAAACACAAGCAAAGACTAGTTCCCCCTACCCAAGGCCTGTGAAACCATGAAGAACAAACACAGACTGCTAAGTCAGTCATTTTTTACCTCCACTTCCACCATTAACCTTTTGGAAAGCTGCTCTTACACTATTCCTTAGCTTGCTGCCTTACCATCCTGACTACCCAAGAGAGGCAACACTGGGAGGAAAATGAGTTCAAGTTGAAAGCAAAAGTTCTTGCCCAAAACATCACGGAAATCTAGGCCAGGAGATTCTGGCTGTAACTGCTGACAAGCACGTCCCTCAAGGGCCATGTGTTTATTCCTTAAGCCAGGGAACACCACAAAGACATGGCCGACTTTTTATGCCCTTCCTCAGTTTGTGCTAGGCAGCCCCAGCGAAGGACTGCAAGATTTCAGTGAAGTAAAAATGGCTTAATGTTCCATTTAGAACTTCTGTAGGAATTTGAGAACGAGGTCCCGCAGTCGTACCCTGAGCATCTCATCATTGTCACAAATGATATGAGTTGAATCTTCCTCAATCTGGATGAGTGTCTCAGCTTCCTGGAGCAAGACAATATGGCCCTTCGCTGTGTCTTCCACCTTAATATCGCTGAAGCCATGCTGCTCCAAAAGAAGAAGAGAAAGGAGGATGATGGATACTCTGAAAGCAAGGGGCTGACTGAAAGGCAGGAGGATATTGCAGCAACTGACAGTCTTAAGAAAGGACACTTCCTAGACTTGGCTAAACTGAACATTCTAGAAACTGTCATTTTTGATGCTCCCCAATATAATTCTTCAGACTTGTCACAAGATCTCTTACAGCAATGGCATTAAAAAACAGCTTCGTATACTTTAAAAGAAGCCTCCAAACATGCCAAATCTCATGCAAAACACAACAAAATTTCTATAACCTGCTCAAGCTTTTGTGAGTTATCTGAGGAGCACATCCACGCGCCTCGGTTCAGGAGTCTGGGGTGCTGGGCTGTCCATCACCAGCCAAAGGTCCCCGATTAAAAAAAAGCTTCACCTCATCCCAGGAAAATGCCATTCCTCAAAGTAAGATACCAATGGCCTTGTGACCGGGCAACTCCTTCTCAAGGGAGGAGACAAGGTAGGACAGCAAATCCTTCTCTGACTACCTTACTGTGAGTTATAGAATTTTCTTACACATCACACATAAAGTTGAGAAGAGGAAAAGTAGAAATAAGACTGATTTGCCTGAAAGGGACACAGGATAGGTAAAGACCATGAGCTAGGGAGAGTCTCTCCCATTAGTTCCAGAAAGCTCATATGTAGGTTGGGGCAGATCCTAAGGGTCAATTTCTGGATAAGTCAGGCAGAAGAACTAAGTGAAGGTGCTTCTGGGAAAGCAAGCTGTTTCAAGCTTTTAAACAAACAGGTCAAGCTGAGTCCTACCAGTAGGGGCCGGAGGAGCACAAGGTCCGGAGGAAGCAGTTACTGCGGGTTCACTGCGTCACACGGGGACAGGACGCTCCCAGGCTAATTCCCACACAGTGTCCCCACCCTCAGGGGCTAGGAGGGCTGCACAACTTGGCCGCAGTCTTTCCTTCAGGGAAGAATTAAACCCCTGATGGCCGGCTACGGATTCAGGGAAAGGACCCGTGTCTTCCAGAGGACCGCCTACTTCTTCCCTCTCTTCCCGCATGTCGGGAGCTGCTGGCCCTGCTTCTCCCACTCCCCGGGATCCGGCCGCACGGGGCCTCTGCCCTCGCCGCTCCCCAGTCTGAGACTCTCGTCTCTTGCGACCCGGCCAGCATCCATGCTGGCGCTCTGATTAGGAAGAGGTCTTCTTGAAAAGCAAGGGTCTAAGGAGCAGACTTACAAAGTTTCCCTTATCTGGCCTTCCCCACTTCCCCCTTCGGTCGCATCTAGGCTCTAGTTCCCACAAGGAATGGGGTGCGGCGAGGTGGTCTCCTTGTGGCCCGAGTCTGCCGGGAAGGGGCTGGCAGAGAAGAGACGGGAGGTATGGGAAGGAGGGCATGGTCTTCTCCTCTCTGGGGCCCTCCCCCGTTCTGTTTCCGGCCCTGACCCTGCCTCAAGCAGATGCTTCGGGGACAGCAGCTGAGACCGCGGAGCCGGAGAGAAAAGCAGCGAGTGAAGAGCCGGAGGGCCGGGGCAGCGCTCACCTTCTCCAGCGTCTGCACGAACTGCTCTACGGGGATCGAGCCGCTCAGCAGCGGCTTCAGCACTTTGCAGTCGGGGATGTCCTCGCTCGCCCGCTTCCTCTTCTTACCGCCTGTGGGCTGGGCCGGCCTGGGCGGGGGCTGGAGCGTAGACAAGGCGGGTCTCATCAAGCCCTTCGCCCAGCGCGAGCCTATCCGTCCGTCCTGCCCGGGCCCCGCGCCATCTGGTGTTCTCCGTACCACCAGCTAACGCCAAGCATCCACACGGCATCGGGAGCTTTTTGGCCAAGAGATCTTCCTTTGATCGAGACCCATTTTTAAATTTTAAATGATGCACTTCAGTATTTTCTGAGTAAATTCTTTAAATGATACACTGTGTTGGGGCGCCTGGGTGGCTCAGTTGGTTAAACGACTGCCTTCGGCTCAGGTCATGATCCTGGAGTCCCAGGATCAAGTCCCGCATCAGGCTCCCAGCTCCATGGGGAGTCCGCTTCTCCCTCTGGCCTTCTCCCCTCTCATGCTCTCTCTCACTCTCTCTCTCTCAAATAAATAAATCTTTAAAAAAAAAAAAGATACACTATGTTGGCAACTGCTGGGGTAGCAATAGCCGGGTGGCCAGGGCCACTGGCAGTGGGGGATTAACCCAGACTGACGGGTTAAAACGAAGGTCAGAGAAAATGCCTACAAATGGCGGGAACCGAGTCTGGTGAGGATGAAGTGGGAAGGTGAGACGTGATCACAGCAAGGCGCTAGCAAGGCGGCTTGCGTGTTTTGTGTGGCAGCACAGTCCAAGTCTGAAAGGAGTCTTTCTCGGGGGAGAGGGTGAGGACGAGGGCCTACAGAGCGAAGCCATGAAGCAGTAAACACATGGTGAACCGGGGCACGAGGTGCAGACACAAGGCCCCGTGGGCCGGGCTTGGTCATAGGTGCCCAGCCGCTGCCCGCTTCCGCAGACGTGTTCTGTAGGGGCGGCCTCCCGTGGGGGGTGGGGAGTGGGCTTCCCTGCTGCTCCGGGGGCTCCCCAGCCCTGTGGGTCCAGCAAAGGCGCCCGCAGGCGCGCTGAGGGATGCCGGGAAGGGCACATAGGGTGATGTGCGGCCCCAGCACTACGAATAGCAGCTGCTCTTCCCATCTCTGTCTCTGAGGCCTGTGGCCAGAGACACAAGTAGGGAAGAATTTCTACGTAATGTTCTCTCTGTTTCAGATCGAATCCATTAAAGAGTCTGGTCTCTGACTTGTGCTAGTGGGAGTGCTAGGACCACCAGTAGGGGTGGCCTGGGGGTTTCCTCGTCTTCACAGGCCCCAGCGGCAACTCGGGGGTTCAAGCCCAGCCCGCCCTCCCTCATACCTGAAGGACGTGCTTGTTATCTTTCGTGTACAGCACAGCCGAGACGGTTGCCAAGGAAATGCCAGGCTTAATCTCCATGGGCACCAGCACATCTGCGAGCTGGAAGCAAAGAGGGGTTTCAGTTGGGCTCCCCTACAGGTGACGGACGAGGTGCTGCGGCTGCGGCACCCAAAGTCAGGGCCAGGAGGCCACACCGAGAGCTCACGGATGGCCAGTGATGGCCAAGGCCAGCTCTCCACAGCCACCAGCTTGCTCGCAGCGTCGCGCCCCTGCTAGCCAGGAGGGAAAGGTGCGGCATCTGGCACCGGGAAGCTGAGCCTTCGTGACCACTGTTCCTCACTTTCTTTTCTTCTGAACTTTGGTTTATAGCATTGCAGTCTAAAATGACCACATAATTTTAAGGAAGAAAGAAGGTAAAAAAAAAATTTAAAAATACCTTCAATCAAAAATACATCACACACACAAACATATACATTGATTGTAAGAAAGAAAGGTAAGAGAAGCAGAGAGAAGGGGGTGGCGGCGGCGGGTAAGCTGGGCTAAGAGAAGGAGAACGAGCTTGAGCCCCGAGTTCTTCAACCTGTCTTGGGTGCTCTACCTGGAGGCGGCCCACAACTCTCAGCTGCTACCTCGCGCAAGCCTGTGCCGTCGCATGCTGGGACTCCAGGGTGCTGACCCTTCTGCTCTGCCCTTTTGCTAGTCAACCCCCAAGTGGTGCACCGCCAACACCCCACCATGGGCTCATCACCTGAACCGCCACAACCCGCCTTTCGGGTGGCGTCCAGACCGCTCCTGACACTTCCATGGGATCTCCGGGAAACCGCTTAGGGCTTCTCCTTACTCAGAATACCTATCGGGCCGTTCCAAGCCGGCCTCTGCCTCTGTCCTCATGACCACTAGGTGACTAGGCAGGCACAGGAAGGACAGGACAGCAGCACTGGGACCGAGTGAGCTAATTCCTGGAAAGCTGACTTCTCCCAAGGGGGGGGGGCATCTCTTTCCCTATCACCCGAGTCTGATGTGTACCCCTTCTCCCAGGCACCCCCCACTGGCAGCGATGTGTGATCCCCTGAGAAGCCCTTGCCCCCGGGTTTAATTGACTATCGCTCTGACACAGGTAGACCCCGAGCTGTTCAAGTCTCTTTTACGTAAAAACAAAAGTGAATAAATATGCAAGATGCTGTACATGTAAATATGAAGATCAATATCCCATGGACAGAGGAAGCCGCTTAGGATATTTAAAAGGAACGTGAGAACTGTTTCATGAAATAAGGNGCCCCCCCCCCCCCCCCCCGGGGAGACCCACGTCTGCTCGGGGTTCCCGACAATGCCCGTCCGCACACAGCCTTTTCCTTCCCGCACCACACTTACCCCCCCCCGGGTCAGGCTGCCTGGCGGCACTGGTCTGGGAGGTTTGGGGACGGCACTGGGGGAACCTGGGCAGCCCCGTGAGCAAAATCTAAGACTCTGTCGTGCCATGGGGGACGTCTACCCGGAGCCAACAACCGTCACTCAGCTCAGACATGACTGCCAGCGGGAGACGTGTCCCTCGCCGCCTGAGACCAGAGGGAGTTTTCCCATCGGAAAGCGTCCACAAGGGCTGGCACTTCAGGTCTCCTGTCCTGCACTTACAGGGACAAAGGGGGAGGATTAGGAGGAAGCTGCAGAGGACACACTCCCATTTGGGGCGGAAATAAGCATCCTTTAGTAGTAGCAAAACCTGAAGAATGGCGACAGACTTTTAACCCCTGCATCTCATGCAGGCCTCTCCCAGGCGAAACTCAATGATGCTTTTCTCTCTATATTCCGTACACGGACAAAACTTCTGTAAAAGAATGGTTCTGAATGAATGATTTATACTACAGAAAAAGCAGAAATCATAAATTTCCACCACTGAAGGAAGAGTTATGATGCACTCATGATGTAAACAGCTGTTACTTCACCACCCCAAAAATGGGAAGGCTCTGAAGATGCCACCTCCCTTCCCAGGTCCTCGCTTAAGGATCTGTGTTCTTTGGCCAGAAGACAGCCGCTTCTGGGACAGTCCTCTCTCTGAGACTCAAGTGGAAAGCCCAGCTTTGACCATGAGAGAGAGAACGGCTCACCTCTGGCATGATCTCGATCTTCTCATAGCGGCGCTTGAAAGGCAAGGCGAGGACCTCAGCCCGCCGGTACGACATGGCGGGCGGCTGGCAGTCGATCATCAGGTCCATCCGGTGGGACTGTGCGGGCGGCGGCTGCGTGTACTGCTCAGGGCACACCACGTGGAGCGGCTGCGAACCGAGGGGACAGGGGCGGGGTGAGGCTTCGTGCGCGCTCGCTCGGCCTCCCCACGTTCGAGCCATCTGACCTCTCCTCCTCTCAAACCCAAGTAAGGGGAAGCAGGAGAGGTGAGCGCAGTGCGGGGAAAGAAGAAGAAAAGTTTCAGGGCGAAGCCCTCCACTGCTAGCCACGCGGACTAGTGGGGGATCCACTGCCTCTATTTGCATTTGTTTTTATTGATTCTTTTAAAGTCACTTGGATGGTGACTTCCAGGGGTCTGCTGTCAACTGGTCCCTAAGCCCCTGGAGGGCAGAGTCTTCTCGTCACAGCTACCGTCACTTACTGGTGGGGACAGCTTGAGGCCGGTGGGCAGGAATGCCGACTGTCGTGCTAGTCTGGTATTCCAGGGTTGGGCTTTTTCCTGCTTTCAGCAGGTCCGCTGCTTTTTGACAGTGGGCACTGCTCAGGTCACATGCTCAATTGTGTAGGACAGACTGAATCAGAGCTTGTTTACAAAATGTCCCTCTTTGTTATTCTGAGACAAAAATAGTAAACCAGTGTCTACTTGGGACAAATACCACACAACTGAAAATTGATCCCCGCGGCCCTGAGTCATTGTACAGCCACTGCTTTTACTGAAGAGCCTGGAGCTCGCCTCCAGCTCCTGGAAGGCCTTCCAGCAGGCCGACCGGGTGCATTCAAACTAGTGCTTGTTCTGTTGGCCTCAGCCTTGTCCTCTTCCTGACCTGGGTGGGATTCTGCAACTCCTCTCGGAGCCACCTGACCGCACGGTCCCAGCTGAGGCCTCCAGCCCGCTGTCCCCCTTCTACAGGGGAGACCAGGTGGCCACCCGTCCCCACTGTCCCTGTGCTGCCAGGGCTCCGTGAGCACAGAGCACAGCACTGCTGCAGGGACGGCGGGGGGCAAGGGGGAGGTTACTTAGCGATGTAAAAACAGGCTCTTAACCGCCTCTGCCTGCATGCTGATGCTTACACAGAGGGGGAGCGAATCACCAAACCAGCGCCAACTTACCCGCTGCTCTAATCATGCCTAGAGAAAGCCCATATTCTTTCCTGTAGGGCCAGCCAGTGAGCGATCACCATTAGCCATGACCTCTGCATTCCTGAGGCTCTTCAGCTTCCCATTCCTGGCTACCCTTCCTCAGAGTTCTGTGTTAGTGCCGCCCATCCCGAGGCCAAAGATTTTGGGAGGAGGAAAGCAAACTCCTGACCTGAGACGGGCCAGGGCACCATGGCGCTTGTTTGAGCTCGCAACGAACCGGAATAGAAATCTTCCTCTGGCCTTGCTCCCTGGCTAATCCCAAGCAGCCTCCCCGTGCCCGCTATCCGACGTGCTGCCCAGTGCGGTGGTTCTATTCCCCACTCTCCCTCTCCGATCTCCTGTTGTGCAGACGGCCTTCCCCTCCCACCCCCACCCTTTACCCAACTACTTCTGGCTTTCTCCTATGGCAGAAGGTGCAAAAGGAAAAAACAAACAAATGCAACAAAAACCAAACCAAAACAAACCTTTCCTTAAAAGCAGAGTAACCCTGTGTGTGGTACTCATTCACATGTGCCCCAGGGCCCAACCCAGGTTTCAGTTAAGCTATCTTTCGGCTCGATCAGTAGGTTTCTAGAACGACTCTTCTGGTGGGAGAGCGGGCAATTGCTTTTAACCGGATGCACATGGTCCTCATCAAAAATAACAGACTGTTTATGCTTTCTTTTCCTTCCACTTTTGATTTCTTTAGAACAGAAAGTGCTTTCCGGGTGTAAAGCTCAGTACTGTGAAGGGTAACCGAGGCGTGCGCGTGCCAGCATGCTGTGGACGCGTGGGAAGTGAGCCAGGAGAGAAATGCAGCCAGGCCCTCAGCCCACAGGCGCGTGAACTCCCCGGCTGTGACAGGGCTGCGGAGACAATGCACTTTCCTTCCTTACCTGGACTTCCTTAAGCAGCTTGGACACTTGGATGAAATTCAGCCGTGTATCAATGGGACAGTAAATGCATTTCATGGCCAAGGGCTGGTAGGGAGCCAGTGCTTCCAGGTAGGAGAAATCGGGTTCTAATGAGAGCACAAAAAACAAAATTTGAAATGCACGCAATGGAGTTGCTGCCAAGTGAGGAGGCGGCTGGTGTGGTCAAGGCCAAGCAGATGGCCGCATGGTGGGGAGGGTGAGGCAGTCTAAGTGCGGGAGGCTGGGGGGAGCCGGATTCCTTATCACTGGGGAGGAGGTATCTACAAATAAGGGCAAGGTGGGTGGATGTGGAACTGGAGATATGAAAGCTCAAGGCTTTCAACTGGGAGAGACAGAGGAGATAAAGGTAAATAAGTAGATGGGAGAGGAGGGAAAGCTCTTCTTTATGACAGAATGCCAAATAAATGTAAAAGAAACAATGAAGGTAAAAAAAAGAAAATCAACATTTGGTAAGGATCACGGTAATAATTTTTTCTGACCAGGGTCATCAGTAGATGCTAAAATAATTAGAGAAAAAAACTGGGGAAGTGCTGCCCCCCCTCCCCAGCTCCCCAAGATAATGATTACATATAAAAACAGTGACCTTACAGTGGAGAAATCTGGCACAGGCCACTCGATTTGAGTTCTCAGAGTTAACACACAGGTATGAGACAAACCACACAGCCCCTACTTGAGAGGATGCTGCGAGAGGAAAAGCAAAGGACCCCGGCCCCACGTCCCCAGAAGCTTCTACTGTGGCTGCTGCGCTCCTATCAGCCAAGCCCAGGGCATCATGACGCGGAACCACCCCTGCCTGAATGCCCGTCTGTTCCCTCCAGCGCCGCTGACGGCAGCCTGCTTGGAGGGACTGTCATCCACTGGAGGAGGCTGCCCACCCCCAGCCACAAGAACCGGCACATTTCTGGTGTGAAAAATAATAGATTCCCAACAGCCTGTGCTCCCATGAGGGCATCACTTCGTACAGCCCTCAGGCTCACACTCATCTGTCCCACTAACTTATCCGGTGCATCTGGGAAAACTGATGGAACTTCCAGATTTTTAAATTACTCCCCCTCCAGTGGCTCCTTTTTCCCGAGAATACCCCCAAATGAGGCAAGCATTTTGCAGAAATGACGGGCTCCCTTCTGACGTGGACTAAGTGAGCTTCAACTGTGCCACGGCTGTAATATGATCCGAAACACTGGTCTAAGACTCCTCTCTGACGCTACCAGACCTCACAAATGACCTAACTGCCATTCTGAAAGTCCCTCCAAATCGGCTGAGATTTAAATTCATTATCCAGGGTTGTTATGGATCATCACACAGACCGTGATTTTTTCCTAGCTGGCTAAAGGAAAATTTATGCCATAGCCAGTCCTCTAACTGTGCCTATGTAAACACTGTGCCAACTGCTGTATCACAGTCAACAACTCCTCTAAAAGAACAGGAGACACCACCCGTGCTCCTACTACAATGTTCTCCAGATCACCTCCCACTTAGCAAAACTTGGCAATGGTGAGGTTCTGGGTACTGTGAGTCATCGTCTTGCAGCCTGACTTCCTCTTAGCCAAAGGGGGCCTGGGAAAGAGAGAAGCAGCCCCTGATAGCTACCTTTCTGAGCTCTCCGGGCACTTTCTACTAGGCCTTGGTGTTAGCCAGAGCCGGCCTGTCATCACGGCTAGGCCACGGTGTCCTCCTGTTGGACACACACTTCATAGAACACTAACACCAGACACGGCCGCTTGGT
Organism: Ailurus styani; assembly: GCA_002007465.1. Taxonomy (NCBI): domain Eukaryota; kingdom Metazoa; phylum Chordata; class Mammalia; order Carnivora; family Ailuridae; genus Ailurus; species Ailurus styani. The sequence continues at coordinate 438,736 of LNAC01000549.1, forward strand.
GACCACAATGGATCAAGACAAAAACAATCCCTCTGTGGGGGAGGGGCCGGCTCCCGGCAAGGGAGCAAGCAGCGGAGCACAGACTCAGAACTGTTAGAAGTCGGATCCACTGAGGGACGTTGCCCCAGAGACCAAGTGGGGGGTGAAACCCCTGCAGGGACAGTGTGGTCTCAGGACCCACGGGGACACAAAAAGACCAGGGGTGTCTGAGCGCGACCGAGCTCCCAGGTATCAGACAGAAGCCGGCAGGAGAGACGGAGCTGAACTGAGGCGTCTCTCATCTCGGTGATACTTTGGGCTGTGATCTGAAGCACAGCTGGGCCACTGCTCTGTGAGCGGGGACCCCACGGGCAGCAGACCCGGAGAGACCCCCTCCTTCCTCCTCCGGGAGGAGCGGCGCGGGAGCGGCTGCAGGAATCTGCCGGGTTCGGAGATTCTAAACAGGGCCACGCCAGAGACAGAGACACTCGGTCACAGGCCGGGTGAGCTCGGAGAGTGGTCGGAGACCAGGAGACAGGAGGGACTGCTTTTCTCTGAGGCGCACTGAGGACTGAGGCCTCAGGCTCTCGGCTCCTGCGGGTCGGAGACTGGGAGCCACCATTTTCAGTCCCGTCCTCCAACAAGGTACGGAAAGCGTTCAGGGAACAAAAGCTCCCGAGAGTGAACCCGAGCTGATTACTTAGCCTGGCCCTTGGCGAGGGCAGTGGGAATGTGCCTCGGGCAGAGACACTTGAGAATCACAGCAACAGGCCCCTCCCCTAGAAGACCAAGGAAANTGGCGAGGGCAGTGGGAATGCGCCTCGGGCAGAGACACTTGAGAATCACAGCAACAGGCCCCTCCCCTAGAAGACCAAGGAAAAAAAAAACCATCCAGTCAAAGTCAAGTTCAAGATTGCTGAGCATTGTGGAACTCCAGAGCTATGGGAAAGCAATGCAGAGAATTNNNGAAAGCAATGCAGAGAATTCATGGCTTTTTCCCCATGGTTCTTCAGTCGTTCAAATTGCAGGTCTCTTCTAAGTAGGTTAGTGTATATTTCTCTGGGGTCATTGCTACCCTTTAGTATTTGGTTCTCTCATCCATCTATTCCTATCTGCATAAAATGACAAGGCAGAAAAAATCAACACAAAAAAAAGAACAAGAGCCAGTAATGACGGCTAGGGACCTAATCAATGCGGACATTAGTAATATGACAGAACTAGAGTTCAGAATGACGATTCTTAAGGTGCNTGATTCTTAAAGTGCTGGCTGGGCTCGAAAAAAACATGGAAGATAACAGAGAAGCCCTCACTAAAGAAATAAAAAACCTTTCTGGAGAAATAAAAGAACTAAAATCTAACCAAGCTGAAATCAAAAAAGCTATTAATGAGGTGCAATTGAAAATGGAGGCTCTTACTGCTAGGATAAATGAAGCCGAAGATAGAATTAGTGATTTAGAAGACAAAATGTCAGAGAAAAAAGAAGAGGATGAAAAGAGAGACAAACAACTACTGGACCATGAGGAGAGAATTCGAGAGATAAGTGATGCCATAAGACGAAACAATATTACTGGTATCCCAGAAGAGGAAGAGAGAGAGAGAGAGAGAGGGCCAGAAGGTATATTGGAGCAGATCTTAATACAGAATTTCCCTAATCTGGCAAAGGGAACAAGCATCAAAATCCAGGAGGCACAGAGAAGCCCCCCCAAAATTAATAAAAATAGGTCCACACCCCGTCATCTAATAGTAAAACTTACAAGTCTTAGTGACAAAGAGAAAATCCTGAAAGCAGCTCGGGACAAGAGGTCTATAACATACAATGGTAGAAATATTAGGCTGTCAGCAGACCTAGCCACAGAGACCTGGCAGGCCAGAAAGAGCTGGCATGATATATTCAGAGCACTAAACGAGAAAAATATGCAGCCAAGAATACTATATCCAGCTAGGCTGTCACTGAAAATAGAAGGAGAGATAAAAATCTTCCAGGACAAACAAAAACTCAAGGAATTTGCAAACACCAAGCCAGCCCTACAGGAAATATTGAAAGGGGTCCTCTAAGCAAAGAGACCTTAAAGAAACATAGACCAGAAAGGAAGAAACACAATATACAGTAACAGTCACCTTACAGGCAATACAATGGCTCTAAATGTATATCTCTCAATAGTTACTCTGAATGTAAATGGACTAAATGCCCCAACTAAAAGACACAGGGTATCAGAATGGATAAAAAAACAAGACCCATCGATATGCTGTCTACAAGAAACTCATCTTACACGCAAAGACACCTCCAGATTTAAAGTGAGGGGATGGAAAACAATTTACCATGCCAATGGACAGCAAAAGAAAGCTGGAGTGGCAATCCTTATATCAGATAAACTAGACTTTAAGGCAAAGAATATCATAAGAGATGAAGAAGGACACTATATCATACTAAAAGGATCTGTCCAACAAGAAGATCTAACAATCATAAATATCTATGCCCCTAACATGGGAGCAGCCAATTATATAAACCAATTAATAACAAAATCAAAGAAACACATTGACAAGAATACAATATTAGTAGGGGACTTGAACACCCCCCTTACTGAAATGGACAGATCATCAAAGCAAAAGATCAACAAGGAAATAAAGGCTTTAAATGACACCCTGGACCAGTTGGACATCACAGATATATTCAGAACATTCCATCCCAAAACAACAGAATACACATTCTTCTCCAGTGCACATGGAACATTCTCCAGAATAGACCATATTCTGGGTCACAAATCAGGTCTCAACAGGTACCAAAAGATTGGGATCATTCCCTGCATATTTTCAGACCATAATGCTCTGAAACTAGAACTCAACCACAAAAGGAAAGTTGGAAAGACCTCAAATACATGGAGGCTGAAGAACACCCTACTCAAGAATGAATGGGTCAACCAGGAAATTAAAGAAGAATTAAAAAAATTCATGGAAACAAATGAAAATGAAAACACAACTGTTCAAAATCTTTGGGACACAGCAAAAGCAGTCCTAAGAGGAAAGTATATAGCAATACAAGCCTTTCTCAAGAAACAAGAAAGGTCTCAAGTACACAACCTAACTCTACACCTACAAAAGCTAGAGAAAGAACAGCAAAGAAAGGCTACACCCAGCAGGAGAAGAGAAATCATAAAGATCAGAGCAGAAATCAATGAAATAGAAACCAAAAGAACAGTGGAACAAATCAATGAAACTAGGAGCTGGTTCTTTGAAAGAATTAATAAGATTGATAAACCCCTGGCCAGACTTATCCAAAAGAAAAGAGAAAGGACTCAAATTAATAAAATCATGAATGAAAGAGGAGAGATCACAACCAACACCAAAGAAATACAAACAATTCTAAGAACATATTATGAGCAACTCTACACCAGCAAATTTGACAATCTGGAAGAAATGGATGCATTCTTAGAGAAATATAAACTACCAAAACTGAACCAGGAAGAAACTGAAGACCTGAATAGACCCATCACCAGTAAGGAGATTGAAGCAGTCATCAAAAATCTCCCAACGAACAAGAGCCCAGGGCCAGACGGCTTCCCAGGGGAATTCTACCAAACATTTAAAGAAGAATTAATACCTATTCTCCTGAAACTGTTCCAAAAAATAGAATTGGAAGGAAAACTTCCAAACTCCTTTTATGAGGCCAGCATTACCTTGATCCCCAAACCAGGCAAAGACCCCATCAAGAAGGAGAATTACAGACCAATATCTTTGATGAATACGGATGCAAAAATCCTCAACAAAATACTAGCCAATAGGATCCAGCAGCACATAAAAAGGATTATTCACCACGACCAAGTGGGATTTATTCCTGGGATGCAAGGTTGGTTTAACATTCGCAAATCAATCAATGTGATACAAGACATTAATAAAAGAAAGAACAAGAACCATATGATCCTCTCAATAGATGCTGAAAAAGCATTTGACAAAGTACAGCACCCTTTCTTAATCAAAACTCTTCATAGTGTAGGCATAGAGGGTACATACCTCAATATCATCAAAGCCATCTACGAAAAACCCACAGCGAATATCATTCTCAATGGAGAAAAACTGAGAGCTTTTCCCCTAAAGTCAGGAACACGGCAAGGCTGTCCACTATCACCACTGCTATTCAACATAGTACTAGAAGTCCTAGCCTCAGCAATCAGACAACAAAAAGAAATAAAAGGCATCCAAATCGGCAAGGAAGAGGTCAAACTCTCACTCTTTGCAGATGATATGATACTTTATGTGGAAAACCCAAAGGACTCCACTCCAAAACTGCTAGCACTCATACAGGAATTCAGTCAAGTGTCAGGATATAAAATCAATGCACAGAAATCAGTTGCATTTCTATATACCAACAACAAAACAGAAGAAAGAGAAATTAAAGAGTCAATCCCATTTACAATTGCACCCAAAACCATAAGATACCTAGGAATAAACCTAACCAAAGAGGCAAAGAATCTGTATTCAGAAAACTATAAAGTACTCATGAAAGAAATTGAGGAAGACACAAAGAAGTGGAAAAACATTCCATGCTCATGGATGGGTAGAATAAATATTGTGAAAATGTCTATGCTACCTAGAGCAATCTACACATTTAATGCAATCCCCATCAAAATACCAGCAATTTACTTCAAAGAAATGGAACAAATAATCCTAAAATTTATATGGAACCAGAAAAGACCCCGAATAGCCAAAGGAATGTTGAAAAAAAAAAGCAAAGTTGGCGGCATCACAATTCCAGATTTCAAGCTCTATTACAAAGCTGTCATCATCAAGACAGTATGGTACTGGCACAAAAACAGACACATAGACCAGTGGAACAGAATAGAGAACCCAAAAATGGACCCTCAACTCTATGGTCAACTAATCTTCGACAAAGCAGGAAAGAATGTCCAGTGGGAAAAAGACAGTCTCTTCAACAAATGGTGTTGGGAAAACTGGTCAGCCACATGCAGAAAAATGAAACTGGATCATTTCCTGACACCACACACAAAAATAGACTCAAAATGGATAAAAGACCTCAATGTGAGAAAGGAATCCATCAAAATCCTCGAGGAGAACACAGGCAGCAACCTCTTCGACCTCAACCGCAGCAACTTCTTCCTAGGAACCTCACCAAAGGCAAGGGAAGCAAGGGCAAAAATGAACTATTGGGACTTCATCAAGATTAAAAGCTTTTGCACAGCAAAGGAAACAGTCAACAAAACCAAAAGACAACTGACAGAATGGGAGAAGATATTTGCAAATGACATATCAGATAAAGGGCTAGTATCCAAAATCTATAAAGAGCTTCTCAAACTCAACACCCATAAAACAAATAACCCAGTCAAGAAATGGGCAGAAGACATGAACAGACATTTCTCCAAAGAAGACATCCAAATGGCCAACAGACACATGAGAAAGTGCTCAACATCACTCGGCATCAGAGAAATACAAATTAAAACCACAGCGAGATACCACCTTACACCAGTCAGAATGGCTAAAATCAACAAGTCAGGAAATGACAGATGTTGGCGAGGTTGCGGAGAAAGGGGAACCCTCCTACACTGTTGGTGGGAATGCAAGCTGGTGCAGCCACTCTGGAAAACAGTATGGAGATTCCTCAAAAAGTTGAAAATGGAGCTACCCTACGACCCAGCAATCGCACTACTGGGTATTTATCCTAAAGACACAAAGGTAGTGATCCTCAGGGGCACGTGCACCCGAATGTTTATAGCAGCAATGTCCACAATAGCCAAACTATGGAAAGAACCTAGATGTCCATCAACAGATGAATGGATAAAGAAGATGTGGTATATATATACAATGGAATATTATGCAGCTACCAAAAGAAATGAAATCTTGCCATTTGCAACGACGTGCATGGAACTGGAGGGTATTATGCTGAGCGAAATAAGTCAATCAGAGAAAGACAATTATCATATGATCTCTCTGATATGAGGAACTTGAGGGGCAGGGTGGGGGGTTGTGGGGGGTAGGGAGGGAAAAATAATGAAACAAGATGGGATGGGGAAGGAGACAAACCATAAGAGACTCCTAATCTCACAAAACAAACTGAGGGTTACTGGGGGGTGGGAGGGTAGGGATAGGGTGGATGGGTTATGGACATTGGGGAGGGTTTGTGCTTTGGTGAATGCTGTGAAAGATGTAAGCCTGATGATTCACAGACCTGTACCCCTGGGGCAAAGAATAAAAAAAAATTAAAAAAAAAATTCCTCTGTAATCACACCCAAACACAAAATCACAACAATGTTCAAACCACAAAATAAGCAAATATTACTCTATCGTGGTTCCATTATTCTTGCCTTCTAGATAAGAATTATTAAGAGACTCAATCATATAACCACTCCTGTTTCCTGAGAGCAGCCCATCCAGAGCAATGTCCCACAGCTGTGAACCCACCTCAAAATCACCCAACACAAGCCCAAATCCGTAAGTTCAACATACTCTGAGATGCCTCCCACTTCCCCTTGGTTTGTGTCCTTCCCAGTTGCAATGGGTCATTAAGCCAACCCTGTCTGACTAGTGATGTGGTGGAGGCCTCTGGCACTCCTCACCAACAGACTGAGCACAGGGAAGGGCCATGGTGTCCCATCCTGACGTGTTGGGGATGGAGTAGACTCTTCCATCATTCCAGTCTTAAAAGCAATGAGAAAGAAGTCAACTGATAACTTTCTCAACAGCTTTATGTGCCAGGCACTATATGAAATGTCTTTTTATAACATTAAGCTAAATGTACAGAGATGCTCAAGGAAGGAGCCAGCAATAACCCCATTTGACAAGGAAGAAGAGTGAGGCTCACAGACATGAGTGACTTGGCTTAAGTTACAGTCCAATGGACCAGATCTGGATCAAGGTTTTTTACTTCATTGCCCATAAGATTTCTGACTGAAGACCTAAAATTGATAAAATAATATAGTGATTAAGTAAAACCCCTCTGCTTGACCTCATGAAATGATCTGTTTTATTCTGAGGGGTTTGTCTCCAGAAGGAAAACTGTAAGCCAGAGAAAACCATAACCAAAGGAGAAAGACCCAATTCAGGGAATAATTCCTAAAGGGTAAAACAAGAGTGGTTCCTAGAATTACTACCATTCTATAAACAGCACACAAAATCCTCACAAAGGCAGTTCAGTAGGAATCTGCCTCAGGGAAAATATCTCTGAAAACTGCTATGAAAGCTTTGCCCGGTACAGTTTCCTTACAGTCCATCTTGCTCTATTCTTACTCTTTCCCTTGCGGTTTCTTCACCCTTTGGTATTTATGGCAAATGAGTTGTTCATATTTCTGTCTTACTGTGAAATTCGTCTCTTGGTCTCCACTTGGTGCGGTGAGGGATGGTCTCAGTGGAAAGGGCAAGGTTTTGTTTGTTTGTTTACCTGTAAATATGACAGTGTTAAGACTAGATTTCCCCCAGAGCTCCATGAAGTGGACCACGTCCCCAAACCGGAGGGAGGGGTGCCCAGTGAACACCACGCACGGCTGGCGGAAATCACTGCTGAAGTCTCCGTGGAGGCTGGGGTAGTGCTTCAACTTGTTGGTCTGAATGAGCTACAAGATGTACAGAGAAGCACACGAAGAGACATTAGCCTGTGCAGGCAGAGGGAAGAACCACACAGCATGCGAGAGGGAGAAGGAAATTACAAATATAAATGAATCTGATTCATATCTGCTGAAAACGGAGATATTCTACCTACAAGGTGACTTTCTGAGCAGATGAGACCTTGTGGTACATATTAACATACTCAGTGGATACTTCTGTTCAGGCTGGTAAGGCCTGGTGTAGCCTAAGTATTCCTTTAGAGCTTCCTGACACTCTGAGCCCTGGCCCCTGAAATTCCCAGTACGAGTAATTATTTGAAGTACAAGTAACTTTCCCAAAACATGTGGATCACTAAAGTTCTGTCAACAATAAACACCTCACACAAGAAAAATTATTTACCCACATAGGACCATCTCTTGAGAAGTTACAGCTGTAAGTTACTGCAGCAACTTAATAAAGACAAAGGCCAAGTTGGCTTTCAGAAATTTAGGAGATGTGACGTGCTCATGACACAGAGAGCTGTGGTAAGTGGGCCATGCGCGGCCTCAAACTTGTCTTAAAAGTGTATGTTCTGAACCAAAAAGATCTCCCAGCACAATACCTGGCACTACTCTCCCAAAGTCACGCCCAACCCAAGGCAACACCACAGGCTGTTACGGCCACAGATGGCATCTTGTGACATGGCTCAGAAGCTCTTCCTGCTGCTCCGGCCCTGCCCCCACCCCCCACTCTAGCACCAAAAGGCCAGATGGCAAACACCCAGATTTTGGAGATTCTAAATACCAGCTAGGTCAAAGGGAGTACTGCCCTGAGATATTGTCTGATGGATAAAGAAATGGTCTGTGACACAACTTAGTCCTGAAGCAAGCCATAATGTGTAAGAGGAGAGCCCAGTCAACAACCCCAACTCCATCTGAAGTCACCCCAATAGTGAGGTGTGGCTACAATGGGACAATCCCCAAATGGAAGCCAAACTCTCTTCACTTTAAAGATTTAACCTTTAATTCAGAAAGACTGCTTTTACTAGTAGCACTGCAACACTACCCCGGAGATCCTAATCAGGTGTCTGAGATTGAATGGGATATGCATAGTAAAGATGGAGCAAACGCTGGATTCCCACCTTCCTTCCAAATTATATATGAGTAAACTGACATTCTTTTTATAACCAATCTAGCCAAAGTCATTCCCTGTCCCAGTTAAATAAGGGTAAGTGCAGTCTAAAAGACTAAGCCTACTGTATCCATTGCTGTCAAGGAGATGAATGGGATTCTAAGAATAGCACTGGGTCTTTGCACATAACTTAAATCACTTTTTAGTCTTTACCTACAGTTCCTGAAGTTCTTTCTTCTGATCAATGCACAGAAACTAAGATAAATTCATCTCTCTTTTTTTTTTTTTGCCAATTGGATCTACGTTTCCAGCTGACTTGCTATATTTGACCATCCAGAATTACCCCTGCACTTCTTTAAGCTCTAAAGTATACAGGTAGTGAAGCTGCAGGGGAGGAATTCTGTAATTTTTATCAGTACTAAGGACAGAACCACACGGGGACATGGGCATCGGTCACAGTATCCAGAGTCAAGGCCATCATGCCCTAATGTTGGCAATGCATTTCAGGAACCCTGTTCACACCACTATGGTCTTTTCATTTTCATAACTACAATTGGGACAAAGGTCATCTGTGACATATGTGGGTATGAATGTACATAACAACACTCTTAGAAAACAAAGAAAGGCTAATTGTTGACAGAGGGGAGAAAAATAGACTTTCAGTGGGAAAGTCCGCCACAAAATATATTTTGCCACACTTAATTTTCTGATATTACTGCATTTCTAGCCTGAATTTCATTGTGGTAATGGCAGAGACTGCAAATACCTTGGCTACTATAACAGTGTGTGAGGACTGAGAAAGGACTTTTTCAGAACTTTCCATGTGAAATTCTGGTTCGTTAAAGTCCTCCGGAGTAGGAATAAGTAAGAAAAGTACAAGCTGTCAAGTTTAAAATAGGTAGCAGGATATTCGTTGCAATTTTCTCAGAGATTCCCCTCTGTCCTTTTTCAATTACTACTGCCCCATCCCGACCTCCAGGGTAACCACCGTGGTGGCTTCTGATACCATAGATGCATTTTGTGTGTTTTTAAACTTGTATATAAAGAAAATCACATGGTGTCTACTCTCTTATGTCTGAATTATTTCACTCACATCGTGTTTGTGAACTTTGTTCACACGACTGCATGTAACTGGAGTTCGTTCATTGTTACTGGTGTAAGATACTCCACTGTGTGAATACACCACAAAATCCACTAGACTGTTGAGGGCATTTGGGTCTATTTCTGAACTACTACTAAGAGTGCTCTCAAGATTTCTGTGCATCTTTTGGTGACACACCTCCGTATTTCTGTTTGGTATATACGTCAGGAACAAAACTGCTGAGGCAGAAAGTACATTATGTGTTCAGCTTTAGCAGATACTGCCAGTTTCCTAAAGTGGTTATACCAATTTAAACAACCTTTTAAAAAATATAACAAAAAATTGGGTAGAACTCTTATCAGACAGTTAAGAGAATCGTTAAGTATATTACACAATGTCCATATGATATGCTCCGAGACACGAGGCAGCAATAATAATGATATGAGGCACACAGAAAAATGTCCATGATACACTATTTGGTGAAAAACATAATGAAAACAAAACTGGGTACAGAGCTATATAAAAACACTCATCTGTTTTGTGAGAAGGGATAATTTTCCATATATAAAAAGCTGAGGTAGGGGCGTCTGGGTGGCTCAGCGGGTTAAAGCCTCTGCCTTAGGCTCAGGTCATGATCTCAGGGTCCTGGGATGGAGCCCCACATCGGGCTCCCTTCCTCCTCTCTCTAGGCCTGCCTCTCTGCCTACTTGTGATCTCGCTCTCTGTGTGTCAAATAAATAAATAAAATCTTTTTTTAAAAAAAAGCTGAGGTATAACCGACATACAATGTTGTATTAGTTTCAGCTGTCCAGCATTTGATCTATCGTGAAAAAATCACCACAATAAGCCTAGTTAACATCCATCACCATACATGGTTTACAAACTTTTTTTCTTGTGATGAGAACTTTTAATATCTGCTCTCTTAGCAACTTTTAGACATGCAACACAGTACTGCTCACTAGTCACCATGCTGTACATTACATCCTATGGCTTACTGATATTATAAGTGGAAGTTTGTTCCTTCTAACCCTTATTTTCTAAAAACTTAAAGTGTTATTATTTTCAATTAGCAATAATTGCACCTCGGATAAACCTCATTGCCTCACTGCGCAAAGTTAAAGCATTATTATTTTCATCATTAAAGTTTCACATCTATGAGCAACATAACTAACTGGAAAGAAGACTTTGACAACAAGTAAATCTGTCGTTATGCAAAAATGCTAGTGGCAGATGTTAGATAAAATTCCGCACCTGGGCAACAGAACAGAGGTAGGTTATGAACTGCAGACACATACTGGTACTACAATGTGTTAATGAGAAGAGAAAGTAGGGACTCTTGAGTTAGAGTACTACCCTGTCGTCTTAAATGGGAAACAAAGATCTATATGAGTTTATGTAAGGATTTTTTAATTTTTATTTTGAGAGAGAGAGAGGGAGACAGGGTAGAAAGAGAGAGAGAGGGAGAGAATCTTAAGCAGTCTTCATGCCCAGCATGGAACCTGAAGCGGGGTCTCATGACCCTGAGATTGTGACCTGAGCTGAAATTAAGAGTCGGACACTTAATTAATTGACTGAGTCACCCAGGTGCCCCCGGATTTTTAAAAAATCTTATGACCTGCTATCTCCATCTCGAACTATTAATCTACAGTTTTTCTTGCTTTGACCCAATGATAACAATTTTCTTACCTCTGCATGAGGAAAAGGTGGTTCCGGGAGATACACCTTGGTCTGTTTGTTGTGACAAAGCCTTTAAAAAGGAAAAGCAGAAGAGCCTGTTAGGTAGGGCGCACAGGGGCATTTGTTGCCACCTAGTGGTAGCAGCACAAACACTAAATACTGAAGGTTATTTAAAATCTTCCTGTGAGCGAATCTCACCGTGACTAAAAGCCAGCATTTATTCAGAACACAAATGTCTTGCGTGCATTTTTTAACTGTTGAAATTCCTCAATACATTTTTGCCTTAAAAAATAGGCTTATTATTTTGGAATAGTTTTAGATTCACACAGAAAAGTTGCAAAGATAGTCCAGACTTCCCTTGTGCCCTATACCCAGTGTCCCCTTCATGTTAACATCTTACATAACCACGATCCATTTGGTGAACGAAGAAATTAATATTAGTGCATCGCAACCAACTAAATTCCAGTTTTGTTTGGATTTTACCGGTTTTTTCACTAATGTCCTTTTCCCATTCCAGGATCCAATTCAGATTCCTATTGCATTCGTTGGGATCACTTTTGAGGACAAAGTGGCAGGTTTTTTTTCAGACACACAACTTGCTGTTTTGCACACCCACTAACCAGCACTGGTAACTCAAACTGGAGAGCAATGAAGTATCTCAAATCTGGAGACACCGTGAATGTTTTAGGTACTATGCTCTTTCTTGGCCGGATCTGACATTTAAAATGTGGAAATGTCTGAACAGAGCAACTGTGGCAAAAATTAACAACTGATACCTCAAGAGTCATGGGTGTTCTATAGGTCTGGCATTTTTAAATGTTACAGAAAAATATATGTAGTGATGTATGTTAGTGCCCATTTGTGAGAATTCTACTAAAATAGTAGTACTAAAGTATTTCAACAGTTCTAACAGATACCACTTTTGAGGGAGTAGTTCAGGACTTCAGGGTTTGGGTTTTATATTAACTTCATTAATACAATTTATTATTTAATTGTTCCTACACTTTGCTTTAATCTTGATTAAAAAACATCACTTTATATCTTTTTTTGGAGGAAGATACTCGTGGAGGGTTACTTTATATTATATATAGAGTTCTAAATGGGATGATAAGACTCTTAAACTCAGGAAGAGAGACAAATATAAGATCTTCATTTAAGGTTTTTTTAGATTGTTGCAAAGGACATTGTGCTGCATTAGTTACCATCAATATAGAAAACCAAAGTATTTTTGTCAAAAACAAAACAAAACAAAAACAAATAAAAAACAGAAACCTAAAGGCCTTGCGGTATCCTGGAATAGATCCTGGGACAGAAAACAGACATTAGTGGAAAAACTGGTACAATTTGAATAAAGACTGGAGTTCAGCTAATAATAATATGCTAACATTCACTTATTAGTTTTAGCACGTGTAAATGGCCACGTAAGATGTTAACATTAGGGGAAGCTAAGTAAAAGGTGTATAGTTCTCTGCACGATCTTTGCAACTTTTCTGTAACCCCAAAATATTCCAAAGTAAGAACTTTATTATTTAAAAAAAAGATATTAAAATCCAAAGTGCCAAGATGGGAAAAAATTGTCTGCAGAAATGTAACAAAAGAGTTCAGATAAATTGGTAAGAGAAGTATAACACCTCTAAATATGTAAAAAAGGGACAATTTACAGAAGCCAAAAGTCTTTCTGGAAAGCAATTTAGATCTGTATAATGAACATTAAAACATATTTATAATCTTTGTTCCAGTAATTCCACATTTAGTAATTGACTTAAGCAGAAGGTGCAGTCATTTATACATAAAAGTGATATTAATTGAAGATTTATTCCTAAAAGGAAAAAACTGGGCAAAGCCTGTCTGTCCAGCAGTAAGATGACAGTTAAGAAAATTATATAATATACAAATGAGGTACAAATGATATAATGATGCAGTCATGTAAAAGCTATGTTCTCGAAGATTTTATAATGGTCTAATATCATATTAAAAATTTTAAAAGCAGGATCCAAAACGAAATGATCCCCGTATGATTTCCGTATAAAAAGAAAAAATCCATCGAACTGCCAACAGTGATATCACTTCTGGAGAGTGGGCTTATGGGTTCAGTTTTTTCCTCTTTTCTGTAACCCGTATTTTCTATAGTAAACGTGTTTACACATATATTAGAAATGAACAAATAAAAAGACCGAGAAACACAAAAAAGACCTACACTAATTCTTGTGGTTCTGACTTCTCTGCCATCAGATATTCTGACAAGAACAGCATGAAGTGGGGGAGGGGTAGCCGAGGGGAGCACACCAGCCCCTGGGTCTCGCAGGGCTGGTCCCAGAGTTTTTACTAAGGATCTGGATGAGGAAATTCAGAATATGCTGACTAATTGTGCAAGTGATACTTAGGGTGGGCTGCTAATTATTCAAGATTAACTTCCTATGTCAGGGGAGGAAAGACCTGATGCAAAGGATAAAATTCAATAGATACCAATAAAAATGACAGCCCTAGGGGCACCTGGGTGGCTCAGTCGTTAAACATCTGCCTTCAGTTCAGGTCATGATCCCAGGGTCCTGGGCTCCAGCCCTGCATCGGGCTCCCTGCTCAGCGGGAAGCCTGCTTTTCCCTCTCCCACTTCCCCTGCTTGTGTTCCCTCTCTCGCTGTGTCTCTGTCAAATAAATAAATGAAATCTTAAAAAAAAAATGACAGCCCTAAGGACAATCATGAGTAACATACACAGGGGATAGAGAAGCTTGTCCGAATTGAGTGAAAGAAAAAAGGACCTTGACTACAACTAAAAGGGGAGGGAAAAAATGCCCTTTAAAAAGGTGGAGGTGGGGGGAGGCAATACATGGAACAAGTTATGACAGAATGACATACAAATTCCTTTTTAATGAGAAACTCAGTAGAAAACTGTGTCCATTAGGCTCCCACACAACTAAAATGGATTAAACACACCGGCGTATGTGTCATACCCCTGTCTAGAAACACTACTCACTACTCTAAGGCACTGTTAGGTCAACTGTAAAAGTTAATGTATTTCCCCTATTCCTCTCTTTTTTTTTTTTTGGCCAGGTGAGTTAGAGTCAGACATGCATCTAAATAATTTAATAGGGTTCACTGATTTCATCCTGTATAATCATTTACCCACCTTAGGACTGGATCGAATAATTTCCTACTGTAATAAAACTTAATTTTGTCAAATATCATGCTATTGAAATGAAAAAAACCCAGCTTTTCTTATCAGATTTGTGTTATAAATTTAAGACAACATGAGCTTGGGCTTCTTTTGAGCTTCTAGAATGTGTCACTTCACTTTGTAACAGGCAGAGGGTAGCATGTGAGAAGATAAATGCATAATATTTTTGTCACTGATTTTGAAAGAGCTGGCTGAGTTAAATCTGTCTTTCATCCTTCTCTCCTTGAAAACTATTCTTCCACATCCTTGCAATGTAACAGATTTGGCTTTCAGTAATACAATTTTCACACCATAGACATAGAAAGACAACAAAAGGAAAGTATCAGAGTAATGCAAGGGGAAAAAAAACCTATTTCTATCCTTTTTTTAATTAAAAAAAACCTTTTTACATTTTCATTCTTATTGCTTGAATGTACTGAGTCATGGAGAAGAACACCGACATACCACTCAGCAAAAATCTGGGAAAACTCAAGTGAACTGTTGGCCACCGGGGAGATGAAGTAGAAAGGGATGTTGGAGAGGCCGGCTGAGTCAATGTACTGATACAGACATTCCAGGAGGTCATAGATCACGCCAGAAGGGTAACAGGGCACCAACACGTTTCCTCCATTCCGGACTGTCAGTGCTAGAAAAGTTGAAGCCAGAGAGAAAACAGTGACATTAGAAGAATAGTTTTATAAAGGTAGGACAAAACTTTAAAAATATATTTGGATTTCTTTCATTTTCCTACTTCTGTTCATATGATTCATTTCCCATGGATAATGATCTGGTTCTTTGGAGGAACAGCACGGGGGTCGGAGAATCCAGAGGCTAACCATCAGCTGGGTTTTTACTGGATGGCTCAGTCCCTGGGAACAGGGTGTGCAGCGAAGGGTTTGGGTTTTAAAGGTTACCAATGGCAGCCAAGCTTCAGCAAAGACCCTCCAAGCTCCTTCTCTTTTTAGCTCCTGCTCAAAACTTTGCTGGATTTGTCTCTGTTCTGTCTCTGACCACTGCTATATGACCTATAAGGAAATAGGCCAAGTTTTTCCGTTTGACTCATTTTAGTGGCATTTTCTTTCATTAATGTGTTATCTGTGAGAAAATCCTTCATACTTTAAATACTTAAAACAAGTTATCAAGTGGGGAATTTTAATGTAAGGGAATAATCATATTAGAAGTTATAACTGGCTAGAAAAGAAAAAAAATCAAAGCTCTCCTAAGTTTGTTTTCTGTTTGGTTTCCAAAACAAACTGAAACACACAGCTTTTGAGAACAGATCTTGAAGCCTCTGGTATATTGGATCCTCGCTCTCCCAAACACTGTACCCCAAGCACTGGCTGACATGCTATTACGTGCTATTATGGTTCCGTAGAAAGAGGCAGTGGCCAGGGCTCTAGAGGCCTGGCTCTACTCCTGCCGTTGTCATAAGCTGTAGGATCCCACATAAGCCACTGATAACTGGTTGGGCCTGTTTCCTGATTGGTTATGAGAGGAGTGAACCAGGTCAGTGGTCTTTAAGCTTTAGTGTACGCGAATATTGCCAGGGAACATGTTGAAAATGCAGCTTTTCTTCTGGGTCTCTCCTCTCCCCAGAGAACCTGACATACTAGGTCTGTGGCAGGGCCTCCAAACTGCATCTTTACAAAGTGGCCTCACTGATCTTGAGGCAAGTGGTTAGTGGACTTTGAAGAGCAGTAGATTAGCGTGAGGTTCCTTTCAGATCTAAAGTTGAGTCTATGAATCCAGATTATAAACAAACGAACATACGAATCAAAGATGCTATTTGAAACAAGTCTAATAATTTTTTCAAGGAAGAATAAACTGTGTTTGGCTTAATGTCAGGAAACAACAACAATAACAAACTATGATTATTGGCATGGGCAAGTGAAATGTCAAAGGATACTGCCTTTCATGTAAATATAAGATGATGACCATTTCTTTTCCCCAGAGCAGAGGTGACAGCACTCACAGTTGCTAGGGGTGGTAGGTCTGAGCTCAATAACCCCTCTTTGGTAACTCTCAAGGACTGAAGGTCTGTGTCCCCCTAAAATTCATATATTGAAGCTCTAACTCGCAATGTGATGGTACTGGGGGGTGGGTGCTTTGGGAGGTAACTGGGTTTAGATGAGGCCATGAGGGTACAGCTTCCGAAGATGGGACTGGTGCCCTTACAAGAACAGGAAGTGACACGAGAGCTGTTTCTCTCTGCCAAGGGAAGACACACCTGCAGGCATCTACCAGCCAGGAGGAGGGTGCTCACCAGAACCTGACCATGCTGGCAACCTGATCTCAGACTTCCAGCCTCTAGAACTATGAGAAATAACTGTTGTTCAAGCCACCCAGTCTATGGTATTTTGTTATAGCAGCCCAAGCTAAGACAGGAAGCAACCTATACTTTTCTATAAAGGCAGGATTTCTAGATTTCACTAATAATTATATCCAAAGAAACATACATTTCTTCTAGGTAGCAAACACCCCACAAGACTCTCCCCCAAACTCAGTCTTCTCTCGAAGAAAAAAATAACACCACCCAGATATTGGCAGAAAAAAAATGATCTGTTCAGTGTCTCACTGTTGTGAATGCAAAGCATTTACAGTCTTTTCTGTGCTATTATTTGCAAAGCAAAGATGTGATTCTTCCCTTTTTTGACAACTGCTACTTGTATGCACGATGGTTCTGCCCCCAAATCCTGTCACAAAGCAAGAAGAAAAAATAAGAATTTTCAACATAAGTCAAGGGGAAAATGTTGAGTACTTGTTGCATAAAGCACTTAACACTTGAACTGACTCTTAGGACAACCATCCTGACATTCTTCAGATTTATGTTGCTTAAGAATTGCTTCTGCTGACAACAGCAAGCTTTGAAGGATGGGCAAGAAAGGTGGAGTAGATGGGGGTGGGAGGGTGGGGGGAAATCTCTGAATGGGGGGCATCAGAGGGTGTGACTGTGAAGGGGAGGACCACAGACTACCGAAGAAAGGCATCAAAAAGTAAACCTAGCACACCTCACCCCATTCCTGGCGTGAGCTGGCCACGTACCCAGATTGCTGCAGAACTCTCCCACCATGCCGTCTGGGTTCGCGGTGGGGATCTGCGTCAGGCCTGTCAGAATGAGAACGTCGCTGTTTTTGAGAGAAGCTTGGTCCATGGGCTGAAAAACCAGAGAGAACTCTGCTTAGTAACTCAAAAACAAATGGCAAGTATAAGTAGTAAAGGGAAAAGAGAACACAGTCATTGCTCTGTGATCAAATCACTGTCATGTCCTCTTACTTCCTCTAATGAAGTCTGTTCAGTGAACAGCAGATGCCCAGTGGGAATGAGGACAGACCAGTGGAGGCACGAAGGAATGATAAAAGAGCTCCATGCCTCGACTGGAGTGGTAATCACATAACGTGAAAATTCAAAGAACTTTATGTTTAAGATCTTTGGGTTTCACTATACATAAATTTTACCTCAATTAAAAAAAAAAAAAAAAGAGCGGGGCGCCTGAGTAGCTGTCAGTCAGTCAAATGTCTGCCTTCGGCTCAGGTCATGATTCCAGAGTCCCAGGACTGAGCCCTGTATGGGACTCCCTGCTCAGCAGGGAATCTGCTTCTCCCTCTGTCCCTCACCCCAATCTCGTGCTCTTTCTCACTCTCTTCAATAAATAAAATCTTAAAAAAGGAAAAAAAAATAAGAGCTTCCTATCACAAATTTCTAGAATGCTTTGCTCTTTTCAAAATGCTATCTCGCACACATTATCATTAGTGGGTCTTCAACTTGATTGTGTATTAGAATCACCTGGAGGGTTTGCCGAAACATGGATTGCTGGGTGCCAAACCCAGAGTTTCTGATTCAGGTTTGAGGTGGGCCCGAGAATGTGCATTTCTAACAAGCTCCCAAGAGATGCTCCTGGTGCTAGTCTAGGGATCGTGTTTTGAGAACCACTGCACTGTATAAATCTGATTCTCATGACAACTCTGCAAAATGAAAACAAGTGTAAAAACTTGACATAAATACATGAAATAAGCTTACATTATGAAAATGCAAGCTGGGACTCAGAGAACCAAGGAGACTTTCCCAAGTCTCCATGGCACAGGAGCTAGAAAGAACACTGAATTAGGACCCAGAAATATAAAGCCTTCCTCCCACTCCCTAGGAAAGTCATGGGACTGCAGCTAAGGCTCTGAGCTGGGTTTCTTACAACATGGGCATATTTGTTGACCCACCTTCCTTCACTGATTTCTGAGAGTCTCATAACTAATATACACAATCTTCTTTAAACTATGAAGTCCCACGGTGCACTATTATGGGACCCTTAGGATGCTGTATTTTTATTTTTGCCTGGCACACTTTGAATTTAATTTTGACTGTTTTCAGAGCACTTAAAAAAAAAAAACCACTACCTTTTCCAAAGAAATCAGGATTCAAACTGAAAACAAAAATGAAGACCCATGGATTGAGATGCTGGAGCTATTTTGTTACACATCTTTTCCTCATTGTCATTTCACATACTCACCGGAACGTAAGAAGAAAAAAGCCAAAAACTCAGTTTAGTAAGAAGCCTCACACCTCCTTTCTCTGTTCCACCCAGATTTTCAAATAAAGAAAATTCCAAACAGTTGCACAGCAAAGACCCACCACCTGCAATGTTATCTGAATATACATGCCTCTTGATGTACATTCTTTTAGCATTTTATATAAACATGGATATAAGGGCTTCGTTATTTTTAAATAACATGATTACAGTTCTAGAAGCTGCTTTATAACCTGAGAAACATTTCTTTAACATGGAGGCCAAAAAGTATGGTCACGACAGCTATAGTAAATATATTCTAATTCCTACTTGTACAGACGTATTACACTAATGCATACAAGAGCTTTTCCTCTGCTTGGGCAGAACTGATTTATTTGCACACCTCTAAAAATATATATACATTCATTGTTTCCAGAGAAGGAAAAAGGACAGGACAGTGGTTTATAGTAGCAGATGTGCACTGAGCCTGGAAATGTTCACTGTGTGCATGTGTCAAACAGAAGGAACCGGAATAGTGACAAAAGGGATCAAACTTTGTTAGACAGCATATTTAGCTTAAAAAGACAACAATTTTGTAAGAACCTTATTAGAACAAGCCAACAATGATCCACAGGGCTGATGGGGGAATTCAGAGGGTCTAGGAACCCCCTAAATAGGAAATACAATTCCACGTGTGTCTATGAACACTCTCCCACAGATTTGATTGCGTTGTCATATGGCGCTGTAACCCCCAAAAGGTTAAAGAACTACCGACTAAAATGAAAACACATAATAGAGAACAAACGTGGCCCTGAAAACAACATTACCTCTGAACCTCAGCCATCAATGTTGCCTTCCTTTGAAAATTAAATGCCCATAGTAAAAAACAAAAGCAGTATTACAATATGAATACCACAAAGTTGGAAGGTATGAGAAATACATCATGATCAGGTCAGACTAGATGTTTGTTATTTTAGCCCTATATTTGGGAGACCCCTGTTGTTGTTCCTAAGGCTACTGTGAAGAATCAGCTTTAAAAGCCTTTTAGTGACACCCTCAGAACCAAGCTGACACCAACATCTCCATTTCATTACTAAAGGGCAAAGGTACATATTATTGGTGTCAATGGCAACTTACTGAGTGCTTCGAGTGGGAACATTTTGCTCAAACACACACAACAGAAAATTCCACTGTGTCCAAAAATCAAATAAAAATACTTTACAAAGTTGACAGTCACAATCAAGTTTGTGGAATAAAATTTTTAAAAACCCTAGGCCCACGGAGGCTGTGGTCCTTGTGTTGGTCCTCTGCTGGTGAATTTACATTGGACACTTTACAGAGTATGAGAAAAAGGAGACTCACTCTCTATGCCCTCAAAAGCAGCTTATAATCTAGCGGAAGAGAAAACATGTATTCATCGTCAAAAAAGAGGATTTCTGGGGCATCTGGGTGACACAGTTGGTAGCATCCAACTCTTGGCTTTGGCTCATGTCCAACCTTAGGGTCACAGGATCGAACCCTATGTCAAGTTCCATGCTCAGCACAGAGTCTGCTTATGTTTCTTTCTCCTCCCTCTGACCCCCTTCCCGGTTCTCTCTCTCAAATGAATAAATCTTAAAGAATAAAAAAAAAAAGAGAATTATTCAAAAAGCCATAGAAATGTGAATTTCACAAATTTGCACTGGGTCCATAAAGGCCAAGAGGAATGCAGAGGAGAGGGGCCCCACCAGGCCAGGTGGGACCACTTATACATGGCTTTCTGGCAGGTGAAGTTTTGCTTCTGGTTTTCTTTCTTTCTTTGGCTAAGGAACTTAAGACTCAATTTAAGAGCTTTTGGAATGGCTGCATGACACCCCTTCTTTCTCACAGCAAGATGTCCCTCCTACATATGCCCCTGCAGCCTCTAAGACTTTCTCTACCAGCACTAATCACACTGCATCGTAACTGCCTACTCGTCTGTGTCCCCCACAGGACCATGGAGCTCCCTGAGGGCAAGGATTTGGCATCCCTAATTCCTAGCAAAATGCCTGGCACACAACAAATAGTAAACATTTGCTGAATAAATGAACGCACAAAAAACATGGTCTGGTAGGAAATGTGAGAGCATTCCATACTGGGAAATAGTTCACTAGACTTCAGCAAGGTGAGAATCAGCAGGTCGACCTGGGCAGGAGGGCTGGAGATGGGGGGACAGAAGGCAGAAAAAGACAACCTGTAGATGCCAAATGAATTTATTTGGCTGGAATGGAAAGTTTACTTTGGTGCTGAGAAAAGAGATTAGTAAAAATGAGGGAAAGTGTAACCAGTAAAGAATCAAAAAGGTCAGAATCATAAAGACCGACAGAGTGGGCAGTAAGGGATCAACAGTCTGAAGCAGGAGAGCGACATTTTAGCAACAATAATTATAGGTGACAGCTGAGGAGAGGGTGAGAGCAAAAAGAGGGACAACACTCAGAAGTCCCCTGTAGCAGCCTGGACATAAAGCGGAAAAAAACCTGTAATTTTATGGCACTAGAGGAGATGGAAGAGGCAGATCTATACAACATCACAGAAAACTGTTAATAGGTGGGAACGGATCGGATATACTGGACAATGGACAAAGTGAGACCTTAAGATGGCTCCAAATTCTAAAGTCAAAAATGTAGACAAAAGGAAATTTGGACACAATGATTTAAAAGAATAAGGAGGCAATAATAAGTCCAGTGTTGGACTGTTGCAAGTGTTTGGGGGATAATAAAACGGATTATGAGAATAAAAGACAAAACAAAGGTATATGATAGATATGGAGATTTGCTAGGTACATTTATCAAAGTATTTAACAAAAATGCCAGTTTGTTTAGAGTGAGGAAAGTAGAGTGTGTCTACGACCAAGGCTGTGGGATCCCATAAGGTAAATGGGGAGAGAAGCAAGTAAATAACAAGTACACAATGCAGTGCAGAGCTTCCCTGCCTGTAAAAATGAGCAGTCTGGGAAAGATAGCTTTCTGGCGCTTGCACCCTATAATATGACAAAAGATCAAGTAGAGTAAGAAAACAGCAAGACTGCCCCAGAAACCGAGACTAAAAAGAATTTTAGCAAGAGAATGATGAAGAGTGTCAAATGCAGCTGCAAGATGCTGGGGAAAACAGAAAAGATAAACTTTGGCTGGAGGCTGACTGCTGTTGGGCTAGAGACGTGAAACAAATCTAGGAGGTAAAGAAGGGAGAAAGTCAGGTGCACAAGACTGAGCTGAGCAAGATGAACAGGAGAAATCTCATCATGGTTAAGAGAGAATCTGGTAGCGAAGCAAGGAAACAGTCTACTGCAAGCCTTTTTCCGTATTAAAATTCTTTAAGTTTACTTAAAGGCAGAAAAGAAGGAATAAGTGAATGACCCAATGATGTACACTTCTTTGACGACAGAAAGGAAGACATAAACTTGAGATCATGAAGGGCATCGTCTCCAGCTTTCTAAGACCAAATCAAAGCCTGCTCTCCCATGACGTCTCCCTAATTCCCCCAGGAAGGGGGAGAATCCCATGGCACTTCTCAGTGGATACCTAATCTGACAGGATATAGCACCTGCACCCTGAAGAAAAATCCTGTAGGTCCCCATCTTATTCCCCTACTGTAACGTCTGTAAATGTAAAACCTACCCATCCTTGTTCCCCTTCCAGCCTAGCATATTCCACTGCCCAAAGTAGGGGTTTAAGAGATGCCATGGACTAAGTGACAGAATGAGTGATTGAACAAATTAATCAGCAGCATACATTATTTTTGAGAGAAGGAAATAGCGCTGACTGTTGAACCACATGGGTTGGGCGAACCCCACATATAACTTCTGACCAGGGGTGTAAGGGAAGCTTCAACCAGCTGTGTTAAAGTCAGAGTTCTGTGGATGCAGGAAAATGTCTTTGTGTCGACACTACATCTCCAGCTCTGCCTTGTGTGTAAGGCTGACCATGTGGTTTAATTCCTCAGTTCCATACCAGAGAAAGACAAACACTCCAAAAAACTTTGCAGGACTAAATCTGACTCTGAGAGCCCCGTATGGCCAGGCCTGGAGGGCCTAGATATCTCCCAGGGATATCTAGGAGGAAATGAACTTTACATCAGAAGACTAACGAATGGCTGAAAACGCTGAACAAGTACGTCCACATGAAGGTTTGCAACAACTCACATATTTATTACAATAAAATAAAATACATTAAAAAACCCAAAACCAAAACTGTAGAACATCCAGATCAAAGCACTGCATAAATAACAACACCACATTTGGGGAATTCAGAGGGAAGAGAAAAATATAAAAAACAAAACAGAGCAAAACAAACAAGCCTACCCAAGAAACTGCCTTAGCTCTAGAAACCTGATTCAAGGAGTCCAAATTAAAGATAATTTCTTTAGATTAAGAGAAGAAGGTACATTTATTACTGCCAAAGTCTTTAAGACCTCAGGAAAACAAAGCAACAGTTTATCCTGAACTCCCAACGGAGAAGGATGAGAAGGAGAGGCAGACCGAATGCTGGACGTGTGTGCTACAAAGGAGACTTTCACAGGCCAGCCACCAACCTCTTCCAGCCCTGTTCCCACTTGGAACATCATAGGCTTCAGGGAGTTGACTGAGTAGAAATCACCAATTAATTTTTTTTTAAAGACTTTACTTACTTATTTGAGAGAGAGCATGAGGTGGGGCAGCAGAGGCAGAGGGAGAAGCAGGCTCCCCACTGAGCAGGGAGCCCAATGTGGGGCTCGATTCCAGGACCCCGAGATCATGACCTGAGCCGAAGGCAGATGCTTAACCAACTCAGTCACCCAGGCGTCCCACCAATTCATTTTTTAAATTAATTTTATTTCTTTTTTTTTAAAGATTTTATTTATTTGATTAAATTAATTTTATTTCTTAAAAAAAAATTATTTCCAAGTTCTAACTCAAAAGAGATTCTCAATCTGATACAAAACAATGGGTTTCTGAGGGCTCTATAAACTTATAGTCTCCAAATAAATGCAAAATCGTGTGTAGGTGTGCAGATATATATAGTATATTGTAATTATTCTTTTTAATTTTTTTTAGATTTTATTTCGTTTAGAGAGAAAGCATGTGAGCAGGGGAGAAGCAAAGGGGGAATGAATCTTAAGCAGACTCTGCACTGAGTGTGGAGCCTGACATAGGGCCCAATTTCATGACCCTGAGATCATGACCGAAGCTGAAACCAAGGGTCAGAGGCTTAACTAACAGCTACCCTAGGTGACCGTACTTTAATTATTCTTGTCAGATTTTCACCAGCAGAACTTTGGGTCCCTGGTCCACAAAATGTTAAGAACCACTGCCCTAAGGCAGAAGTTCCCATCCGGAGCCCTTACTTTTGAGCCATCTCTCTTCTGATGAGAAGATCCCTCATAGCTACCACCCACCTTGCAAAGGGGAGAACTACTTGTCTTGGCCTCAAGGCCAAAGGTTAAATGGGAAAGAAACAGCCGGGTGACTGGCAGAGCTTGGTCTCCTAAGTTTGTTGCAAGTCCAAGAGTGTGGGGGAGTCCTCAAGGCCAGTAGGGCTGAAGCAGTGGGATGGACAACTTTCTGGGTCTCAACAGTCAGAAGAAGGATGGGAAAAAAAATCAAAACAATAAACAAACCAAACTCAAATCCACCATCAATAGTAACAACAACAACAACAACAAAATATCTACCACACAATCTAATTTCCTGTATTTCAAATCTCAGCCTTAAACGGGAATCCGTGTCCTGTTCTAGATTAGTTTCTAAAACTAACCCAAAATTCTGTAGCTCCCCATGTCCAGGTATACGTAGCTTTGTTCTATTATGCTGGTCATTTTCACATCTAAAACTCAAGTCCTACCCCTGAAGTGAGGCAGCATAGCCAGGAAGCAATTGAAATAATGAGTACCATGTTGCTTTTTCAAACCATCATAATAGAAAAGTTGGCCTGCAAATATAAGTTCACAACCCACAACCAAATCCATTAATTTGACTCCTAAGTCCAGGAAGGCTTGGGCTCTAATATTAACCAAAAGTGCTCAATAGTTACTGCTAACACATTTATGGGATCTATCCAACAGCCACCATCTGTTTTGTTTTATTAGTTACTGTCTTTAAACTGTGTCCTATGCCCTCTTTGGGGGCAGAATGCACATCTATTTGGAGTAGATAATTTTTCAGGAAAAAAATTTTTTTAACTTAAAATAACTTAAATGCCTAACTGTGAGAAAACAGATACCTTCTTGCATAGCCATATGATGGGATACTAGGTAGATATCAAACATGTATGGAATTCTAATGAACTGAGGAGTGCTCATTACATAGTTAATGGAAAAAAGCAGAAAAGCGGGCTGCAAAGAGTTATCTCTTGACATTAGTTATCACAATTTTTATTGCGTTCTCTTGAGATTTTTATATTTTCCAAAACTACAATAAATACAAATTAATCTTCTAGTCAGAAATATAAGGAAATAATAATATTTTAAAACAAAACAAAAATTCTACTAGAGTTCCCAACAAGGTAGAGTCAACACAAACTGCTGGCTCTCTTCTAGAATCTAAGCTGAGAGAAAGCAGAGAAATAAGGGCATCTGACAATTTTGAGAAACTAAACCACCATGATGAATTTCTGGGGAAACCATGGGTGCTAGAATGGGGACGAAATGGCAAAAAGAGCCAAACAGGGCTGGGGACTGCAGGAAGAATACAAGGTGGCAAGGAACTCTTTGTCCCTTTCTCTCTCTTCCATACTACCACTGGCAGATTGTGGCGGGTTCCAACATAACCTGAGGTAGAAAATACCAGAACGGTGGGGTAAGTGTTGAAAAAAGGTATAGGCAGAGCTACCAGTTCTTCCTTGGTCCCTCCTATTATGAGTGGTACAGGGGTTAGTGGTAACATATAAAGATGACAAATTATCGGGGGGAAAAAAAAAGCAGTGTCTAGAGCAGAGGTACAGAAGGATTTCCCTGAAGGCCAGGTAGTAAGAGCTGACAGGGAAATAAAATAAGACCACTGAGGAAAGCAACACCTACTAAATGCAATAAGCTAAAAACTGACCCCAAATGGAGAATTAATTAACCAGATGGAATAGCAGAATATGCATTAAAAAGGTCCACACACAAGTAAAAATAAGTAAAATAAAAATGATTAAGTATAAAGAAAAACATTTGAAAATATTATGTCTAACAGTACAGTCATTGACATAAAGAATTCAACACATATGTTAAAGAGCAGTATGTATAGAGCCAAAGAATGAATTCATGAGCTAGAAGATCAAGTTGAGGAGTTTTTTCAGGAGGCTTTAAGAAGGAGACGGGGGAAAAAAAGAGCAAGATGGAAAACACGGTGTCAATATCTGTATTCCAGAAGTTCCATAAGGAGGAAAAAAAAATTTACCAGAAGGAATAAATAATTTTAACGATTAAGAATCTTTCTGTGTTAAAGGAAACTGAAAGACTTCTCAAAGTATTATACTCATAGAAAAAAAATAAACATTTAAGATACATCACAGTAAAACTTAAGAATACTGAAGACAAAGTGAAAATTCTAAAAGGAGATCCCATAAAGGATCACAAATCTAAAGGGCTGTGCAGTTTTATTTTTTTTTTTAAGATTTATATTATTTATTTGAGAGAGAGAGAGAGAGCAGGGGAGGGGCAGAGGGCGAGAGAGGATCCTCAGACTCCCTGCTGAGCTCAGACCTCAATGCAGGGCTCAATCCCAGGACCCTGAGATCGAGAATGGAGCTAAAACCTAGAGTTGGCTGCTTAACTGAGGGAGCCACCCAGGTGTCCCAGGGGTTTGTAGTTCTTAACTGCAACAAAGATACAAGTGGAAAATGAAGAAATACCTTCAAAACTTTATAGTTTCAAAGTTCCTTTCCTTGAATTTTATATCTATCTAAGCTATCATTTAAATGTGAGGAAATATTAAAGATGTTCTTCATACTTTAAGGCCTCATAAGGTTTATCATTTTAGGACCCTCTTGGTGAACATTCCTCAAGTACTCCTGGAGGAAGGAAAGTAAATCTAGAAGGATTATGAGATACATGGGAAGTAAGATTGGAAAAAAACAAAACAAAACCGAAAAAGGTTCCTTGTTGTCTATAATAAGCAATATGTTCAGTACTCTATGTATATTCTAAATAACCCAGAATTAAAATTCCAGACAGTATGAACCTGGTGGGAAGGTGGTGGGGTGGGGAGGAAAAGGAAAAAGATGGCAGAGACAAGAAGAAGATGTGGCAGTGGAAGGAAAGAAAAAGATATTGATAGCTCAGGATACTCAAAGGAAAAATAAATTAAGGAACAACCCAGAAGAATAAAAATCAAATACATGTGTTCAAACTTACAGAAAGAAATTTAGCCATCTAAAAGAAGGGAAGAAAGGACAGGGAAAAGAATAGACTATAAATACTATGAAATGAGACTGTAAAAATAAGCCCTCGATACAATAGTAATTATAGGAAATATAAATAGTTTCATTGGGGCACCTGGGTGGCTCAGTTGGCAGAGTGTCTGCCTTTGGCTCAGGTCATGATCCCAGGGTCCTGGGACTGAGCCCAACATCAGGCTCCCTGCTCGGCGGCAAGCCTGCTTCTCCCTCTCCTCCTGCCCGTCCCCTTGCTCATGCTTGTGTGCTTTCTCTCTCTCTCTCTCTCAAATAAATAAATAAAATCTTTAAAACAAACAAACAAACAAACAAACAGCTTCATCAATCAAAAGACCCTCTTGGTTAAAAAAGAATCAGGGCGCCTGGGTGGCTCAGGTGGTTGAGCATCTGACTCTGGTTTTGGCTCAGTCATAATCTCGGGGTCATGGGACTGAGTCCTTTAGGTTCCGCACTCAGTGGGGAGTCTGCTTGAGGATTCTTTCTTCTCCCACTCATTTGAGCATTCTCTCTAAAATAAGTAAATAAATATTAAAAAAGAAAAAAAAAAGAAAAAAAATCCCTTACTATATTGTCTAGAAGGGATTCACTAGAAAAGGATACAGAAGGAATGAAAAGAAAGGGTTGGAAAAGAATACCAGGCAAATATGGAGGGGGGAGAAAGTCTTTTGGCTTTTAATGCGGTTTTGATAGAGAAAAAAAGAAATAAGCATCCTGATAAAACAATGATCATGAACATATATATTCTGATTATATAGCTTAAAAATATAAGAAGCAAAAACTGGTGAAAGTACAGGGAGAAACTGATCAATAAATAATACATCCCTTCAGAAACTGGAAGCTAAGCAAAGACATGAAAGACCAGAATAACACAATAAACTCAAATGAATACATACAGAAAAATTTTCACTGAACAGTAAATACAGTCTTTTCCAACATACACAAAACACTTAAAAAACAGACTGTGTTTCAAAGTAACACTTCAATGAATTAGCATACTCTTATCCAAATGCAGGCAGGCAGACAGGCAGGCAGGCAGGCAGGAAGGAAGAAAGGAAGGAGGAAAGGAGGAAGAGGAAAGAAAATGAAGAGGAAAGGAAAGGGAGAAAGAAAGAAACTGAGAAACATTTAAGTATGATTTGAAAAAAGTTTCTCATCTAACCCTAAGTCTAATCATATTGGATGGACTAAAAACAAAGATAAGCACTATAAAACAGCCTTCGGCTACTTAAATTATGAACATTATCAAGGAAATTATTATATACTTAGAGATGAATGACAAAGCATTATGTATCAACAATTTAACAGAGCTGAATGACACTAAGAGAAAAACTGATAGCTTTAAGTACACTTACTGAGAAGCACAGAAGGATGGAAACAACAAACCCAAAGATGGGAGGAAGGAAATAAAAAAGGGGAGAAGAGAGAATGAAAAAACAATAATTAAAAGCAAAAACTTATTCTTTGAAGAAAATCAGTAATACAGACATACTCACCAATTTATTCCAAGAGTGTATTTTAAAAAGAATAAATTGTGATCGAATACGACTTATCACAAGACTACAAGGACAGTTAAATGTAAGAAAAGCTAATATTATAATTCACTACATTACTGGTCTAAAGGGAAGAAACCACATGATTATTTCACTGACTCAGAAAAAGTATTTGATAAAGTACATCTACATTTGATTTTTAAAAATCAGAAAATTGGGAACAGAGGAGAAGCTCCTTAACTTGATAGCTAAAAACAAGGAGTAAGCGATCCTATTTAATGAAGAAGCTACAAAAGCATTCCCTTTGGGCGCCTGGGTGGCTCAGTGGGTTAAAGCCTCTGCTTTCGGCTCAGGTCATGATCTCAGCGTCCTGGGATCGAAGCCCGCATCAGGCTCTCTGCTCAGCAGGGAGCCTGCTTCCTCCTCTCCCTGTCTCTCTGCCTGCCTCTCTGCCTACTTGTAATTTCTCTCTCTCTGTGTCAAATAAATAAATAAAATCTTAAAAAAAAAAGCATTCCCTTTAAAATCTAGTAAACACAAGGCTGCCACTATCATCACTTCTGTCTACCTGGGACCACAGTACATAGTTGTAAAACAGGAACAAAGAAAGAAAAGAAAAAAAGATTGGAAGAAAAGTAACAAAATTGTTACTTCTTTGCAGATAATATTACCATCAATAGATAAATATTAGAATATAAGAATTCAGTATGTTGTTGAATATCAGATCAATCAGAAAAATTAATACTGAGATGTTCTGCTCATAGAAGCAAGCTCTCTCCTTCCATTTGGGATGCTGTATTTTTGTGGGCCTCAATTCTCTAACTCTCCATTCTTTTTTTTTTTTTTTAAGATTTTATTTATTTATTTGACAGGGAGAGAGACAGTGAGAGGGAATACAAACAGGGGGAGTGGGAGAGGGAGAAGCAGGTCTCCTGCTGAGCAGGGAGCCTGATGTGGGGCTCGATCCCAGGGCCCTGGGATCATGACCTAAGCCAAAGGTAGACCCTTAACTACTGAGCCAGCCAGGTGCCCTCTAACTCTCCATTCTTAATTCAAGATCATTTTTCTTCCTTCCACTTTCTATTGGTAAATGTTCCCCACAGCTCAGTCTTTCCCCTTCAGCTCTTTACATACTTAAAAAAATCTGACGTTCCTCTGTTTCCAGGCTTGCCTTCACATCCAAGCCCCAGTTCTCTCTTTTCATCTGTCCCCATTGTTCACTCAAGTTCCTATTCTTCACACCCACTACCCCCTCCTGAAACCAGAACCCCTTCTGCCAACTCCTCTTCAGATGGGCTGGATTAGTGTCATCATCACCATCTCAGTATCATCTAAGCATGAAATCTTTGGCTTGTATTTTTCCTTCCCTAAAGACAGAAAGCATTCAATAAGCATTTGTTGAATTAAAGACCTGCCAATGTTTTCTCTGTCACTCCATTCTTCCAAGTCAGGCTTAATCCAAAGCCCCACTCCCCTCTGCTTATTAGCTTATGCGATCAGGACAGCAGCCTATTCTTCTCAGCTAGGGAGGTTCCACTCACATAGGTCGGCGGTTGGCCTTTCCCATAAAGTTTAACTCTGGAGCAGAACTCTGCTCTTACAGTGTACAAGCAGCCATCCACAATCCATAACTAAATGGATGTGGCTCTACTGCAATAAGACATTATTTCCAGATATAGGTGGCAAGCCAAATTTGGTCCATGGGCCATAGTCTGCTGATCTATGAAGCAGACTATTAAGTTTTTCCAAACCTAAACTTTTCGTATCCCTGCTAATTCAATATAGAATCCAATTATCTGGGTAAAAGAAAATCTAATTCATTATTTTTTTTTTACGTATAACACTGGTTGCCAGCTAGAAATTAAAATTAATTACTTAGGTATGTTGCTCATTACTTTCAAGACCTTATTTTCCCTTTAAATTTATGAACCTTGGAAGAATAATTTACTGGAAATTACATCAGTAGTACTGTAAAGGCTTTGATCTAAGCAGGACAAATCGGAAGAGCTGGCAGCCAAGTAATCTCTCTGTCTTTTATGGAAGAATATATCAAGAATGATAGAAGCTGCCAATAAAGTATTTTGATTCAATGAAACGGATTAAGATGACATTGATGGGCTTTTGATTTCAGTAAGCGGGAAAGGCCCAGAATTCTGCTAGCTATAGGAAAAAAATAGCAACTTGTCCCCTCTAGACCTTGAGATGAAACTTGATTATAAAAGAAGGCATGAAAAAAGCCAATACAAAGTGGTAGCTCAGAGGCATCCTTTGTTCTAGACCTACAGCAGTCATTTTCCCCCTTCATATTAAAATAGGATATGGACTTCCCCAAGTTATTTATGTACGTACCCATCCATCAACTAACTATCTAATCTTCTCTGCCCCTCCTTTACAAAAGCAGGGAAAGAATCAGGACTTATGAAATGAACGATAATAACTAAAAAGGAATAAAGAATACATTTATAACAATGTTTATGTACCTAGCTACTTGCCATATAGGACTGTTAATGAATGACCAACTTAAAACTTCCAAGAGCTCCCCTCTACATGTTAAAAAAAAAAATCCACGGGCGCCTGGGTGGCGTAGTCGGTTGGGCATCCGACTCTTGGTTTCAGCTCAGGTCATGATCTCTGGGTTGTGAGATCGAGCTCTGTGTTCAGTATGGAGTCTGCTTGAGATTCTTTCTCCCTCTCCTGCTCTCTCTCTAAAATAAATAAATAAATCTTTAAAAATAAAATAAAATAAAAGCCAAACTTTTCACCACAGTCTACAAAGTTCCACATGACCTGGCTCTGCTCATCTCACGGATATCATCTGACTCTACTCAGCACACTGCAATCACAATGGCCCTCTCCCTCTGCTCTTCTGAACATAGATTCATGAGCTGGGACTTTGCCTATGGGTCAGATGAGTGCCTGATACATAGTAGACCCTCCATGAAGAAATAATTAACATTTGCTGAGTAAATGAGTGACCATTTCTGTTCTATATCAGGGTACGGTAAGTAGAAGTGGTGGAAAACCTCAAAATCCTAGAGATGAACCTAAAGACTACAGGATCTTACAGAGGAACTTGCAATCTTTATTACTGGGATGTGAAAAGTCTAACTTTCATGAAGAGGGTCTACAGAACACAAAGTTTCAGTTAAGCAAGACAAACTGTAGAGATCTGCTATACAACACTGTACCTAGAGTCAACAATAATGTAAAGTACAACAATGATTAAAAGGATGAATCTTATGTTCAGCATTCTTACCATAACAACAACAACAAAAAAGAATACATGTAGAAACCAAAATTAGGAAGATTTAAAAATAACATTATACTCTGGATACATTATGAATTTGGGATAAATAACCAAAAAACTGAGTTATTAAAAGAGAATTAGAATTACCTGGGGATGTGTGGTAAGCAAGGAGGATCCAGAAACATATGATACTTTCTCATAATGGGACTGGATAATCCAGTTGGAGCTTCCGAGAGCATAGCCTGAGCTTAGCGGAGTCACCAGGACTGCACCAAAAAGCTCCTAGAAAAGAACCACAGTAAGAATGTGTGGTGAGCTTTCAGCGGTGTGTCACTCCTGATAAGTAGTTGCAGGAAAAAACCCCAGAAATATCCTTGTCCACTTAGATAAAGAAAATTTAAAATAAAGCAGAAAGTATCAAATAAGTATAAAGTAAAGCAAAAACCAAAACAGAAGAGACCATATAGGTAGACCCAGAAAGCAATCCTACAGTCTTGACTTGCCCCCTCTCTGAGGTTCATTCTATCCACATATACCAGGCACCCAGGCCTTACTCATCAAAAGAGAGAGAGGACAGATTACCAGAAAGACCAAAGAGAGAAATAGTTGGGTTTTCTTCCTTTCTTTCCTTCTTTCCTTCCTTCCTTCCTTCCTTCCTTCCTTCCTTCCTTCCTTCCTTCCTTCCTCCCTTCCTCCCTTCCTCCCTTCCTCCCTCCCTCCCTCCCTCCCTCTCTCTCTCTCTCTTTCTTTCTTTCTTTTTTTTTAAGGCTAGGCATTAATCTCTTGGTCATTCTGTACCAAGAGGCTCTGGGCACAAGTTAACAAAAATGGAATCCTTACTATCAGATCACAGTTCAAAAGTTTCACTTGCCAAATGGCTTCTTGATCTGTTTTATGCTATTTCCTATTTCACTTGTCCAAAACCTGTAAAGTTCTACCCACTGTTCTAAAGTGAATAGGGTGAGATGTCTTTCTCCTGATCATTACGAGCTGGTCAAGAGAAGGCTGACTAACGGTGGGGAATGTGAGTGTTAGGAAAGAACATTGACATGAACCTGAGGATGGAGGATAATGACAGATGCTCTGTCTTTTCACCTTGTACTAGTACAAGATTCTCAGTGACTGAATGGCTAAAGAAAGGGAACTATAACATCTTCCCAAAGGGTAACAATATGAAACGAAAGCATTCACGCAACACTTAAAATCATTTAACACTCACAATTTTCTGAGAATATCCCACCAGCTGGATTTTGCTAAGGGCAGAGTTCACCTCTTGCATTGTATAGCATCTTCTCCAGGTTGATACTTCCACTGCGTCCTTGAGTGGAGAAGGCAACAGCCTGTAAATGTATCACAATGCCAAATTTTTATGTTATCAAAGATTCCTTTCAAGTAATTTGTCCATTTCATCTAAGTTGTCCAACTTACTGGCATAAAATTGTGTATAGGATTCTTTAATAATCATTTTTATTTCTGTAAGGTTGGTAGTACTGCCCCTCTTTCATTTCTGATTCTAGTAGTTTGAGTATTCTTTTTTCTTTGTCAATCTAGCTAAAGGTTTGCTAGTTTTGTTGATCTTTTAAAAAAAAAATCCAACGTTTCTCTGTTCTTTTTCTATTTTTTATTGTTTATCCAGCACATAGCTGGATTTTTTTTTTTAAATCTAGTCTGGTCATCTCTGCCATTAGGACTATTTAATCCACTCGCATTTATTATTGATACAGTTGGATTATGTTTACCAATTTAATTTTTGTTTTCTCTTTGTCTCATAATGGGACTGGATAATCCAGTTGGAGCTTCCGAGAGCATAGCCTGAGCTTAGCGGAAGTCACCTGGAATGCACCAGGTGTTTTCTCTTTGTCTTTTTTGTTCCTCTGTTCCTCCTTTACTATTTACCCTTTGATACCAAGTGAGTATTTTCTGATGTAGCCTTTTAATTTCCTTTCACAGTTTTTCACTATATTTTTCTGAGTTATTTCCTTAGTGGTAGTTCTAGGGCTTATCATATACATCTTAACACAGAGCATTTCCACATGACATTTCAAATTCTCTTTTCTGTTCATGAATGATAAATGAAATACACTTCATTCATGGGCTTGCAAAGCTATAGAAAAGGACTGAGTTACACATAGTTGAGGCTTGGTATAAAGGAGGAAAATAAAACACAATTTGTGACTTTTCCCATCAGCATCAGGAGTATCCTTTAAAACAAGCAAACAAAACTTAGTCATTAGAAAAACACTGTGTCATTTGCTCTAACAGAATCAGGACTAGACCCAGGAGAGTGACTTCCCTGAGATTCTCTGTTTAAATAGGTCAAGGCACTTCTGGTCAACTCAAAAGTGTGCATTTGCATAGCTCTGCTCTCTCTCCTGAAATACCACTGAACACAGTAAAGAGTTTCTCACACCACACACACCCTTTCAAGACAAAGAGAATGACAGAAGAGGCAACAGTAACAGAATTTTAGAAAGTGGAAAGTAAAGACAACTGACTTAGCAGATACAGGAAAGTTTAATTCATATTAATTTATACTGTAGAACCCATAAAAAGCTCAGCAATCTGAAACAAAAGGCATGTCTAGAAGTGAGGTTGAAGGTGAACCTAAAAACAAGAGTGTTTGTGGAAAAAAAATACTGATAAGAAATAAAAGAATAGAACCTTCCAGTTCTCTTCACCTAGTGCAGACAGCTCAGCAACTGCCTCTTCCCCTCCCATGCACGTTGCTAGAGATTATTCTCTAGAGAAATTAAAAATGAAAGCCTAGACTGGGGGAAACCATCAATATCTAGAGGCATCTTTGTTAATAAGCAAAAGTTTATATACCAAGAGTAACAATTTTCTTCTCATATGGCTCTCAGAACACTATTAGTCAGGCTTATATCCTCCAGGGTAGATGACCAGAAGAAGCTTCTCTGAAGAATTTGATCAGTACCAAAGAAAAAAATCAACTAAAAGATACTGACACTGGAGGTTTCATGATAAAATGGCCCAACCAGCTTACATTATGGTAAAGTCTAGAATTCAACAAGACTTAACTCATGGCACAGACTTTCTAATCAGTTTTTTACTGTTCAACTCCTAAACATGAGCCAGTAACCAAGGATCACCATATGCTTGAAGAAAGTCCCTAAAATGACAAAGGCCAAAACAAATGAATGGAGGTGGAGAGGAAATAAATTAGGCTGGTAGCACAAAACTTAAAAAGATATTATCATTACTATCCTTAGCGAGATAAGTAAGATAGAACTAAGAAATGAGAAGTGACTTCTATTAAAAAAAAAAAAAGAGGAGCATGAAAAGAAAAAAGCTCTTGGACATAAAAATATGACAGTACACATACAGTGAAAGCATGCCAACAAAGCCTATCAAAATTTCAAAATAAGTTAAAAACATAAAAAAATTACACAAGACACGAAAGAGCCACATAAAAAAAGATCAGAAAAGCTTCAAAACAAGGGGATAGAACTTAATAAAGAATTAGAAATTAAAAAAATTTTTTCAATAATGAAGACTAAACTAAGAAATATAAGAGTGGATAAACACACAACAGGTAAAAAGGACATAGGAAGAAAAGATTAAATGCTAAAAAAGAAATGAAGCAATAAAAAGAATTTGAAAGAAAGTGGCAGATAATGAAGACAGGCAAGGAAGAAGCAACATACAGAGAATAGGAGTCCCTAACAGAAATCCAAACAAGGAACAGAACAAATACTAAAAGCTCTAATTGCTAAAATAAAAAGAGGCTTGGAATTACATCCTGAAGGGGCACACTGTATACCTGAGAATACTGACCCAGAAGAACTAACACCAGATATATTCTGGGAAAATATTTACACTATAAATAAACTTTAGGGCAGCTGGATGAAAAGAACTAATGCCTTACAAGGGAAAAAATACAATACCAGAGTTTCAACAGCAGTGCTGTTTTACTCATAGAAGAAACAGTAAAATATTGAAGACATTCAAAGAAAGAAAATGTAAGCCAAAGATTATACAGTTAACAAAACTGACTCTCAAGGTTGCAAGAACTCAGGGAATATTGTTCTCATGATCCCATCCTGAGGCATCTTCTGAAGAATAAATTTCAGATGACCTAAATGACTATAGAAACATCGATACCTCAGCTGGTAGTGAGTATTAAATATATAATTATGTAGAAGTAAGACCAAATGAAGATTCAAAGAGAGAGGATAGTATGTAATGGTTGTATGTTCTGATACTATAATAGGAGCATGAAAAAAAAGGGAAGAAAAATACATATGCTCTTTCCTCCAAATGATGACTTAGAAACAATGACCAATCCAGGAGTGATGAGCATTGTTAGCAACTAAAACAGGAGCTTACAATTCCATTTCCCACTAAAAGAATACATAAAGAGTTTTTTAAGAAATGGGTGATTCCAGATTTAGGGCAGGGAATGTATAAGAGCAATCTTAAACATCCTGCTAAAGTACATAGCAAGGAAACAATCAAAGGGTACAGAGGTCACAATAAACGGACACAGTGGACAGCACGAAGGGGATCACTGTCTAAAGATGGGATAATCTGACCTGCAAAAAAGACAGTATTACAATGGGTTGAAATCCATGATATATGTGTCAGAGTGGGTTATAATTAGATTGGGGCTTTGAGTTACTGGAAATATTCTATTTTAGACCTGGGTAGCATTTATAAGGATGGTGCTTTATGAAAATTTATTAACTATATTTTTTTTGTTTTATAGTATAATAAAAAGGTTAATTTAAAAAATAAAATTATGCCAAAATTAAGAAATTATGACAGCAGAAACAAAAAACTTGTGGATCAGGTGGGAGGTAAAACGAATTTTTCAGGCAAAAGAGCAAATATAAACAAAGAGAGGGAAAAGAGGGCTGAAAAAAATCTGAGTTCCAGTCCAGGCGGTTCAACATCTAAGTAGTGAGAATTCTGGAAAAAGGGAAACACAAAACATGATGGAGAAAATTTTAAAAATAAACAACAAAAAATTTTCTTTGCCAAAATTGAAGTTCTTGTTTTTTTAGACTAGGATCAGCAAACATGTTCTGTAAAAAGCCACAGATATTTTAAGCTCTGTAGACCACAGTCTGTCACATCATTCAACTTAGCTGTGTGATGCCACAGACAATATGTACATGCATGAGTGTGGCTGTGTGCCAATCAAACTTTACCTGTAACAACTGTGGCAGGCCAGGTTTGGCCCATTAAGGGGCTTGGCCACAGTTGGAACCTCTGTTCTATACGGTAAGGACCTACTAAGTACTCAGCACATGAGTGAAAACTGTCCTTTATTAAGACACATCATCACAAACATAAGGAGCAAGAAAATTCTTAAAGTTTCCACAAAGGAATAAGTGGGGCACATACCAAAGATCTAGACTCAGAATAGTACTGGACTTTTCAATGGCATTTCCAGAAGCTTGAGAAAATGGTTATTAAATCTAGATTTCTATCCATTGGAGGGTGAGGGTGGAACAAAGGCATTTTAGACAGGCAGGGTCCCAGAAAATTGACCTCCTGTGCACTCACTCTTCCTCAGGATGTCCCCAGCAAAATGAAGGCATGGAAAAAGACCCAGGAAACAGAGCTTTCGACAGAAGAAAGAGGTGAAGATATCTTCAGGATAATGGTGAAGGAAATCCTAAACTGAGAGCCATGCAGCAAGCCCAAGAGCAGCTGGGATCAGACTGGGGAAAGAGAGAAGGCTCTGGGAGAGGATTTCCAAGAAGATAAAGTTGTTACAACACCCACTGAGTTTGAACATATGAGGAGAGACCTGTACAAATGGCAGAGAGGTTGGAGATAAATCAGTAAGAAGTACACAGGAAACTAAGCAAATAAGCAAACAAGATCACTATTAACTCAAGGGAAAACAAAAAGTTGTGCAAGAAAGAAAAAAATAATCCTAACAATGTTATATGGCCAATGAATTTAGCTAACCTAGCACATGGATCACATTGTTCCAATTCTCTTCACCTTTGTTTCTCCAGCAACAAAATATTAATAATTCTTCCCTTTATCTTTTGGATAAACAGACACATGAAGATTTTATTTCACTTATCTGTCCTACGTACACTGGATTGCTTTAGGTTTTATAATATTTATTCAATAAATATTTAGCCCTGACAATGGCCATAGCATTAAAGTCCTGTAAGGGATATTAAGAGGAACAACATAAGGGCCTCTGCTCATAGGAGCTTAAGTCCAGAAAATTTTTACAATGGTACAAGGCAATAAAAAGACTTCAAAAGCCATGAGTTGGGCGCCTGGGTGGCTCAGTGGATTAAAGCCTCTGCCTTCAGCTCAGGTCATGATCTCAGGGTCCTGGGATCGAGCCCCAAATCGGGCTCTCTGCTCAGCAGGGAGCCTGCTTCCTCCTCTCTCTCTCTCTGCCTATTATAATCTCTCTCTGTCAAATAAATAAATAAAATCTTAAAAAAAAAAAAAAAAGAACCAAACAAAAAAAAACCCCAAAAGCCATGAGTCATCCCTGCCTGCAGACTTGCCTTCTCTCACAGAAGGGTCTAAATGATATATTAAAAATGCAAATCTACACAAACACACACACACACACACACACGCACGCACGCACGCACCCTCCTCTCCTTCACTTTAATGGCTTTCCATTAAATTCAGGATAAAATCCAAGGCTCTTAGCATGACTTTATAAGGCCCTTCTTTATCTGGGTCCTGCCTCAATACTGAGCTATGAACAGGCCTCTCGGTGCCAGGCTCTCTCAAGCCTGTAACCCACCACATTGTCTTCTTCCGATTTCGTGTGGACAACACTTACTCCTTTAAAATCTAGACCACTTGTCACTTTTTCTCAGGTGTTGTGACAGCCGTCAAGGCCAGGTGCACATCCCAGGTGCTCTTTGGGAACATGGCCTGACTGTGTATCAGAGACAGGGAAGTGGCGCAGAAGGCCCCTCTGGACGGCTACTGGTGGGGGCTGCTGCCACTGCTTCTCTTCTTTCACATTCTTGCTGACTCTCTGCCAACCCCTCAGAGGAAGGAGACAGGATGGAAAAAAACTCTCAGGCACAGGATGGAAAAAAAACAGGATTTACAGACGTGTCTGTGTACAAATTCCAATGTTCCCTTTTCACCTCTGAGCCTCGGTTTACTCATTTGTGAAACAGAGAGAGCAGCACCTTTCTTTTAGAGTTGTGCTGTGAGGGGTAAATGACAAAGTGTACGTGAGTGTCTGACACAGAACAGATGCTGAATAAAGATGGTCTCTAACCGGCCCCAACCCCCCCACCAGATGCAGCTACCACTGCTCCACAGTATATGCAGTTTTCCACAACACCACAGTAAATAAACTTCAAGCTGGGGTGAATTACTTCAATGAGCAGCAATGACTCTGAACTTGAGTGGCCCAAGCACTGCTCTACACGGTCTCAGGGGAAAATCTAAGCTACTCTCTTGCTTTAGCTCCTCCTCTAAATTCCTGGGGATCAGGGAGCCCCATGGCTTGGGCCCCCTAGAGCTGACCTTCATTAAAAATAAAGACTTCTTATTTTGGGCTCGGAGGAGCAGAAAGGTTTCTTAACTTTATGCCAGAGCTGGAAGACTATTGTGGGAATGGCCTGAGACGGTGGGGAGGATGATAAATAACACTTGCAGCCCAACCAGATCTTTCAACCTCGAGGAATTTGTCTTACACTGCTCTCAGCTTTGCCAAGCTGCTGCAACTGAGTCACCTCTGCTAGAGGTTGAGCAAAAAGTCACACACAAGGCTAGATTAGACCCTCTTTCTTCCTTCCTTCTTCCCTCCCTCCCTCTCTTGCTTTCTTAAGTTCTTTACTTAAATTCAATTTAGTTAACATACACTGTATTGTTAGTTTCAGGGGTAGAATTCAGTGATTTACCAGTTGCATGTAACACCCAGTGCTCATTATATCAAGTGCCCTCCTTAATGCCTGTCACCCCGTTACCCCTTCCCCCCACCCACCTCCCCTCCAG
Source organism: Ailurus styani (assembly GCA_002007465.1). Classification (NCBI taxonomy): domain Eukaryota; kingdom Metazoa; phylum Chordata; class Mammalia; order Carnivora; family Ailuridae; genus Ailurus; species Ailurus styani. Next base: position 478,864 of record LNAC01000549.1, read on the forward strand.
CAACCCTCAGTTTGTTTCCTAGAGTTCGGCATCTCTTATGATTTGCCTCCTCCTCTACTTTCATCTCATTTTATTTTCCCTTCCCTTCCCCTATGTTCATCTGTTTTGTTTCTTAAATTCCACCTATGAGTGAAATCATAAGGTATTTGTCTTTTTCTGACTGACATTTCACTTAGTGTAACATCCTCTAGTTCCATCCATGTTGTTGAAAAGGGCAAGATTTTATTCTTTTTGATGGCCGAGTATTATTCCATTCTATATATTAGACCTGCTTTCTTTACTATGCATCTCTTTCCCGTCCCTTGACAACCAGTACTGCCATTCCGCAAACAACACCTGGGTTTTACTTTCTTCCCTTGATGGCCCTTCCCAGCATACTCCCCCCCCCTTCCCATGTAGGACAACATCCTACAAAAATTAAGCAGATTAAAATCTGGGGTAGTCTTTCTCCAAATGAGGCATTTGACTAGTGTTTCCACTCTCTGTTAGAGATTAAACAGTCATATATTCAACCTCCAGAATAAGCCAGCAAATGCTCTGAACCCTTAGTAAGGGAAAAAGGAAGACTGAAGATGTGATATATTTACTACTTCTGTCTTCAATAGTCTAGAAGCTACTTCTAGAGAAATTACTAGAGTGTTTAGGTAGGGAAACAACTTTTTTTTTTTTAAAGATGTTATTTATTTATTTGACACAGAGAGAGAGAGATCACAAGTAGGCAGAGAGGCAGGCAGAGAGACAGGCAGAGAGAGGAGGAAGCAGGCTCCCCGCTGAGCAGAGAGCCCGATGCAGGCCTCGATCCCAGGACCCTGAGATCATGACCTGAGCCGAAGGCAGAGGCTTTAACCCACTGAGCCACCCAGGCGCCCGGGAAACAACTTCCTTAAGCCAAAGAAAGGACTTGTGAAAAATTCTGATATATTTCAACTTGGATCTTTTATCATCTTCCCTTCAGAGTAAATGGCACAGAAATAATAAATTTATGTTCCGAAGAAACTAAAGAAATCATCTTATAGAGATGAAACTAAAGAAATCATCTTATAGAGAAACATTCATGATGTTGGGGTTTTTTTTAAGATTTTTATTTATTTATTTGACAGAGAGAGACACAGTGAGAGAGGGAACACCAGCAGGGGGAGTGGGAGAGGGAGAGGGAGAAGCAGGCTTTCCCACAGAGCAGGGAGCCCAATGCGGAGCTCGATCCTAGGACACTGGGATCATGACCCGAGCCGAAGTCAGACACTTAATGACTGAGCCACCCAGGCGCCCCTCATGATGATTTTTTAACAACCAGTTTACTAGAGCACTGTTGGAGAGAACAGCCTTGTTATATATAACAACAAAAACAGCATGTTTTTATTCCATTATATCATATTACTCACATAGTCGTATCTTTTTGCATTTTCATATCCTCAGCACTGAGTGGTGCTCAACACAAAAGACACTCAAAAGACAAAACACCTGTTCATTTGTTGCCCCAGGAAAGGTAGGAACCAGTGAGCCAATTATTAACAAGTTCCGTCTGCAGTGCACCAGTAAGTTTGGCAAGAGGTGAGCCCTATGACAGTGTGTGAGGAGGTGAAAACTTTAGGGAGGAACCACCCAGTAAGCCAGAAGAGGAAGGCAATACAGGTCCCCATGACTCTGGTCTCGAATCTGACCAACTCAGTGGAGGGTTTTGTGGCTGGCAGCTCCTGACATGGCTCCTAAGGATCCCCGCCTTTTGTATTCACCCCTTTGTGTGATCCACTCCCCCTGAGGGTGGGCTGGACCTAGGGGTTTGCTTCTAGTGAAGAGAATATGACAAAAGTGAAGGGATGTCAATTCCAAGATTAGCTTACTAAAGACTGTGACTTCCATCTTGCCCCTATTCTCTCTCTTGCCCTCTTGCTCACTCTGGTGAAACTGCAGTGAGATGCTCTGTGGAGAGGTCCACACACAAGGGCCTAAGGCAGGCTTCAGTCCATCACTCCTGTGAGTGATCCCTCTGAGGAGAGCTGGAGACAGCTGCAGCCCTGGTAGGAGACCCAGTACAGAAAACCCAGTGTTCTTAATAAATTATACTTTTCTGGGCCACGTTCTAGTACAGAAGCCGTGTTTCAATACCTTAACTAAGTCTGGGCTTTCCTGAGGTCTCCTCAATGACATTTTTACAAATTCTAATAGTAGAACTTCTGTAGAAGGATGTTCTTCATATCCAATTTAACTCTGATTTTTGCTTATTTTTGTTGCAATATTGAGCAATTCACTTAACCTTTTCTTCTCACCATGTTTCTAAACGGTAAAATACTTCCTTCAAAGACTGTTGTGAGAGGGCACCTGGATGGCTCAGTTGGTTAAGTGTCTGCCTTCAGTTGAGGTCATGATCCCAGGGTCCTAGGATTGAGGCCCACGTTGGGCTCCCTGCTTAGCGGGAGACTCTGCTTCTCCCCTTTCCTCTGTCTCTAACCCCCGCTGATGCTCTCTCTCTTCCTCACTCTCTCAAGTAAATAAAATCTTAAAAAAAAAAAAATTGTTGTGAGGACTATAACAAATGAGTAATTATGTATGTATATATATTATTGTTACATATATGATAAACACTGCTTTATGGAAGTTGGCTTTTTAAAAAAGATTATTTGAGAGAGAGAAAATACAAGTGGGGGGAAGGGCAGAAGGAGAGGGAGAGAAGTAGACTCCCCGCTGAGCACAGAGCCCAACACAGGGCTTATTCCCAGGACCCCGAGATCATGACCTGAGCTGAAATCAAGAGTCGCCACTTACCTAACTAAGCTACCCAGGTGCCCCTGAAATTTAGCTTTTTAATGACATTAAGTGACTTTAACATCCCCCCTCACCCTTATGCTTAAATTCTTTGGGTATCTTATGCTGGTAACTTATACTGACTACTCTACTTTCAGATTTAAAACTAATTATTTGTCATTTCTCATTTTGGAAATATTCAGAGGTTTCCTTTTTCATATAGGTTTGGTGAAAAAATTTTCACAATTTGGTGAATTTCCTATCAGCTAGAGAAAAGATTTAAACTAGGAATTAGTCAAATACACAGTTGACTGTTTCAAAAGACGGAAGTTTCAATATTCTTTTATACAATGTTAATTTCCACTTCTTTTCTCTCCTTCCTGGCGTGCACTGGATGATTTTAACTAATCTAGACACTTCTCAGTCATCATGCCATGTTGCCATGTTTTTGCCCAGACCCTTACCTTATCTTAGAATCTTCTCTTCCCTCTTTGAAGAGGTAAAGAGGTTAACCTGCCAAGCCCAGGCTAAGTCTTGCCACTTAGTACATAACTTTTTCTTGCCAAGCTCCCTGGGTACAGGAACTATGTCTTAAACTTTTATGGCATTTTTCTGCAAATGTATCATGATGTCAGGCACTTGGCAGTTAATCAACAAATAAGTCATCTGAATTCCATATTTATACCCACAAATCCTTTTTGCTAACACCTTTTTCTTACTCCTTTGAGATATTTAGTCACTTTTTCACTATTTCCTTCTATCCCCTAACATTCTAACCCAGCTTTCCCTAAAATTCTGCTTATGCTTTCTTGAGGCCATAATCACAGAGTGGCATTTATAGAGCCATTTGAAGCCATTAAGATTATTGGCTGATTCAGGATAAGTTGGATAAGGAAACCCAGTGGGAACTAGTTCTAATTTTTCTGGCTTTCTAATTTATCAAAGTCAAGTTCTCAGAGTCTAAATGTTTAATAAGTACTTTCTAAAAGATTTCATTGTTTTGTTTTTTTTTGTCACAGTGAGTGCTTAATAAACTTTTCCCCAGTGCTCTTACATCATGCCAGAGCTCTGCTGTCTCTTCTTCCATCCTACCAGCATCCAACAAGCAGCAAAGACCAGGTGTTTGTGTTCAAGAGTAAGACTTTTAACTCCATAGGGACCACTTAAAAGCTTATGGATAAAATACTGGTTGCGTGTTTTCTAAGTGTGTGATGAATGAAGGAATCTGCAAAATGAATATAAGAGCAGAATACAAAGAATATAAGAAGCAGAAGTCCTTTTCCTCTCATTACAGCAAAGTGTGCTTAAAATACATGTGTATGGGCTGAAGTGGAAATGTGTGAGCAGAGTGATGATTGTTACAGAGTTTGCCAAACTGGAGCCAGATAATCAAGCATTTCTCAGTATTAATCTGAAACTACGTAATACCTGATTTTTGTTTTAGATTAATTTTCTCTAAAAAGGACAAAGGCAATTGCTTAGGCTACCGAAGCACAATAGAAACAGTTCTCTAGAACACCTAAACTAGCTCTGTTGTGATTCTATCCTTATCAAAAAACTCCCTCATATCTATAACTTAATCTCTTCTTAAGTGAACTTGCTGAGCAGACCAGGGTGTCCTAGATAGATGAACCGTTTTAGTTCTGGAGTCAGGCAGATGTCTCAGCATAAAGTAATTAAATGGGATTTTTGTTTGTCAGTCAATATCCTGGGAGTTTAGTTAGCCTGAATCAGTCCCTCAGAGGCTAATCAACTCTGAACGAAATGAAATGATTAAGTTTCTGGAACTGCAAAGCTCAAGGACAAGTGGTGATGACTTCATCAGAGTACCTGCCACTCAGTGAACGTCGGCTGAAGGAGCCTCTCTCCCTTGGACATCTTTAAAAACTGTAACCTAAGTGAACTCAGAGATACTTGAATTCAGTTCCCTTGTTTTACAAAAAAGGAGACCTGAGTCCCAATGTCTGGATGACAGTGCTAACAGGAGGCAACAGTGGGGTTAGAAAAATGATTTTCCTTCTCTTATACTACCTTGCTTTCATCAGGAAAGGTGGCGTCTAAAGATAAATTAGCCTGTGGAAGGCAGATGTGTGCTGATTACTGAAAGGGTGTTATGTGAGTCAAGTGTATCATTAAAGATGCTGGTGGTGTTTACAGAGCACCTACTATGTGCCTGGCACTGTTTTAAGGACTCTTATGCTGATTTAGTCCTCACAGCAGCCCTGCAAGTTACCGATATTATTCTTATTTTATAAATGAGAAAACAGAGCTTAGAAGAAATAAACTACTACTGCTACTAAGAAGCAGATAAGAAATTTAAACACTGGTCTGTTTGATCTCCAAGTCCATAGCTTTAATTTTTTTCCCTACCATATAGTTAGACCTGATAAATCTCTCTATAAATACCCATGGAACATCAGAGCAGAGGAACTTCAACTATGTCTTCTTCCATGTCTTCTCTAAGGTATAAACCCACATTTTACGCCCTGACTACTGAAAACTGCCATAACATTTCAGCCAGGAATATATCGGTGCACAATTCCTTAATGCTTGCAAGAGGGTTATGACAATATCCTGTAATGATTTCTCCTTAATTATAACTATAGATTTCTAGCTGGTTTAGTTTAAGTGGAATATTCCGCTTTAAATTTTCCTACTGCAAATCCTAAACTTCAGTGTGCTTATGAGAAAGTCAGAGACTCAATAATTACATTGCAAGGGAGTCTCCTTTTCCTACCCTTCAAAATCTCTTTTTCAAGAAGAGTAATCAAAATGAGGAAGAAAGATGGCTAACTTCTAAATAAATCTCAAGGAGCAGTTGTCAACCGAGGCAGGGAGTCAGACAGCTGCCAAAAAACAAGAGTAATAGCTTCTTTTGGTAGACATACTAATACTAAATCAAATGCTAACTCAAACTAACTTCAAATGATTTAAGAGAATTTGTCAGATCCCTTTGACCAATGAGTCTGAAAGATTTTAATTTATTATTTTCTTTAGTTCACAGTCTTATTAAATAACTTAAGCTACTAAAGTGCATCAATTCCAGGCACTTAACCAAGAGACAGCCTGTGTAAAGTTTAAGTCAAAAACTGGGGCTTGAGTCTCCAATCCAGCTCAGAGGTGTTTTGCTTGGATCGTACAGGATTTTATTTTAACGTGTGAGCCAATATTTTAAAAAGATGAAAAAAACCCTCACATTTAAAACATCCAGATTTTGAGTTTATCTTAAGAAAAAAAATAAAGGAAGATTTGGCAGCAATAGGCTCACGTTTCCATCTGGCCATAATTTGCTGAAGCTGTGTCAGCTGCCCCTTTGGACGGGTGTGGCCACTAGTCCACCTCACTCCTGTATTTACCTTCCCCATCCCTGGAGACACCGCAGTCTGTGATCCCTACCTGAGGCCTCTCTTGACAAGGCGAGTACAGGAATTAAAGAGAGGGGAAAAAAAGAGAGAATGAAAAAAGTAAGACACAGCTCATGTCACTTGGGAAAAATATCTACTGTAATAGACAGCAAAAAACCAGTGTTTCTCAATTTAGTTTTGCCACGGTACTTTGGGACACTAGATAGAAACTGCCATGCGACAGAAAGAAATTTTAAAGTGATGTAAATCCTTCGGCATAAATGTTATTCTAATGAAGCACTTTTAGTATTCTGGCCCAAGGTTAAATTCTAGGTGAATATTTCAAAAGAACTCTTTTGTCTGATGTCAATTACAAAATAGCTCTTCAAATTCCTCTACCATTTGCCATATTTATGCTGAGTTTATCCAGGAGAAAAAGAGGACACAATTTGCTTGGTTTGGTTCTCTAACACTGCAACATATTCTCTCCAATAATTAGACTCTTCCCTTTCTCTGTCAATAACTGTGGCTCATCTCGTGCTCAAAGGCCAAAGCAAAATACTTGACCAGAATCAGAAATATGGTTACGATATATGAAATACAGAAATAAGGTCTTCCCCAATAGTGCAAGTTATTCTCCTTGTTCCTCTACCAACTTAGTGTTCAACAGTTTCAGATTTTGCCCACCAGGTGGCGAGATAGCAAGTTAAGGTTTTATCTCAAGGAGCACCCTTTTTTAAAAGGGAGATTTTCTAAGCATCTTAGGAAATAACTTTCAAGCTCCCCCCTGCAACCCCACCTTCTTCGCCCTCTGCTCCTTCCAGTTCAATTCACCCTTCTCCCTAATAAACGATGGCACTTTTTTGTAAGCCAGTTATCTTGTTGTATTTCACAAAGAATGGGAGGCAAAGGAAAACTGCCAAGGACTCTGCCCAAAGTCATCGCAGAAAAGGCAAAATAAGGACGTGGGACTTCCTAAGACTTGGCTCAAGGTTCAGGAGCCAGGAAACAGTGACCTTTGAACATCACCTCTGGTGTGCCAAAATTATTTATGGCAGAATATTATAAAGGGTATAAATTTAAAAGGAGGAAGTAAGGAAAGCCAAGGCGTACATGTTCCACAGGGAAAGAAAACAAAGTCCTAAAATTTCTAAGGAGGGAAATGTAGACAACTAGGTCTGATGTGGTCCAGTGGGTACACAGGAGAGACAAAGGAAAGGAGAAGGAGGGACAGCAATGGGTAGGAGGAAAGGCAGCTGAGAATAAGAATGCAAAATGAAAAGGGGAAGGGACCTTGTCATAAGCAGGTGTGTGGTCAGGTCGAGGAAGTCATTCACATACACACAGAAGACTCAGACGTGTGTGTGTGCAGAAAACATTTCCTACCACGAAGACGTATGGACACGATATCCCTAATCAAGTTAATAGAGAAACAAAGAAGATCCACAAAATAGAAGAGAAAATGTGCACAGTCACACATACTTCTCCCTTCCCTCACATGAAGGGGCTCTCATGCACTTGAGAAGAGACATGTGTGCCCAAGAGGCAGCCCGGCATAATGGTTAAAAGCACAAACTCTGGAACTAGATTAGACTTCCTGCCTGGGTTTGAATTCAAATCCTACCACTCACTAGTTGGCTGACCTTGAGCAAGTTACTTAACCTGTCTGTGGCTGTTTTCTCTTCTGTAAGATCAAGTTAAAGAGTTACGTGAATTAAGTAAAACATTGAGAACAGTGCCTGGCACACAGCAAGTGCTATTTAAGTTAAATAAAACAAATAACACATATACAGAGGAAGGCAGAGAGGACATGCAAATGCTCAGACTCTGAAACAGTTACAGTGTAAAAACAAAGCATATTTTCTTAGCTACACATACATATATATTTTTTATTTTATTTAAAATTATTTTATTTATTATTGTTTTTATTTATTTATTTGACAGAGAGAGACACAGTGAGAGAGGGAACACAAGCAGGGGGAGTGGGAGAGGGAGAAGCAGGCCTCCCACCAAGCAGGAAGCCTGATGTGGGGCAGCTCAACCCCAGAACCCTGGGGATCATGACCTGAGCCGAAGGCAGATGCTTAATAACTGAGCCACCCAGGCGCCCCATATATATTCTTTTTTTTTTTTAAAGATTTATTTATTCTTTTACAGAGAGAATGAGAGAGCAAGAGAGAGCGCATGTGTACATGTGCAGGAGGGAGGGGGAGAGGGAGAAGCAGACTTCCTGCAGGGCCCTGGGATCATGACGTGAGCCGAAGTCAAGAGTAGGAGCTTGACTGACTGAGCCGTCCAGGCGCCCCTACACATACATATTCTTGTAGAAGCAATATTCACAACAACTATGACATTCCAAAGTTCAGATAACTAGAGAGCTAACAAATCATTGACCTAGAGGGAAAGAGAACTCCGTGGCAAAGTGGCTGGAAAAGAGTGGATCTAGGTAGGCATGTATGGGATACCCACTACCTAAAAAGCCAATGACACGTTTTTACTCCAGATCCTCAATGCGAGGCCTGGAAGGCTGGGACCACTGTGGTGCCAGGAGGTAGGGAAGCAGCTGGGAGGCTCAGAGAAACTACAGTAAGCTAAAGACTGGCTGGTGTCCTCCGCTGCCAACTCAGTATGAGAGCCTGGAAGTAGAATCAAGCTGTCTCCTTCCCTCTGCCATGGTATCTCTACTGCTGTCACCGCTTACAGTCTGGTTTGTGTTCCTAGTACTCTACCGAAACTAATCTCCCTAGGATTTCCTAACCAAGGGTCTCATCTTAAATTATGGGATATTTCTGATACCACTGACAAGCCCGGGTTTGGGCTTTTTTCCCTTGGCTTCCACTCAGGTCTCCTCTTATCTTCCTAAGGATGACTTCACAGTCTCTTTTATAGTTCTTACCAATTGTTTTCAATTCTGTCTTAGAAATGTCTTTTAAGTCAGACTCTTCATGCTCACTGCTACTGCCTCAGTTCAGGCTTTTATTCTCGCCTGGGTTTCTCTGACAGTCCAATCCCTGATCTTCTGCCCCATCTCTGCACCCCCATCAATCCCCCACGCTGCTTCCAGAGTTACTTTCCCCGAAACAAATATATGATCACATCACTCTCCTCCTTATAAACTACAGAGGGACTCCCCACACTCCATCTTATAAAACTCAAACTTTACACATCAGATTCTTCATTATCTTGCTCCAATGTACCTCTCTAATTTCAACTCTCACCTCTCGTCTCTGCTTTCCTACTCTAATCCACCCTGCACTTCTCCCTGGTCCTCCAATATACTATATCCCATCATGCTGTGTCTGGATGTACTTCTTGATCTTTCCTATGAGGAAGAGTCCTCTTCTTCTCCCAAGACCCACTTTCATTGTCACCTCCTATGGAATGTCCTCCTCAGCTTCCCTACACAGAAAGTTCTTCATTTTCTGAGTGTCTACAGCACCGTGATAGGCACTTCTTACAATACGCACCATCCAAGACTGCAATTTACCTGTTAATGGTCTGATTTCCCATCAGCCCCTGAGCACCTCAAAGACAGTGTCAATTGTTTTACTCATTTTTAAAAACTCAGACCCAGTCCAGTATCTTGGACATGGCACGGTTGCTTCCCACTGTATGCTGGTTGAATCAAACATAGCCCTTCCCTAAAACGGGGAAAAGAGAATCTCCAGTTTTAACAGTATAAATGTTAAAGCATAACATAAGAAAACAAATGAGACTATTTTGCAAAACCTAGGTTCTACTGTCCAGAGGAACAGACAGGCCTATTGCTCACCTCTGAATATCCTTGTTCTTCCACAAGGAGGCAGACTGAGCCTTGGGCACCCTCTCAATGAAATTCACCAGCTCTTCCATGAGAAGCCTGAATTAAAAAGAAAAATGGTGAACAGTCATAAAAGGAGAAAAACGCCATACTCTTAACATTGCAGCCAAGACAAATGGGCTTATCTGCCTTTCCCCCACCCCAATCATCTTTCTCTCTGTTGCACATAAACCTGGACACCGTTTTACATAAACCTGAACCAAACCCCAACCATCTCATTGAACTTCCATGTTAAACATTTTGAACATAAATGATTTAATTCACCTTTAAAACAAGCCTCGCATGCATCTTAACTTTGAACACTGCAATATACAAGCCTCTGGTTTAACTCTTGCTCTTAAGATCTCTGCCTTTATATAACTAAAAATATAAAAGGAGAAAAAGTCAAATGATGGTGAAGTACCTCATTTTGGTGGTAGGGGTGGGGTAGGATTTTTTTTTTTTTAATGACAATATTAAACGGACATTTTAAACTGGGAAAGTATGTTTTCTTGACATGTGTTTTGGGAATTTACAAAATCCCTTGTGGAAAAATACTCTAAGGATTAAACCTAGAAGCCTAACTCAAGCACCTACAAAAAGACAGGTTGTGTGTGCAGACCACAAGATGGATTACGATGGAATCACAACTGAGGGAACCTAAGAAATGCCTCACTTGAGTGGATCAGTGGTACATGTGCTCTGAGGAATACATGGCACAGAGACTGTTAGACTCCTGCATGGCTAGAGGATGACCAAAAAGCAAGAAATAGATTTTTAATCTCTTGAATCCCCTTTCAGAATCCAGGATAGATGATCCATATTGACTTAAATCCTCTCCCAATGAACACAGAGATACGGAAACCCATCAATTTACAAGCATTTGAATGTTGAATAATTTTCCATTTCATTTTCACTGGATTTATTTATTCCTAATCCCATCTCCTCCTTTTGTCTTGAAGAAGCAGCACTAGTTCCAGCATTCAAAATCTGGGATCTAGGCGCATTATTGTTCTGGCTTCAACTCTCTGGAGAATAGTCTGGTGTGTCCTTCCTCGGGCTGTAACTTTTTCAGACTAGAGTCTCATGCTTTCAGCTTATCCTCTTGTTGCAACTGATCCATTGTCTTGTGTTTTACTTCCTTGTAATGTCTCTTCCTCAGATTCCTTGATGTTTCTCTGTACACATTACATGCTCTTTAATGGGAGCTGACACAAAAACCAGGGCATATTTGGTTTCATCTCTGGTTAATCCCACCTTGTTGTACTTTTGCAAGACATTTGTACCCAAAGCTAAGAGTCCATATCAACACCTTGATCCCCTCTTTTGAGTCTTGGTATCTTCACCTTTCACCATACTTGTTGGTTTGCTTCAAATCTTTTTTTGGGGGTAGGTAATTTTCTTTTTAAAAATATTTTATTAATTTATTTGACAGAGAGAGAGCGAGCACAATCAGGGTGAGGGGCAGAGGGAGAAGCAGACTCCCGGCTGAGCAAGGAGCCTGATGCGGGGCTCATTCCCAGGACCCTGGGATCATGACCTGAGCCGAAGGCAGTTGCTTAACCAACTGAGCCACCCAGATGTCCCGGTAATTTTCTTCACATAGCTTTTCTCTCACTGAATGATGCTAGGGGTACTTGAAGCAACCACCTGTGTCATGAAGGCTTGGGAGGGGCAGAGGGAGAGATGGCAGAGTGCTCTCAGAGTCAAAGGAAGGCTCCTTTTGCTCCTTAGAGTTCTGAGTTGCACTGTCAAAAGTACAGTCAACTCAACCATCTAATTACTTACCCTGGTTTCTACAGCTGTCTCCATTTATAGTCTGCACTAAATCATAAAGGGGGAAAATTCTCAAAGAAAAGTAATAAAATTTCTTCTTTTCTTAAATGTGCTATGCTGCTTTCTCCTGAAGCTCTTTGCTTTGCAACTCTGTGGCATCTTACACAACGTTACCTCCCCTAATTAGTATCATCTGCATAGAGGAGCTGTCTCTGCGAACACCTTCCACCAGTCTTTGTTTCAAAAACAACAAAAAAAAAGACTAAGAGTACTCGCTGCATTAATCTTGAGGCAATTCCAATGAACACTTGTTTTATTTAGAGAGTTGTCTATTCATGCTAATTCTTCGGGTTAGCTGTTCAGGAGGAGACACCAATCACTCCCGGCACAACACACTATTACACGGTCACCACCGAAGGAAGGAGTGCTTCAGACACTTTCTCCTGGGGTCAGAATAGCAGCTCTCACCTGCCAATCTGAACGGTGGGTTCCGTGGCATACACGGTGCCTGTAAAACCAGTGTGCTCGGTGATGTAGGGCAGCGCCATCATGCAGTGGTAGTTAGAGATGAGGATCACATCTACCGTAGACAGATCTATTAGCTCGGTCTGCAAAGGAAGGGGAGGGAATGATACATATCTGTTCAGGGCACATAGATCAGCATGATGTGACTGAAAAATGATGCTGTCAGAATGCAGAGAAGTCGTTTTTGTATTACAGAATAGTGATGCCTTTCTTGCAACACTTCTGTTCTCTCATTTTAGGATATTTCCTAATATTGACATTAAGTAGCAGGACAGGATGGCTAATGGTGAGAATGCAGGAGTGTACCAGCAGGGCTCTGATTTTACTAAAACAGAGTTCTGAGTTTGACATACGAGGGTAAACGTCAACAGGACACTTCAGCAGCTGCTGCCTGGCAAGTGCAACCAGTTACCACGAAGCAGAGAGCGCACAACAGGAGCTGTGAGGGGAGCGAGAATATAAGGCACCACCGCCATGGATTTACTGGTAACAGAGGGAGCAGATGCCGATACCAGCTCTTCATGAGTCAAAGGCAGGAGGAAACTTTTTCTCCTTTTTTGAGATAACTTTTGACCACTAGTGCTGGACAAAGAACAATAACAATAAAAATTTTGTGCTAGAATCACAAAAGAACACTATACTCTCATATTCTGCCCTAGCCTTAACCACAAATCAAAGGGAAAAAGCCACTCATGTTTAGTAAATTTTATAAAAACCCTTTTCATAGAAGGGACTGTTTTCCCCATATACTTAAGTCCTATCTGGCTTTTAAGGCTCAATTCCCTTCTTCCATTATGCTTTCCTGATTTGCCCAGATGAAAAAAAAGAAACCAACCCAACATCTCTTCCTCAGAACTGCCAATGCACTCTATGGATGTCTCTCTCATGACAGTTACCATTCCATGCAACAGCTCCTCAAAGTACCGCTCTGTCCCTCCAGTACTAAATGTCTCTGAGGTTAAGGATCCTGTGTGACTCATCTCTGTCCCCTCCCAGCTGTGGAAGCCAGTGCAAAGCAAGGCTTGGTGCACTGTTGTTTCAGAGATGCAACGTTCTAACTGCACCCTCTGTGGGAAAACGTGAGTCGCTCTGGCTCACAGACATCAACTCAATCACTGAAGTTCCCTCTGAGAAACTGCATGATGAGCTAAGGACAGCATGGGGTAAGTCAGGGAAGTTTTTTGTTCGGAGAATGGGTTATTGAGCTAATATGTCTCCAACAGAGAAGAAGTAACAAAGATGTCTGTGCCATCTTTACAAATAATAGAGACGGTGTGCCATTTGGGCTGTGGGTATTTTCTAGTTCACTGCTTTTACATATGAAATAAGTTACTTTAATAAAGCCACCAAGACATAATCAGCTCTTGAGGACAGCATGTAGATTAGAGGTCAGAAGCTACTCGTTGCTAGGGCAAGGGCAATCTGTGTGAATAAAATGCCTCATGACAGTAATAGCCAATTTACACCACCCTTAAGTCCATGGTGTACATAGCACTTCCAAGACAGTACCCTCATAATGAAGGGTCATGTAACATTCCACTAGTCTGTACCCTATGACCTCTCTAGAACCATTTTTAAACAAATAAGAAATTAGGATATAATCACAGGGTGACAGATCCAGAAGAAAACAAGGGAATAACAGTTGAAGCAACAAGAAAGCTCAAAAGCATCTCCACTTTCCCTCTTGTATACAGAAACTGGGTGAGTTTGAAATTTCTCTTTAATATATAAGAATCAGCCCACAGAGTCTAGAATCATGAGAAATCTGGTGAGGACAGCTGGAAGAAAAAAATATATATATGTATATATATTCTGTCTGTATATATATCAAGAGTGCCTACATAAACATTTTTCCTCTGAGAAATAAATTTAACATCCAATCCATGTTTATATACTCACATTTATATATTTGCTTACATTCTTTCACTTGATGAAATCCAGTGAGGATTATTTTAATTTTCAACTTGTATGCAGACACACTTGGGTTCTACAGACCATGAATTGGGTCAAACACTCATAATTTATTGGCTGCTTACTATACTGCCCTAGACCTCATACTCAGTCTACAGTGTGGACTTTGGGGAATACAAAAATATTTCAGGTAATTGCACTAAATTATAAATTCAGTGAAAACTGGGAGTAGGTCTGCCTGGCTCACCTATAAGGCTGTGAAGACTGGACTGGAGTAAGTACCTCTCTCCTGATCCTGTGACTCTCCTATTTTTCTACCAGTCATACAATGCCCTACCTCTACCTTAGAATAGTGACTATTATTAATCTGACACAAACTACAAGACAATGCGAGTTGAAAAACCTTATATAACAGCTCTAGAAGCCTAAATATGTCAATAATCCTTTAGCACAGCAAAAGATGAACTGCGAAATTGTTAATTATTTAATTCTAATTTCTGATTGTTTAGTGCTCTATGGAGCAGGTCAGAAAGTCATTAGAGCACAATTCATAAATTCTACACTGTTGTCCATAAACTGAAGGTTGCAGCAGTCAGTGCCATATGTAGAAAACTGAAAATAAATGTAGCACTTGGGATCAGGAATCTTTGAACAGATGGGGACATGCCCCAACCAATTCCTAAGTGACAAATGAAGGTGACACAAGATTTGAATAGCAGTTAGGAAGAGATCAGGACTCTTGGTAACTCTTTTTACCTTCACCCTTATTCTTACTACTTTATCTCAAACTTGTTCTCTTACCTGCCACCTTCAATTACTTATCTTTCTTCTCTTTCATTCCACTACCCAAAAGGGCACACAAACATACATTGAAGAAAAAAATTTTACCTACAGAGTATCAAAGAAAGCGTTGAAATGGAAAGAGAGGCAGGAAAAGAGTACAAAAATAAGGGGAAAAGTACTCCAAATTTTCTTTTGGCCTTGAACTGTGAAAACATCTCCTATAAGCACTGTAATCCAGTTGGTGCATGGAAAGAACAGGACGGTAGCTTCTCTTGTTGATTTCCTCAGGAACCTGGGACCAGCTACTGGCCTCCCTATACTTTATCTGTCCGTTGAGAATGCCCATCTATGCTGCTCTAGAGATGAGGATTGTCAGCTGAGATTAGCTGCCTTTAAAATGAATGGAAACTGATCTTCATTTCCTTTAAAATGATAAAACTGGCCCCAGACTCTTATAACAAGTCTCACTGTGATAATATGTAAGCAATAGGTATCCATGGCTCAATTCAGAATCTGTGAGTTCCAAGCAATATTTGATATGATATTTCAAGTCAGCAAGAATTTTTACAGTTTACTCTACTGGCTGAATAATAGCAATTCCCAATTACCCACTGTAAGCAAGACTACAAAAAGTATGGCTAATCTAAGGCACAGGCATATAATTACAAAACTGAAAGGCTTGAGTTGTTTCTGTATCTTGCTCAAAACTATGCCCTGGTACAAAGTGTCAGTGGGGATTATAGAAAGAGCAAGGAGTACAAAAAGGAGAGTTAAATTTCTTATAGATAATATAAAATGCTCCTAAATGATTATATTTTAGCTGTATAATAATGTGTCTGGAATAACAGATTCATTTCAATTTGAAAACAGAAAGCTAATAAGCCCCTTAAAATTATTTCTTGACTTAATTTTTAGAGATATGCTTTGTTTCTACAGTAAGAATCACTTTCATCTTACCTCTGGCAGGCAGAATTCAGGCACAGAATCCACAAATACATGACCTGAGCACTCTTTTAGCTCCTAAAAGGAACAAAAAGGAAAAAATTCTAGGAAGAGATACCCAACAGACACAGCACCAAAGAAATTTCATCCCCAAACCAAACTTTCCATGAAGAATCACAGACTTCCAGAGAGTTGGAGGGCAGCCGGAAGGTTATTCAGGCCAACTGTTTTCCTGTTTAGGCTCAGGGAGGCTAAGTGTCTTATTCAGTATAAAAAACGCTGGTTGGTGGCTAACTCAGAATTTGAATGTACACTTATCTGAACGTACATGCCTCTTCAAGGCATCTGTGGACATATGCTGCTTTCTAACTCATGATGCAGTGCTTTCCAAGTAATAGTTATGTAACCCATACCAGCAATACCAGAATAATCTGGGAACACTGATGAAGTAAAGATTCCTGGGTCCCATCTGAGACCCAAGGGATCAGAAATTTAGGGATGAGGCCAAGCACCTCTAGTGATTTTGTGATGCCATCAGCTTGGTAGTCTTGGCTCCAGACAAATGACTTACAGCCTTTTTCTCCTCCTACCAAGGGTTGAGGGGTAAGGGGCAAACAAGGAGAGAGATGAAGAGGAGATGGTAGAGATTAAACAACCACGATCACCATCACCTCTGTGAACATAATCTTTGTCCTTGTGGAGCATACAATTTATTTGGGGTTGTAAACCAAATGTATTCATTCAAAAGAAAAAAGTATACTTGTATAGAAAGAGAATATACTACAATTCCCCACTCTGCTCATGACCTACCATATTTAATACGCCTTAGTTTGGATTCCTTCACCAACAGACCTCGAGAAAAGGGTGAGCACAAGCTAACACGGAAGTGCTGAAAAAAGAGCAGGAGGACCAACAAGTGAAAGAGGGAAAGGAAGGGGGTTGACAATGGATATGTTACTGAGCTACACACCACTATGCACTGCTGGGACTTATTCCCATGGGGAACTCTAAGAAATGGTGTAAAATACACACCGTGGAGTCACCATCCTCAGAGGCAACTGGATATTTACAAGGAAACTCCTACATTTTGTGCAGCTTCGGGGAAAAAACTCTCTGGCAGACTCATATAAGTACTGGCAGTTGAAATTATGACAGAGCAATGCAGAGAAGAGGCATGAGAGGGCCACCAACAGGGGCTGGCTGCTACAGTGCTTCCAGAAGGCCACTAGAGTTGTTGTCTTCCCTCACTCATACTTTACACTAAAATCTGTGGAGGATTTTTTTAGTTCATCAAGGTTAAAGTTTTCTATAACTTTATAAGGAAACCAGTAAAAGTCAGTGTTTGGTTGACAGTTTGCTCTTTCCAGAAAAAGAAAAATACTGTTAGAATTTTGTTCCATCATGTTTTCATTAATCACTGAACATGTATGTCTATACATTCATATATATATGTCTTTATCTGAAATTAGGGTATTAACTATGTGTGATTTTCCTTTTGAATTTTACCAGTCCCATATCAGAACCTTGACAGAAGACTTCCTCCCCCTGCCTTCCACTGTAATAAACCGATTCCTCTCCTTATAGGACTACCATTTAAACAGTGAAAGACTGAGCCAAAAACGGACTGAAAACAGTTCTTAATTACAATGTACCTGCTAGCAAAAAACAAAAGAGCAATTATGTTTAATGGGAGAAGACTCCCAATTCCCTCAGGATGAGGCTAAATATGATTAAAGACAAATCACGGAAATTTCAAAGTCTTGCCTGGTCTTAAACTGCCTATGTAATCTTCCCCATAATGCAACACATCAGGGCATGTCCACCTCACGTGACAAAGCCTCCTCTGAGGCTCTCATCCTTCCTGGCCTGGAGAAGCATATTTGCCATTCCATGCACTTACAGTGTCTCTGTATTTTATTCACCACTCCCTTCTAATGAAATGCTCCCACATACACATGCAAGTCATTTTCGCTCACAATGCACTGGTAATGGGATGCTTCTGAGCCTTTCTCAGGGAACAATGATTTACAGCCAGCAGGAGAGTTAGGCTGAAATCAGGTGCACAGTTCCTGAATGTCACATAATTTTACAGTTAGCTAGGAGAGAAATCTGGCTTCAAATTATGCATTTGGCCTGCATCGGAGGTTGGGGTGCAGTTACAGAAATTAATTCTATAAGAAGAGCAACTCTTTATTTAACGATACCTATTATAAGAAGGAAATGCCTTATGTGGATGATTCTTTTCAAGGATTTTAAATTTCTTCAGTCTTTCATTTGTGAAATTTGAGAGAGGAAGAATGATTTAGAGGACTAAGAAAAGCATGGATGAGCTTTACAGTTTTTAACCTTCTTTTACCTCTGATCTTTTTAGTAGAAAATGTAACTAGATGCTAGTTTTAACATTTTTTTGTACCTTTGTTCTCTCTTTATAAATTAATTGCCTAAAAACTGATCTGAAGAAGGAATTACTGTGAAGATAATCTAATGTCAAAAATTTAACAGGCTTTGGGTGTCTGGGTGGCTCAGTGGGTTAAAGCCTCTGTCTTCAGGTCGGGTCATGATCTCAGGGTCATGGGATCGAGGCCCGCATCGGGCTCTCTGCTCAGCGGGGAGCCTGCTTCCTCCTCTCTCTCTGCCTGCCTCTCTGCCTACTTGTGATCTATCTCTCTCTCTCTGTGTCAAATAAATAAATAAAATCTTAAAAAAAAATTTAACAGCCTTGAAGAAAAAAGTTACTTAAGTCATTTACTGTAGGCCTCGTCAGTGATTAAAGTCACAACAGAAGCCCAAATCCTAGATTCCCAGAACCGTGCTCTTTTTCATGACCTATATAAGGCTGTCCATTCTAGGCTACGAGGAAAGGTTGGAGTAAGATGATAGTTCATAGTTTAGAAGGCCCTCTATTTAAATTTACCCAAGAACATGTTTCCCTTCCTACTCCCCCAAGAGCACATTGCCTGGAAACTTAAACACTGGCTTCGCAGTCTGTTCTCCACATGGCAGCCAGAGTGATCTGATCAGACAATGACACTGCCCTCCTTCCACAGCCTCTTCCCACCCAAGGAGTAAGAACCAGACTTCTCTCAAAGCACTACCTTACCTAACTGCTGACAGAAGCAGTTTCAAACTCAAATACTTGAGGATTTTAAAGTTGTTTTTAAAAAACGTTTGACTCCTTCCAGTCATGGAGTCAGTAGAGCCTGAAAATAGAACGAACTGGATGGAACTCTTTACAGGCATTACCTTTGAAACTCTCATCGCAATTCTAAAAATAATAGTTTTCTTTCTGTAGTGATAAAATGTATTTGCAGCAGAAGTTCTTAGATTTTTACACACGAGCAAATTGGACCTAAATCTGAACACTGAGATTCCCTAAAAGGCTCTTAAAAATAATCACCAAGTACTGAAGACCCTACATGGATCCTGAGATTTTTCAGAGAATACAAAGGAAAAAAGAAATGAGCCCATCCATCACATTACTATAGGGTGGCTCTGGTATGACAAAATGGCTTTCCACTGGGTGTAGATATGCCTCAGTTATTATTACCTTGTCCAAGAAAGCATTTCCATCCTTTAGGGACCAGCCAGGAAGATTAGACAGCCTGGGACTGCAAAACAAAAGATTAAATTATCCTAAATAGATTATAGTCCTCAGTGATTTCATGGTGACTGTATCATCTCCATAAAGTTAAAAACAGTTTGAAATTACTGGCAGCAGTGTCCACCCAAAATACTAATCGAAAAGATGAAAAATAACCATGTTGTAACAAGCTTAAGAATTATGCAACAACGGAACATTAAAAAGACCAGTAGTTTTGTGCTAAATTGGGAAAATTAAAAGACTCCTATGCAGAATAATAAAGAGAAAAAAGAAAGATGAGACACTAGAACATTTTATAGTTTCCCAGTGACTGCCCCTGACTTCACCTTGCTTGTGCTTGACAACAAGCCTAAGGGGAGGGCTGAACAGGATCATCATATTGTGGATGAGAAAACAGACTCAATGGGGTCAGGTGCTCTGACAAGAACACTTAGCTGCTTATCAGGCCTGAATTCACTGCAAATAAAAATACCTGAATTTCAGTCAAGTCCACATTCCGGATTCACTTCTTATAAATGTATTAGTCACTTCTCACCTGTGCCTTGGGTTTCCAATTCTGGAAAAAGAACCTAGTTTTCCTAAGTATTACAAAATGACAGCACACGTAGGTTCTTCTAGAATAATTTCTAGAAGATGAGGCGAATTTCACATATATGTTACATTAAAAAGGTCGAGATTCAGAAATCATTCACTTCTGGTAATCTCAGGATTTGAGTGTATGCTATTAGTTGACTAGAAGATTTATGCTGAAGGCTGAAAATGCAAATAACTTAGGAGAAAAATGCTGATAAAAAGAAAAACTTAATGACCAAGGTGTTATGTGAAGAAAAGCACATCAGAAGTACAAGCTGGATGGCAAGAGGATGTTAGCACTTCATCCAAAAACTAGTCTGTAAAGTAGAAACTAAGGGCAAAGTAATGGTGTGGGACTAAAAAACTCTGTATCAGAAATCAAGTTAGTATACAGTACCTCATCCTCTTGCCAAAATAGTTTTTATCAAGTTCTGACTTTGTAGTTGGGTGAAAGGGTATGAAAGTCAAAAGAAATATAAATATTGGGGTGCCTGGGTGGCTTAGTCTGTTAAATGTCTGCCTTCCTTTGGCTCAGGCCCAGCCCTGTGTTGGGCTCCCTGCTTAGCAGGGAGTCTGTTTCTCCTCTCCCTCTGCCTGCTGCTCTGCCTGCTTGTGCTAGCTCTCTCTCTCTCTCAAATAAATAAATAAAAGCGTTAAAAAAAAAAGAAATGTAAATATTGTGACTATTTTCCAATACCTATGTCCAAATACACATTCATCTAATTTTAGAAAAAAATAAGAATCTGGGGGATAACTTTTAATTTTGACTTAATTCCAAACTTACAGAAAAGCTGTAAGAATATAAGGATAATGAAGTCCCACAGGCCCCTTGCCTCTATTCTTTATTTATATTTCGCTTTTATTTATCAAAAAGTGAGAATTTTGGATTTCATACTTGGGAGTGAAAATTACTAGTAGCAGAACAAATTTGGTTTGTGTAAGTTATACCTGATAAACTTGTGTTTTAAACTCTGGGAGTTTTCTGCTCTAGCCTCTCAGAAAAATATCTATCATTAGCTGTTTAATTCCCATCTTATTTCAGAGTTACATGTTATGTCTTCACTTCTAGACTTGTTGAAAAATGTATTTATTGGCAGATCAAATAAAAAAACCCAGCACTCAAATGAAAGTATAATGACAAAACAATGTGAATACTGTTCTCATTTCATGCACACTAACTCTCTAAAGGAAAGCTGTAAATACCCACTTCCCTTTATAAAGAGAACTGGATCACAGGATATGTATTCTTTCTGTTCCCCATCATACACAAATCGGCCTTCAAATTAAAGATGACTGATTCAGTTAGCTGTCTACCAACAAACGATTAGAATGGTACACTGCTTCTCAGACAAAAATTTTTTAAAAAGTAAAATTTTCAGAGGCTGTAGGTTTGTTATGTTTTGAAATATTTTCTTTTTAAGTAATCTCTACAGTCAACATGGGGCTGTAACTTAGAACCCTGAGGTGAAGAGTCACATGCTCCTCCAACTGAACCAGCCAGGAGCCCCTCAGATACTGTTTTAATTCCTGTTAAGCGCTTTTTTAATAACACCAAAGCCTTCTATAAAACACCTGTAGTTATTCTGGATTTGAGAGATTGCCAGTAGATGGGACTGACTGCTCAAAGAAGAGCAATGACCACATTGTAACAATGGTGCCAAAGATGAAGTGCCACAGAAATGTGTCACCAATGGCAAAGGGATGCTGACAACAGAGAGAAAAATATTTGGTTACTGAGTTCCACTCAGTTAATGACTAAATCATAGAGTCCGTATGCTTTAAGCTACCAAAGGGGAAGGGATTTATTACACTGCTTTTAATATTACAGAATTTGACTGTGTACATTTTTTTTTTTTTAGAGAGAGAGCGTGTGAGCGTGCATGTGCACATGGGGGCTAGAGGGGCAAAAGGAGAGGGAGAGAATCTTAAGCAGGCTCCACACCCAGTGTGGAGCTGATGAGGGGCTTGATCTCACGACCCTGAGATCATGACTTGAGCCAAAATCAAGAGTCAGATGCTCAGCTGACTGCACCACCCAGGCGCCTTTGATTGTGTGAATATTTTAAAATAAGGAGACAGAAATCTCCACAGAAATCTACTTTAATAAAATATTGGAGGTGAAGATACTAGAAAAATTATGATTATAGATGAAACATCTTTCCATCTCCTATTTAACAATAATTTCTTAGGGAAAAATGCCATTAAAAATGTTACAGTCAAAAAACACATGTATACAAGATCTGCTATTTATTTTATATTATTGAAGTACAGTTGACATACAGTGTTATATTAGATTTAGGTATACAACAGTGATTCAACAATTCTATACATTACTACTCACTAAATGCTCACTATGATAACTTTAGTTACTGTATGTCACCATACATTATTACAATATTAATGACTATATTTCTTCTGCTGTTCTATTCATCTCCATGACTTATAGTTATGCCTCTTAATCCCCTTCCCCTATTTATTTTTTTTAAAAATAGGTAAAATATTCCCATAAGTAAATAATCTAAGGCATTTCAAAGTAACCTATAGCCTAAAAAAATAGGGAAAGGTAGAACGAAAATGATATGCAACTCATTTTCTCTTTTAACTTTTCACTCTTCCAACTTCCTACTTTGAAATGCATTACTTTTATAATCAGAAAAGAATGTAGGGGGCATGACTACATTCATTCATTCAAAAAATATTTATAAAAGCTTACTCTGAACAAAGTATACAAAGTGAAAGGATATGACAGTACATAAAATAATCCTTGAGTTTCAGGAGTGTGCACTTTAGTACAGGGAGATGGTAAAAAGCAATTACAACAGAATAAAATAAAAGCTACGACGCGATAAGCAGAAGTGTTACAGGTTCACACAGAAAGGGCACCTTTGACAGCGTGGGGTGTTGTGGGAGAGTTGGGAATAGGAGTTAGGCGGTGAGGGTGGAGGAGGTGTTTCCATATAGAAGGAACAGCGAGGTAACAGCCTCAACATGGTAATAGTACTGTAGGAGAATGAGGTGTTCACTTTCCCTCACTCAGTAATGAATCTTTATGTATCAGGCATGCAGGTACTGGTGATGTGACCGTGAACAAAACATACCTGTCCCCCTGAGTAATCACACAAAAAGAGTACCAGATGTTAAAAATGATGATGCAGTCTAGTACAAAGTTCCCTAAAGAGGGACTGGTCAAGGCAGCATCAAAAGACTTCTCTGGGTCTGTGATGATTGAGATCTGGACAGTTCTAGATTAAGGGGGAAACTAAGTCAAAGGGCAGGGTTTGGAGGGAAGAGAGAAAGACAGCTACAAGGCCCACACTTTCCTCCAGTCATTGTGACCAGCCTTTGTCATGGACTTCTTACATAAAAGGTTATTCAAATGAAGCTTCAAGAAGAGGCCCATTTAGGGTGCCTGGGTCAACCATCTGCCTTTGGTCATGATCCCAGGGCCTGGTCTCCCTCTCCCACTCCCCCTGCTTGTGTTCCCTCTCTCACTTGTCTCTGTCAAATAAATAAATAAAATCTTAAAAAAAAAAAAAAAAAAAAGAAGAGGCCCATTTACACTCTCCCACCACATCCAACCAGAACACTATCTCTATGTCCTTCCTATATTGAAACTAGAGGCATAAAGTCTCTTGCTAAGTAGGCTAAGGGAAGGAGAGTTGGGGGAGAGGGAAAAGAGCCTTTATGGCTGAAGGAAAAATTTGTGTCTGCTCCCAAGCAGAAGATAGGATTTCTCTGAAACTGAAAGGAAATAAAAAGTGAGATACTACAGGGGTAGGCATAAACCATAATATACCAAGATGAACTTGGTATTTATCCTAAGAGCAATGAAAACCACTGAAAGGTTTTAAACAGGTGAGAGACAAGATTAGGTGTGTATTTCTAAAAGATGATTCTGAAGAAAATGGACATCATCTGCACTCTGATAATATATACCACTATTTGTGTGGTATTCCTTTCAAAATAACCCTAACCCAAACATGAGGAGACATCAGACAAACCCAAACTGCAAGACATTATATAAAATAATTAACCCATACTCCTAAAAATGACAAGGTCATAAAGAGACTGCGAAACTCTTCCAGATTAATGGAGACTAAAGACAGGACAACTAAATGCAATCTGTGATCTGGACTGGATCCAGGACCAGTATTGCTATTCTTTTTTGCTATAAAAAGCATTATAGTGAAATATGAATTTGTATAACTTGGGAAATATGAAAAAGGCATACAGCTTAGATACTAGCATGGTGTCAGTGTGAGTTATTTTGATTCACTGATTTTGATTAGTGTACCGTGGTTATATAAAATAATTTCCTTTTTCTTAGCAAATAGGCCCTCAAGTATTTAGGCAGTAAAGAAGCATCCTGTCTGTATCTTTCAAATGGGTCAGAAAAATTGTATGTATACATATCAAGAAAAAATGATAAAGCACATGTGATAAAATATTAACAAGAATAACTGGTAGTTATCTGTACTATTCTTGCAACTTTTCTGTAAATCTGAAACGATTTCAAAATAAAAAGGTTACACAAAAATGGCTCTGGATTTGGACAAGAGCAAGTTCAGAACTGAAGAAACAGACTCAGAGGCCTTGACACTAATGCCTATAAAGATGGTCATGCCTACAGCAGGACTAAAGAGAAGGGACTGGATTCCAGAGTGTTTGAGAAGGTAAAAAAAACAGAGCTTCATAAAAGATTAGATGTGGCAATGAGAAAGAGTGGCGTATCTAAGTTAATGCCCAGTTTTCTGGCTTTCATATCAGCATGCCAGTCACTAAGATAGGGTACTGTGGAGGAAAACCAGGTCTGGGAGGGTTTTCTCTCCTCTTCTGAACGAAGTGTATTCATGTACTCAGTTTGGGGCATGCTGAGTTTTGAAGACGCTTCAAAGTTACATCCAAGGAGAGAAGAAACTCAGTAGACATTCTGGTACATGAATCTGGAACTCAGAAGAGCATTATTAACTAAAGATACACATATGTAAGTTATTGTGTAGATGGTTATCAAAGCCCTGACCACTTAGGAAATTCCCTTGGTGGAGACTCTGATGGCCAAGCACTGGATATTGAAGAATTCTGACACGTGACTGTTGTTAGAGAAAGATGAATCTCCAAAGTAGACAGAAGAAGAAGAGTCGGAAAAGAGGAAAACCGGGCATGCATGATCATGGAGGACAATTCTGCCAAATGGCCAAGTGGGATGAGAACTGTGTCACTGCATCTAGTGACATAGAAGTCATTTGTGACTCTAGCGAGCAGTGTTCTGGTAGGTGATATGGGTAAACCAGAGATTGGAGTGGAGTTAGTAATGTTGAAGGGGGAAATGGATTAGAGAGAAGGTTAATTTTTTTTTTTTAAATACTAAGTCAGAAGTAACTGAGCATAATTAAATGGGAAGAACTGAATCAAGATGGAAAGGTTCAAGATAAAGGAGAGATTACAATTAATAGCAAAACTGCTATCAAGCAGAGTTGGAATCTGGAGAAAACAAAAGGATTCATTCATACGACAAATCTTTACTGAGTAGCTACTACGTGACGTGAACTATTTTAGGCACTGGGGATTTACTGAAGGGAACAAAAAAAATCCCTGCCCTTAAAAAACTTTTAGTGGAGAAGATAGATAATATATAAACTAAATATGTATATATAATGGAATGGTAAGTACTATGAAGAAAAATAAAGCAGGATGAGGGGTTAGGGGTACTATTTTAGCCAAGAGTATCTCCAAGGTTTCTGGCCTGAGCAACAGAAAATACTTTTTGTAAGGAACTATATATGGGCTGCCAATCATCCCACTAGCATAACTTCCCTCTGACAGAAGAACAATGATAAGGGGAAGAGAGTGGAAGTGAATTCCAATGCTGAGTCAGCGCTGTGAGAACCAAGAATTAGGTAAAGACAAGAATGAACAGGAAAGGGAAAATATGCAGCTAGAACGGTCTGCCCAGTTGAGGACTGGAACAGCAAGATAACTCATGACCCTGCAGAGTGTGTAGGCCCCCTTTTAGAAACTCTCATAATTCCTTATTTTTAATTTTTTTTTAGTAATTATCACAAGTATGTAGTTGTTCTCTTAACACAAGTATAATGAATTCTTTGACTGTGGAATACTTTCTTCCCAAAAGAATATAAGCTCCATGAGGAAAGGAAAGTTGTCTTATTCAGGTCTGTATCCCCTAGTCTGGCACAGTGCAGATTCTTAATTAACACCAAATAAATGAACATTGTAATCTCTGGGGGGAAACATAAAATAGTATCAGGCTATTTCAGTAAGAAATAACCTGTCAGTCATTTTTACAGAAATATATGTGATACCTACAGTTTCTGAAGCAATTATAATTATATATATAGATAGATTATATCTGTAAATGTATTTATAAGTGTTGTGTGTGATTATAACTGAATTTTATCAGCTTTGCATAAAATGTAATCTGAAAATATCTCTGAATCCTCTGTCACCTTCACCTTATTGTGTCCCTTATCTCAGAAAAAAAATCAAAGGTTGAGTCTTAATTATACTTTCTCTAGAAGATTATCATTATGAATAATCATTGCACACAGTGATGTCTTCAGAAATGAATGAGATATATTAGATGGTTTGCCCAGGTTGCTATGCTTTTAAGCTCTTAAATCTGCCTTAGATAGCTTTTCTGTCTCTCCTATGTGATATTACTTTTTGTTACTGGGAATATATTTGCTTCTGTAAGTTACCCACCTCTCTTACAAATTGCTGTTTTCAATTAGCAGCAAGCTGGGAAACCAATTTCTTAGACAAAGTCACAGTAAGAGTAAACAGTGGTGACTATAGGTTTTGGGTAATTTATCTGTTTTAAGGCAAGGACTTTGGCTTCATATATGATTCTATGATATCTATAGCTGACTATTATGAAAATAACACATAGATACCTATCAAAAAGAAATGTCAGGCTCTATGATGTCAAGTCCCTGCAGAGGCAGTTAAATGATTCTAAAATTCAATTCTTGGGCTCAT
Organism: Ailurus styani; assembly: GCA_002007465.1. Taxonomy (NCBI): domain Eukaryota; kingdom Metazoa; phylum Chordata; class Mammalia; order Carnivora; family Ailuridae; genus Ailurus; species Ailurus styani. The sequence goes on from LNAC01000549.1 coordinate 505,856, forward strand.
CAGTTGACCATTTATCAGCTCTTACATGAATTAGCAAGAAAGATGAAATATACATGACCTCACTTGCACAGAGCAGTTGCAGGAACATTTTACAGACGCTCAGAAGTTATAATAAAGAAGTCAATCAATAAATCAATACAACACTTTCCATCAACCCAGCCAAAGGAAATAATTCTGATAAAGAACATTTTTAAGGGAACAAAGTAAACTTAAGGACAACACACGATGTATTGGTAATCTTTATGCTAACTGGTACCGTTTTTCAACAAACTAAAGCTCATTTTGTCCCAGATGCAACAGCACATACCTTTGAACAAGTGGCAAAGGAAGGAAATTGAGAGTGGAAGTCATGTCCAGTCCACAGTCCAACATAATGGTAGTTGATTTGAATTTGAGCACATTGCATGGTAAGGTCGGGTGCCCCGACAGGCAGTACTGAAAAAAATTAAATCACTTTCAACAATAATCAATTATAGAAAAAGTCTAAAGAGTACAGTGAATTAAGTAAAACCGATCATCTTCTAAGAACAGCGTGTAAATTCCACTTTCTTTGCAGCTTCTGGATACTACTTCCCTCAGCAGTTCAAAAGGCTCATGTCATAATTTTTCATAGGGCACCAAGTTCTATCTCAGGCAAGCACAGTTTTGGAGGGACCAAAATTATTCCAAGTAGAAAGTTTACAGGGTTATTTATCTGCCCTCCCCATCCCCGACCCTCACAGGGCACTTCCAAATCCCAAATCCCCACTGTCCCACTGTACCTAAGTACTGCCTTAAGCTATAGAGGTCGGCTAAGTTCTAAGCTGAATCCTCAAATGGTGCTATAGGTTAGGTTTTCTCCTGTGAAGAGGTCAAGTGATTTTCCTCAAAGAGGAAGTAACTGGGAAGGGTTAATAAGCCAAGTTATCATTAAGGAGCTATGGCCCATCTTTGGCTGAAGAAATGACTCAAAAGGACAAGTGACTTCCCTGATGTGCAGATACTTAACCAGGAGTGAGGGACACCTACTCCCAACCAATCAAGAGCCTATTGCTTGGGGCAGCAGACCTCAGGAGTCAAAGGGGCACAAGCCACAGTGGCATATTCAAAGGAGAGTGATGAGGCAAGACAATACACTGACCTCGAACATTTCTCATGTCCTCCTCGATGTAGTGGGGATGACAGATATGCCACACTGAAAATTATTTATATGGGATGTATCCTGTCACCTTTCATAATTCTATTGCTGCTCTGAAGAAAAGAAATGAAAGAGGGAAAAGACCTTTTCCCCCACTTTTAAAGTCATCCTGTGGAAGCCTCCCCTGCACAGCAAAGCCCAGAAAATGGAGGGATCAATGCTCTCAATCCCTCGACAAGTACATTCTCCCTTTCTGATTTAAGTACAAGTAAGTCCAACACAAGTCAGGGCAATGTGACATCAATGCCTGGCCCCACATGGCCACAGTAGCTCAGGCTGTCTTTCTAGGTATTTGCTGCTCTGTTGGTTCTGTCACTGGATAAATTTCCTCCTTTTCTCCAGAGGATATTACAGAGACTGATGATTTTTTAAAACTGCATGTTCTAAAAATGATTAAGAACAAGAGCCAAGAAATTGTGGTTATTCTGTAAGCTTTTTCTTTATTCCAAGTTTATGTATGATGACTATATTTTCCAAACCAAAATTCACAGCTCATGTTCTGAAAAGGACAGGATAACCTGCAAAGACAATATCACAAGCTATTTAAAATTGTAATTGTCCTTAAAAAAAAAAGTCCAGGAACCATGTTTTGGGTAATTAGACTTTACCTAAGTTCATTCTTTGACAGGTATCAGAAATACTGTCCTACTAATTAAGACAGAGATATCCCTACCCCCATCTTCCATCTGGTTCCTTATTGCTAGCTTGGTCTTCATCCCTATATGATAACAACTTACTGAAGGTAAACTATCTCAAAACAAACACAAAACATCATATTGAACTTGCCCCAGACATAACAAATGTTCTAATAAGAGCTTTCCTATATTTCTCTTTTAAAAACATCAGATATTCAGAAAAAATGAAAAAGAAATGAAATGTATAATGGTTACTTCTAGGTGGAAAGATTATGGTATAATTTTCTTCTGTATTTTCCAAGTGTTTGTCAATGACCATTTACTACATTTTTATAGTTGGAAGGAAAAAAGACTAAAACAAACCTGAACATTTTTCAAGCCACACTGAATGACAAAGCTTTTCCTCCTTCATCCTTAACTCTAAATTATAGATAACAAGTTATGCCAGAAGATGGACGTGTAAAAGCTGCTGCTCAAGAGAAGTTAGCTGAAGACTTTATATTTGCTCTTGTCATGCAAGGATAGAGAAAGGCGAGGAACACTTTATAAGGGCTGTAACTGAATGGAAGGAACATTTTCAGAGCCTCTGCTAAAGGACTGTCAGACCTTGATCTCACTAGCTCCATTTTTATGGATGAGGAAATTGAGCTTTACAAAGTTTGAGCCACTTGTCTAAGAGCCAAAGACATAGAGCAAGGTCCCCTGACTCCAAAGATTCCACTCATGTTTTGCAAATTGCACTGCTCACTTCATGGGTCAAATGAGTCAGCTGAGACTGACTGACTGGCCGAGGTTCACGCAACCAGCAAATGAGGCACCTGCAAGGTGCTTGAAGTTTGCCTGTCCAGTGATACTCTTTTTAAACACGCAGCTCATACCCTAGTGAGGGTTAGGAGATGAATACACAAAAAAATTAAGTAATCATGTGACTTAAATCATAAAATTAGGAATAGATCTGTATTACAAAAAGCTTGAAAAGTAGCAGAAAGAAAAATAATCACCCACAATCATCATTCTATGCCATCTTCTTTCTTAAAGATTTTGTTTATTTATTCGAGAGAGTGAGAACGCACGCGAGAGAGAATGCGGGAGGGGTGAGGGGCAGAAGGAAAAGCAGGCTCCCCACTGAACAGGGAGCCGGATGTGGGGCTTGATCCCAGGACCCCAGGATCATGACCTGAGCCAAAAGCAGAAGCTTAACTGACCCAAGCCTCCCAGGTGCCTCTCCGTCTTTTTTCATATTTGTAAAAGCTGTAATTTTAGTGAACATACAACTGTATGCTGCTCTGAAAGCTCAAGATGACTGTGTTTTCTTTGTCTATGTTGCATCACACTTCATTTTTATTGGCTGCCTAAGTAAATATACCATGGTGTGTTTAATCATTCCTTTACTGATGAACATTTAGGGTTGCTTCCAGTTGCTCTATTACAAACATGGCTGTGGTGATCATTTTAGTGCTTATGGCTTTTTTCATATTAGACTATTTCTTTAGACGATTCCCAGAAGTGGCATTAACTAGGTCAAAAAATACGAGCATTTTATGGCTCTTGAAATATGCTGCCAAAATGCTTTCCAAAAAAGGCTGTACCTATTTACAATGTCATCAGTTATATATCAGAAGATCTGTTTCACTGCTTATTCCGATCAGCATTATGGTCAAAAGTGTCTAGAATCTATACTAAAATGAAGCTGTAATATTAGTAGTAGCTATCGTGAAGCAATTAAATGGCCCTACACAGGAAAATCAACTATTCGATACATGGTTTTCATTTTAAGAGGGAGTTTGGAGAAATGATTTAAAAAGCAGGGAGTTTGAAGTAAGACTGCCTGGATTCAAATCCTGAGTGAGCTCATTATTAATGTGTGATGTGGGGAAAATCACTTCACTTTGCAAAGACCGAGTTCCCTCATCTCTAAGATGCAGTAACAGAAGCGACCCTCCTGAAGTTGGGAGGACTGAATGCATGGAAACAGTGCCTGACCTATAGCATGTGTTCACTGTTAGTTGTTACAGAACCATTAAGGGGCCAAAAAGGCCATCTATATTTGGGGGGGGGTCACCTAAATTTACAGCATTTTAGAGAAGAAATTCTATTCTATAGTAGCATTCACTAATGTCTTAGACACTTGTGTATCCCACAGACTAGGTCAAGTGAATGAACAATTTTATAAATACTGTCTACTGCTAGTTTTCCCTCTGGAAAGATAATATAGTCACTACTGAGTACAGAAATGAGTAATCTAGCTAACGTAAAGTTTTATAATTTTTTTCTTGCTTAAAAAAACACAGAGCAATGCTTTCATGTTAACTTTATTCCTAATAACAAAGCTGCAAGTTTTTCTGTGTAATGATTTACTATCAACATTTCCTTGTCTGCCTGTTGATCTCCTTTTAATACTGAATAAATGAAACGTGGTTATGGAACTTATATATATGCTTGACATATATAAGCATTGTATTTTTGGATAAAAATTTTTTCAGTTAAATATACTATATACTTTTCCCATTCTTTACTTTCATTAAAAAATTGTGGAAAATTTCAAACATACAAGTAAGCAAAATTAGTATAACACTCATGACTCAACATGGATAAATTTAACAACTCTATTCTTTCTTTGCTGCTTTTCTTTTGATATTGACACATTACAGGAGAATAGCTATTATCGTGACAAACTTAACTGATCTCTGAAAATACTGTTTTCATAAACAGTCTTAAATTAATCTCTTATCCATAACTGAGACAAAAACATAAGTCCATTTTCCTCAATGCCCTAGAAAAATTCATGAAAGGAGATTCCTTTCACCTTTAAGTTACTCTTGGTTTGTAACTTACACCTCCAAGTCCTAGAGCAGATTATATTTTTGAAGCCTCTGTTTTGTCCATGGGGCTTGTTTTTTATTTTTACTTCCAAGGCTGTAACGTTTATACTTTGCAATATTTTCAAGTAAGTTAGAATGACTAGACTTCAGTTCTAAAGACACATTTTCCCAACGATGTCAACAGAGGCTACATTCAATCTATACATTAATATAGGGAATGCTGCCATTTTTAAAAAATATTTTTTATTTATTCATTTGAGAGAGAGACAGCACACAAGCTGGGGGAGGGGCAGAGGGAGAAGGAAAAGAAGTAGACTCCTCGCTGAGCAGGGTGCCCCATGTGGGGCTCAATCCCAGGACCCTGGGATCATGACCTGAGCTGAACACAGATGCCTAACTGACTGAGCCACCCAGGTGCCCCTGCCATTTTTTTTTTAAGATTTTATTTATTTATTTGACAGAGAGAGAGATCACAAGTAGGCAGAGAGGTAGGCAGAGGGAGAGGGGGAAGGAGGCTCCCCGCTGAGTGGAGAGCCCAATGTGGGGCTCGATCCCAGGACCCTGAGATCATGACTTGAGCCGAAGGCAGAGGCTTAACCCACTGAGCCACCCAGGTGCCCCAACCCCTGCCACTTTTAATATATAATAACATTTCTCTGAGCCAGGAGCAATGCAGTATTTTCTCTATTAATTTTACTTTTTCTTCCTTTAGTTCATAAGCAACTATCCAGTTATCAATAAGTATATATTTGCTTTTCAATTTCTATTTAATTTTTGCTGTTTTACTGTTCTGTTTTGTTAAACTGCTACATTTTAAAATTTTCTGCATTTTTAGAAGTGCAGAATTTCTGCATTTCTGCATGGATGTGTAGCTGATTAAAATATGCATTTAGGCTACAGCAGCTCTCTGAGTGATGCTCTGGATGCGTTTTACAAGTTTACATTGCGTTTTCAATGTACGCATTTCTAAATACTATGTAATTTCCATTGTGATTTCTTTTTTGAGCCACAAACTGCTCAGACGTGTGTTTGGCTTAATCTCCAAATATATAGTAATAATTATGGTAATGGTAATGATTATCTTTTGGTTACTGACTCCTAATTTTATTATGGTCAGAGAATAGAATTTGTATATTACTTTTTGGATCTTTATTGAAACTTGCTTTATGACTCTGTGCACTGTAAATAGTTGATTTTTTACAAATGATCCAATTATCAATGAAAATTAAAAAGACATAATCTAATTGTGCATACAGAATAGATTAACTTTATTATCTTATTTAAATCTCCCATACTCTTACTTGAGTCTTAGGAGAGAAAAACTTGTCAACTTCTAATTTTGTCAAATGTTGCTTTATATATTTTGAATCTTCACTGCTAAGTAAATAAAAGTCAGTATTATTACTAGTGAATGGTGTCTTTTATCACTATGTAATGCTCCTCTTTGCTTAAAATCTATTTCTACATTTATTTCTAAATAATATAGCTATACCAGTTTTTGCTTTGGTGAATCATTCTCACGTGGCATTTTTAGTGAAGTTTCACCATACACAGTTAACAATGAATCAAACAGTTTTATAAGCTATAAAAAATCTCATAGCCCCATTCTGAAAGCTAACTACTTTTGACTCTTCTAGCTATTTCTTCTTAGTTACTCTGTATTTCTCAGCAATAAGGTTATACTGTTATTTCTTGGCTTACTGATTTTTAGTTATTGATTTTTTTCTATTATGGAAGTATCTACAAGTTAATGAAGCTTTGCTAACTAATATATGTACAAAAGGATTCCCTATCACATTCGAAGCAATTCATGTGAGAAATGCCTGGGTGGCTCAGTTGGTTAAGCAGCTACCTTCGGCTCAGGTCATGATCCCAGGGTCCTGGGATGGAGTCCCACATAGGGCTCCTTGATCAGCAAGGAGCCTGCTTCTCCCTCTGCCTTTGCCTGCCACTCTGCCTGCTTGTGTTCTCTCTCTCTGACAAATAAATAAATAAAACCTTAAAAAAAAAAAAAAAAAAGCAATTCATGTGAAGGCAACTGGCAAATTCCTTTGACTAGACAAAAGAATTTTCAAAGGAAAGGGAATTAGTTTAACAGATTAACATAATGATTAGTACCATCATTAAAGCACTGTGTCATAGCTTGATTCTCCTTGTTTTGTTCTTCCTTGATGCTATGTAAATAAAAGATATATCTTAACAACAGTACTGTTGAGTCAATGATTTTACACTATTTCTCACAGTTAATGATTATTTACCAACACTTTAACTGATCTTTGTTCACCAATCCTTTTTTATATCTCATTTCTTCCTTTTGGGTTCAACTCCTTTCTTCCTGAAATACATCCATTAGTATATGCAGCCTTCAGTAATGGTGTTCACAAGGTAACCTCTCAGTCATTACTGGTCTGGAAATTTCTTAATTTTAACTTTACTCCTCAACAGTGATGGAAGTAGAATTACAGGGTAGCAAACTACCTCAGAACACTAAGGACATACATATTCAACTTGGTTTCTGGCATCTATTTGCTGATGAGAAATCTGCTGCCAGTCTAACTGGTGTTCCATTACAGGTTGTAATTAAATTCTTTTCTTTGCCATTAATGTTCTGATCTTTCAATAAAATTTACATAGGTATAACTTTCTTTTTGATTTATGCTTCTAACATACAAGGACTTGTCTTTCACAACTGTAAAAAAAACTGCTATTATAATTTTGAATGTTGTCTCTCCCATTCTTTCTAGTTTCTACTGGTGAAATGCCTATTAAGCGTATGCTGTAATGTTTCATTTTACTCTTCATCTCTGTGACTAAATTATCCTTTCACATTTTGCTTTTTGAGCTCTGTGAATTCTCGATACTTTCCTCAGCTCTATCTTACAGTTTGCTAGTTCTTCCTTTGGTGGTTTCAAATCTGCTACTTAACTCCTCTACTGAAATTTTCTTTTCAGTGTCTGTTTTTCATTTCTAGAAGTTCTCTTTTTAACTTTTTTTTTTTTTTTTGAGAGAGAGCGAGTGTGGATGGGAAGGGCAAAGGGAGAGGGAGAGAATCTTAGGTAGACTCTATGCTGAGCGTGGAGCTTGACATGGGGCTCAATCTCACAACCCTGAGAACAATGACCTGAGTTGAAACCAGGAGTCAGATGCTTAAGTGACTGAGCCGCCTTGGCACCCCTAGAGGTTCTCTTTAAAAAAAAAAAGAAAAAAAAAGCATCTTGGGGGCATTTGGCTGGTAAAGCATGCAACTTTTGCCTCGGGGTTGTGAGTTTGAGCTTCACATTGGGCAAAGAAATTACTTAAAAATAAGTTTAATAAATAAATCTTTATTTATTTGTTTATTTATTTTTAAAGATTTTATTTATTTATTTGACAGACAGAGAGAGAGAGATTACAAGTAGGCAGAGAGGCAGGCAGAGAGAGAGGAGGAAGCAGGCTCCCTGCCGAGCAGGCAGCCTGACACCGGGCTCGATCCGAGGACCCTGAGATCATGACCTGAGCCAAAGGCAGAGGCTTTAACCCACTGAGCCACCCAGATGCCCCAATAAATAAATCTTTAAAAGATAGCATTTTCTTGTTTTCATAGGTTTGATATCTCCATATATGTCTTTAATCACTTTAACATATTAATTTTAGACTCTCCATCATATTATATAATTTTCTGAAGTTCTTAGGAGTTCTGCTATACCTGCTGAGTCTCACAGTGGATTTCATTTGTTGTTGTTTAAAAATTTTGTAAGACCGTCTTCAGTGGAGCTATATCTATGGGAATTCTATGCAAAATGGGGTGGGACAGGTCCCAAGAAATACCACCATCTTTAGATCAATTTTTATGTTGATTTCTCAATTCAAATATCTATAACTATATAAAGGAACTTATAAATCAGACTTTTAACATTCTCAAAGCATTGGCTCAAGCTCCTTGCAGATACAATCTTCCTTACTGACCTCTCGAGCAAGTAAATGATACTTTTCTAGCACTCCTTTCACTGAGGGACATAGCCCTAGGGGGTTTGGGATTACTGATTTTAAAATATGTGTTTCTGAATATTAAATCTATTATTAAAAAGACTCACATCATGACCTCAGGTGTCAGCAATTCTAATACTTTTAAAAGCTCCTTGAAGACAAAATAATGACCAGCCAACTTAACCTCACAGAAATCTTCAAAAGCAATATGAATTGTTCATAAAACAAAACAAAAGATTTAGCAAATTAGTACATTTGTTAAACTTGGCAATTTGTTCATGGCAAATTGAATTCTAGTGAATTGGCTTTGGGGAATAAGTCTGTCTTTTGCAGAAAGAACCACGGACCACAATATCATACATATTCTCCTATTCCCTAGTGTTGTTTAAAAATAATTATAATATACATAGTTATTAAGATATGGTGCTTATGTAGTGTCAGGCACTCTGCAAGAACTTTACATTTAATTCCTTTAATCTTCCCAAGAATGTTATGAGGTAGGAAGTGTATTCCTATCTTACAAATGAAGAAAATGAGACACAGAGATTATGAAATTTGTACATGGTTCCAAAGCTGTAAGTGCTGTACTAGGATTGAATCCAGGACAGTGAGATCCAGAAAGAATACTTTTAACCACCATGGCATTACATGCTACACAGAGAAAAAGGGATCATCAGAGAGGATAAAAAATTATTATTATTATTATTATTATTATTATTTGCCCCAGGGGTACAGGTCTGTGAATCATTAGGCTTACACCTTTCACAGCACTCACCATAGCACATACCCTCCCCAATGTCCATAACCCAGCCACCCTATCCCTACCCTCCCACCCACCCCAAAATTTTTTTTTGATGTGCTCTAAATGATGTGCTCTAAAAGGCCATACTTTTAATGGATAAGAACGTAGATTCAATTTATAATCTGGTTGTGAACAAAGAAAATTAGTTAGCTAGCTAATGTAAGATAAAGCAAAGGTCCTAAGTAAATTAAATTATTATATTGGTCTATAATCCATTGTAGCAGTAATTTTCTTTTGTTGGGTTTTCTCTTGCATTAAAAAAAAAGTGATAAGATTCTCTCACTGTAAAGTAGTTTTGTTGCTGAACTACTTTTTTTTTTTTTAAAGATTTTATTTATTTATTTGACAGAGAGAGAGAGAGATCACAAGTAGGCAGAGAGGCAGGCAGAGGGATAAGGGGAAGCAGGCTCCCTGCTGAGCAGAGAGCCTGATGTGGGGCCTGATCCCAGGACCCTGAGATCATGACCCAAGCTTATAAGGCAGAGGCTTTAACCCACTGAGCCACCCAGGCGCCCCACTAAACTACTTTTAATTATCTTTAATGTATCCTATAACCTCTAGGTTGAGTTAATGCCAAAAGCTCTTTAATGTTGTTTGGGAGAATTGCACAGCACCAAAAAAACCCTGCTTTTTATAGGCAGTAGTGTTAAAGAAATAAGTTATAAATGATATCACCAATTTTCCCCTTTTTCTCCTTTTTTCTATTTAACTAACTCATGGAGATCTATGAGTAAAGGGAAAACAGGTTCAGTTTGCTTTTCTCCCTGGTAGTGGAATAAAGAAGTGACTTAGGTTGTTTCTGATTCAAATACAACATTAAAAAAAATACTTTCAGCCAATTGATTTTTGTATAATGGTTTTGCTTCCTGGTACAACATCAGAAAACCTATTAGTATAATTCACACATAAATGAATATAGGAAAAAGCAAATCTCAATAGATTCAGAAAATGTATTTGAAAAACAACATTGATTCTAGGCAAAAACTCTTACCAAACTATAAATGAAAGGTATTTCTTTAATTTGATAAAAGGTTCCTAAACCAAATCCTATATCACAGTTAATAATGAAGTATGTGAAGCTATTTCCTTAAAGTCAAGAACAAGGATACTCACTATGACTGCTTAAATTTCACACTATACCTGGAAATGCTATAGAATGCAATATGGCAAGAAAACTAAAAAAGATAATTAAAAATGAAGAAATAAAAACAGTCATTGCTTGCAATTCATATAATTAGAAGACATTCTAAAAACAAACTATTACAGCTAATAAGAGCGTTCCTCAAGGTTGCTGGATACAAAAATCAATGTACCAAAATTAACTGAGCTCTTATATGCCAGCAACAATTAGTAAGAGTAATGAGTTGAAAATAAGAATACCATTTATATGGCAAAAAATTAAAGGGAACATAAAGGTAAAAAAGAAGTATAAAATGTTTACCAAAAAAATTATAAAACTCCACTTAAAGCTAATATGAACTGGAGAGGAAAATAAACTGTTGCAAAAAATAGCAATTCTCACTAACCTACTTTTTATAAAATTTAAGAATCATATGAAGGGTGGAGGACTAAGATTACCCTGGAAAATACTAAAGAGAAATGACTGAGAAGAATTAAATTTTCTGACATTATAACTTACTATACTGTAATCAATAGTTGGATATTATATTATGATAGTTAACGGACCAGTGAAATAGGAATAAACAGTCCAAAAAAAGACACACACGCATACCTCAGGGCTTGACATATGATAAAAGTGGCATTTCCAATTTATGTTGCTGGGGAAGTTTGCAACCCATTAAAAAAAAAACAACTCTGCATCATACACAAAAATTAATTCCAGATGACTTAAATACTGAAGATATGAAGGCAAAAACTTAAAACCTTTTACTGAATAATTAAAAGAGGATAAATACTTTATTACCCTGGGGTAGTAGAGAATTTCTTAAGAGACAAAAAAGTACAAATCATAACAGAAAGACTAAGAAACTTGACTATAGTAGTTTAAAATGAAAATCGTCAAAGGATACCATTAAAAAGTACAAGCACAAGCTAGAGATTGGGAGAAAATATTTCCAATAAATGGCGCAGTAGGCAGCACGTCAGTCTCATAAAAAGCTCAAAATCACTAGAATCAGGAAAATGCAAAATAAGACAATAATGAGCAAACAGACTGATGATACTAAGTACTGAAGAGAATACGGTAAAAATGGAGTATAAATTGGTGTGATTGGAGAATAAATTGGCAATACCTAATAATACTGAATACATATTAGAGCATATACTAAACTAACAGAAGCACATACAGGTATGATACAGATCAACTTGAGGAAAGCACTAACCTAGGAAGAGGGAGGAAAAGTGAAGGTTGGTGATCTTAGCTTTAGATATAACTTATGTCTTTAAAAAGGGGGATGGGAGGAGAAGAGATCTGATTACAAAAAAAGTGCAAACTATTAGCATCTATTTAATATTAGTAATGAATACTTAAGGTGGTTTTTTTTGTATTGTTACCAGACATTTCCTCAGATATTGGAATTATGTAACTATACCTTTCCTACTATTGTCAAAATCTGTAGTGCTATTTTCCTTATAAAAAAGTCTCACGGTACAAAAATAAAATTCAAGAGATCATAATAGATAAATATTTTAGTATTAGTATACCATTTGCTAGATATATTTGCTAATTTTTAAGGAACTGTGCTGAGTAGTGATAACGGTCCACAATTTTCATTTTGATATACATGTCCTGATGTAAAAGTAAACAAGACTTAAAACTGCTGACATGGCAATGGAAATGGAATAAATGAGAATGTTACCTCATGAGAAGGATAATTCAACAAGATGTGGCCTTCGGCAGGGATAGGAAAGAAACAAAGATAACTCCCACATTTTCAGTCTAAAATTCTGAGATTACATTAGTATTGTCAGTGAACTCCTTGATGCTTTCCTAGTCTTAGGAAGTTTGGCAAAACACTTTTCTAACAAGATTCAGCAAGGCTTTATAATTTTACAAGAAAATTTTCAAATGATATTGATCATTATCTAATTGCCAGGAATGTTATATTAACATGATAGCTATATTTATACAATATACATATTCATAAAAATACACATTAATGCTGACACTCGAAAAGGAAGTCTAAAAATAAAGTTAGATCGCTTCTCGGCCTTTTGGCTAAGATCAAGTGTAAAAATAAAGTTAGACCCTAGCTTAGGAAGAAACATCAACTGGAAATTTCATTGTATGAATTACCTTCACTAATAATACGAATTACTGACAAATATTTTCTATCCAGTATTTTAATTAGCTCTTTCCCAACAACTAAATAAAGTAGTATTGATACCAACTCGAATGTTAAGGCCCAAGATCACACTCAAACCAGCACAAGTTCTAAATGCCTTCTCTTAAATCATTCCACTAATATACTAGAAGGAAACCTATGATTTATGATAAGAGCAACAGGTTTAATGTAGATAGGACAGCTGGATAGGAAGAAAAATCTAAGGCTCTCAGAAGTTTAAGAGTGACTGTAGTTTTTCATAGTCATCTTTTCTAACTTCTCTCTCATTACTATTCTCCTGTTGTACCACTAACTCCTGCTAGATTACTTCTAAAGCAGATAGCTTGGGACAGACCAAAAAGGGAAAACATTTAACAAGTTAATTTAGCTACTGGCACTGTCATTTCTATATCCTTCAGAAGTTGTACCCTGGTATATTTTAACATTTTTAAAATGTGGTATTTCCTAATCATAAAATCAACAATTTTTAAAAAAATTTAAATCTTTTTCCCAGTCTTCTGTTCATCACACTCTTAGCTTCCATAAAAATCATAAGATATTAGGGTTAAAGGGCCTTTGAACTTGAAATAGGTTACAGAACTAAATGGAAGAGCTTTTACAATAAAACCTCTGGAAAAGTACATGCAATAGAAATACAATGCATGCCACATACATAATTTTTAATTTTCTAGGAGCTAAATTAAAACAGTAAAAGGAACAGGTGAAATTAATTTTAGTGATGTATTTCATTAACCCAAATATTTCTAAATTTTCATTTCAATATATAATTGATATAAAAATATTAATGAGACATTTTTACACTATGTCATGGTACTAAGTCTTCAAAACCTACTGTGGACGCTATACTTACAGCATATTTCAATTCAGATGTTAAATTTTCATCTGAAATACATCACATACATTTAGATTGCATAAAACTTAGTTGAAAAAGTAGATCCACATACCCAAGTTCTTCTAAACACATTAAAAATTTTCTCAATAACTGAATCAAGTATCAACTTTTAAAGTTGAATTAAAATAAAATACCATTTGGGGTGCCTGGGTGACTCAGTTAAGTGTCTGACTCTTGATTTCAGCTCAGGTCATGGTCTCAGGGTCCTGAGATGGAGCCCTGCTATGGACTCAGCGTTCAGCAGGGAGTCTGCTGAGATTCTCTCTCGTTCTCTCTCTGCCTCTTCCCCCGCTCATGTGCCTGCGCAGTCTCTCAATAAAAAATAAAATCTTTAAAATAAAATAAAATAAAATAAAATAGGATTTAAAATTCAGTTCCTGAGGTGTCTGGGTGGCTCAGTCAGTTCAGCACCTGCCTTCGGCTCAGGTCATGATCTCAGGGTCCTGGGATCGAGCCCTGCACTGGGCTCCCTGCTCAGCGGGGACTCTGATTCTTCTCTGTTCCTTCCCTGCTCTCTCTCTCTCTCTCAAATAAATAAAATCCTTAAAAAAAAAATTAAACTCAGTTCCTTAGTCATACTAATCACACTGTGTTTAAAAGCCACAAGCACAAAAATAAATAAATAAATAAATAAATAAATAAATAAATAAATAAATAAATAAATAAAAATAAAAGCCATATGCAGCTGGTGGATACTGTACCAGACAGGGCAAATCTAGAAAAACAGAGAAAAATATCTGTGCTTTAAGTTAGGCAAAATTTCTTAATTAGACAAACTGTTCTTCAAAAGATATTCTTCAGAAAATGTAAGATAACTCAGACTGGTAAAACATATTTACAAAACACATATCTCATAAAGAACTTGAAGGTAGAATTCTTATGAATTCAAATATATTCAAGTGAAAAGATGCTAAACATTAGTCCTTAGAGAAATACACATTAAAACCACAATAGGAGGGCACCTGGGTGGCTCAGAGGGTTAAAGCCTCTGCCTTTGGCTCAGGTCATGATCTCAGGGTCCTGGGATCGAGTCCCGCATCGGGCTCTCTGCTCGGCAGGGAGCCTGCTTCCCCCTCTCTCTCTGCCTGCCTCTCTGCCTACTTGTGATCTCTCCCTCTCTGTCAAATAAATAAATAAAGTCTTTAAAAAAAAAAACAAAACCACAATAGGATACCACTATTCTTAGTAGAAGGGTTAAAATTGAAGACTGACAAGCGCTGGCAAGGATGCAGAGAAATCAGAAATTTCAAATATTATGAGCATAATGCTTTTGAGAGTCATCCTTTTTGTTGCTATCAATAGTTCATTCCTTTCATCTGTAAGAAGTATTGCAATGTACGGAGGTACCAGAATTTGCTTATCTATTCACAAACTGACAGACATTTGGGTTGTTGTTTCCAGTTTTTGCTGAATATGAAAAAGCAGTTATAGACATTCACATATAGGTTTTTGTAGGGAGTATGATTTCAAATCTCTTCAGTAAATACTTAAGAGTGAAATTGTTGGGCTACTTATGTTTAATTTTATAAGAAACTACCAAACTGTTTTCCAAAGTAGAAATTTATTTTTAGCTTAAAAAAAATCAGGGTTAGATTTTATTGCTGGGCTGTGTACCACAGTATCCAATATAAAGCATTAGTTCTAGGCATGAAGTATTAGTTCTAACTTTGCCTCTAATTTGTTATCAGTCCAAACAAATCCCTAAATTCTTTGGGCCTCAAACTTCTTCACTGGCAAATGAGAAAACTTAACTAGATT
Source organism: Ailurus styani (assembly GCA_002007465.1). Classification (NCBI taxonomy): domain Eukaryota; kingdom Metazoa; phylum Chordata; class Mammalia; order Carnivora; family Ailuridae; genus Ailurus; species Ailurus styani. Next base: position 521,213 of record LNAC01000549.1, read on the forward strand.
ATTTCTAACCTCTTTCTTAACACAAAAATGTTGCTTCTCATTATTTCATCATTTCACTGGGTTGACCAAAACTCCTTGGTCTTTTATATAACCTTTCATTGAGATGTGTTTATGCCACTGTGTTCTTTACAACCAACTTTCTGAAAATACAAGACATTATACAATTTATAAGCTGGAAGGAACTCTAAGGTCATCTAGTCCAAATATCTCTTTTAAAAATAAGAAACCTAGCCCTTACAGGGCTTGTGAACTTTTCTCTGTACCAACACCCTGAGTATACATACATACATTTGCCCTCCATAGTTACAGCTCACCAGGGGATATATGCCCCAATAGAACGTATAAGATTTGTAGTGTGGCAGGGAAAGGGGAGAGCACACTCTACGGAGAATCTCTGCCTTAAACCACAGCATCCTGAGTTAAAATGGTTTCCACTGAGCCAAATTTGCCTAATTTGGAACTATCACCACTGCTAAGAATTTTGGGCCAGGCCCTCCAACACTCAGAGATTTCTATAAATACATCTCAATTTTATTTGGTAATCTTTCACTTTCTTTCACTTTATATCTTGATTTTATCTTGCAGGAGAGCTGTTAAATGTGCCAATCATACTCACTGTCAAGTTGACTACACAGTTGGATAGAGGGATAATTTTCCATTTGAGCAGAAAATCTGCAGCATGCATGGTGAACACAGTGAAGCCACTTTCTGGTTGGAGAGTGGCTAGATAACACTCAGCTGGGTACATGCTTATCCTCTTCCCTGACTTGGCTCTCCATGCAAATGAGAAAAGAAGCAGAAAGTGGTCATAAAAACGCAAGCAGCCCAACGTAAGTTCAGGAAGGGTGGGAATGTTGGCAGTAAATATTAAGGATGGGAGACAGAAAATAGGTAGGGGTCGGCTTGGGAACAAACATCACTGGCTGTTTGCTAGAACTTGAAAAATGTTAAAAAGTAGTTAGAATTGATAGAAAAAAAGTTCACAGAGCTATGCATAGGACCCCATTTATGTAGATCTATATATATGTAATTTTTAAAAAAGACTGAAAGCACATAACATGCTGGTAAAAGTGGTTACTGAAGGGGAGAGGGTGGTTGACAATACTGCAACTTTCACTTTCTACTTTTTTTTTTTTAAAGATGTTATTTACTTATTTGACACAGAGAGAGAGAGAGATTACAAGCAGGCAGAGAGGCAGGCAGAGAGACAGGGAGAGGAGGAAGCAGGCTCCCCGCTGAGCAGAGAGACCGATGCGGGCCTCGATCCCAGGACGCAGAGATCATGACCTGAGCCGAAAGCAGAGGCTTTAACCCACTGAGCCACCCAGGCACCCTCACTTTCTACTTTAGATTCTTTTGCGGTTTTTTTTTTAAAGAATTTATTTGACGGAGAGTGGGAGAGAGAGACAGAGGGAGAGAGAGCACGAGCAGGGGGAGCAGCAGAGGGAGAGGGAGAAGCAGGCTCCCCACTGACCAGGCAACCCGATGCAGGGCTCGATCCCAGGACCTAAGCCAAAGGCTTAACCAACTAAGCCACCCAGGCACCCTTCTTGAGTTCTTTTTAAAATCAGAGATTGACCAGTTTTTCTGGGGGGGATCAGAACTTTTTTATTCTCTTTTAGAATACAGAGTAATTATCATAGAAGTTTCTACTGGCAACAAAGTTTTTTTTTTTTAATTTAACATATAGCGTATTATTAGTTTCAGAGGTAGAGTTCAGAGATTCATCAGTTGTATACAGCACCCAGTGCTCACTGCATCACTTGCCCTCCTGAATGGCAACGAAGTTTTAAAAGAGGTTGAGAGCAAAGAGATAACAGCATTTGGAGGAAAGGAAATAAGGAATATGGGAGACAGAGATAAGGGCAGAAACAGTTAAGGATAATAATAAGCTAAAATAATAAGTACTACTCTAACCTAATCTTTCAAATACTTATTTATTTATTTATTTATTTATTTAGAAGGGGCAAGGGGGAGGGGGAGAAGGAAGAGGAAGAAAGAATCTCAAGTGGACTCCCCGCTGAGTCTGATACGGGGCTCGATCCCAGAACCTGAGCTAAAACCAAGAGTCAGAGGCTCAGCCACCTAAGCCACCCAGGCACCCCCTAACCTAATCTTTCATACCAACTATGTATATATCTACACCTCAGAGTAAAAGCTGTGCTCCACCACCACCAAAAAGATATTTCATTAAAGATCATATATGACAGGACTATGAACTGTTTTCATTCTACAGTGTTTGTTTTGTGATTGGTTTTCAGGTGTTTAAGGAACACTGTTAATCCAGTATGTCCTCTAAGAACAAAAGCAGCAAGAGTGATAAAAGTGCCAGTGAAAAGCAATATATGATTATGATGGATAAAGGTAAAGATACCTTTAAAAGGAGAAAGAGATATGGTGATGTTAAGTATTATTTATGGGATGAATTATGTACAAGTAGAGGCAATTTAACGGCGATGGAATTTATACAAATTGTTGAAAATTTGCAGCAATGACAATGAGCAAGAAAAAAGGGAAAAGGTTAACAAAATGGTAAACTAGTAAGTGGCTAAGATAAGCATCAACAAGGAGACTTACTAGTTCAATATTAATTCAAGAGTAAGTCAGGAGTTTATTCTAGTCATATTAAAGAAGTTCTGCACTTTTTCTCCCCCTCAAATCACAGATAATGAACTGGTTCAAGGTTCAATGCCCAGACAAATGTGGACATCAGAGTCAACTATTAAGGAGAGAGCACAGATCCCATGGTCACAAGGGAGTTTCCTGGGCATTTGTACAGATAACTGGGAAGAGGTATTACCTAACAGAACAGACTTTCTTTTCTTTTTCTTTTTCTTTCTTTCTTTTTTAAAGATTTATTTAGCAAGGACAGAATAGGGGAAGAGGAAAGAGAATCTTCACACAGACTCTCTGCTGAGCATGGAGCCCCAAGTAGAGCTCCATCTCACAACCCTGATATCATGACTGAGCTGAAACCAAACAGCTAACTGACTGAGTCATCCAGAAGGGGCAGCTTCTTTTATTAATTAATACCAATCCTACAAAAATGGCATCAGGGCGCCTGGGTGGCTCAGTCGTTAAGCGTCTGCCTTCAGCTCAGATCATGATCCCAGGGTCGTGGGCTGGAGCCCCCCATCAGGCTCCCTGCTCTGCCAGAAAGCCTGCTTCTCCCTCTCCCACTCCCCCTGCTGGTGCTCCCTCTCTCGGCGTGTCTCTCTCTGTCAAATAAATAAATAAAATCTTTAAAAAAAAAAGTGGCATCAGGGAGACCCATATTTACCAAAGGAAGTAGTCTGAATTTGATTTTCAATTTGTTGTGGTTGATAAAACATTTCTTTAAAAACTTTGTATGGAATCCTACCAGAGAAATTCTAAAACTTTAGGGAATATATTTGATATAATCCTAGCATAGAAAAGGACTTTTAAGTGCCATCTTTTTTTTTTTTTAAGGTTATTTATTTATTTATTTGACAGAGAGAGATCACAAGCAGGCAGAGAGGCAGGCGGGGGCGGGGGGGACGCCGAGCAGAGAGCCCAATGCAGGGCTCAATCCCAGGACCCCAAGATCACAATCAGAGCCGAAGGCAGAGGCTTAACCCACTGAGCCACCCAGGCGCCCCTTTAAGTGCCATCTTAATGTCATGATCCGAGAAGAAAATCACTACAGATTTGTTTACTTATACTAAAAACTTTGGTATGGCTGAAACTACTTTAGAACAAGGCAAAAAAAGATACACTGGCAAAAACCATTTATAAAACCAAGATGAAGAACTGATATCCCTAATATATAAAGAACTCTAATAACTGAATAAAGAAAAACACAAAGATTCCAACAGAAAAACCGGGGAAACCAAAAACAGGCACTCTGAAAAGAATATAAAGGGCCCCTGAAAAATACCCAAATCATAAAACACCAAAAAATAAATGCAAAGATGGTCAACCTTCTACAAGTAATAGAAGTGCAGATTAAAACTATACTGTGAGGAAATGGTCTGTCCAAACACTCACCTGAAGAAACTAATCATCAGGATACGGGGAAATGGAAACTGTTACTCCTGGTAGATGAAAATGAAAGAACTTCTGAAAAGCAATCTTGAGTCAAAATTTAAAATGCACATGTATAGTCCTTGACCTCACAATTCTACCTAAGGAATTTACTTACACTAAGCAAAAAACCAGATGGGTGCAAAAAAAGTAAATAAAACTATGTTCTCTTCAGCATTATGTAGGACAGTTAGGGGATGGAAACCAAAATGTTCAAGAAGCAGAATAAATCCACATAATACTATAAAAATACCCCAAAAGAGCAATACAAATATTTAAAATGGAAAGGCTTGTGACAGAGACAGTTGTCGCATTATCTGTATTCTCCTCTGTCCTTTTATAGAACCCCAAATGTCAGCTGGAATTATAGCCACCTGGAATAAAGACAATTTCCTAGTCTCTCTTGCAACTAGATGTAGCAATGTAAATCCTGGCCAAAAAGACCAAAGGGTTGGATACAAATCTGAGAAACTAACAAAGGGAAGGGGCATCCTTTCTTCGCCCCTTCCCCCTTCTGCCTGGCTGGAAATAAGGACCTGATAGCCGTAGCTGGTAAAATCATATTGGATCACCAAAAGTAAGCCACATATTGAAGGTGGTGGGGAGAGTTTGGGTCTCTAAGGATCATGGACCTGCCCTATCAGTCCTGGGTTATTTACCCTCAGACTTCATTTACATAAGAGAGATCAAACATCACCCCTATTTAAACTGTGGTTACTTCAGGCTTCCTATCACTTAGAGGAATTTAACCCTAACAGAGTTTTAACTTTAGAGTTACTGATATACAAGGATACCACTGCACACATCCAGCAGAGCAGATTACATACCAAAATGTTAAACAGTGATTATTCTAGGTAGTGAGATGACAGGTGATTTTTCTTTCTTTATAGCTTTCAATTATAAAAAAAAATTTAAAAGTATTTAAAAGTAAAAAAAATTTATGAGTATTTATTGATTCTATATTTTTGAGAAAAGGATTTCAGAAATTCAAGTGAATTAAAGAAACAAGCTTTATTTAGTCCCTCTACAGAACTCTGACAGTTCAGTCAGATTGATTTCTTTTTTAAAAGAAACCATGTTGTGTTTGCCCGACAGTCTCCCACTGAACTGCAGCAGCTTGCCAAGCCCAGAAATAGGATATACCAGGCTGAATTTGAATTTCTCAGGGTCCCTTCTAGAACCCTACAAAGAGATGGTAATCCCACAGGCAGTTTGCCAGTCCTCTAGGAAATTGCTCTTTATACACGGGTGACATAGGTGAGCTAACAAGTCAACAGTTTATATCCTTTAAAACTTTCAGGTCGTCAACATGCTGAATAAAAGCCAGACACAAACGAGAACATACATGGAAGTGTAATAGATAAAAATTGATCAAACTATATGCATACTTAAAATTAATGCTACTTTAACTGTATGAAAATCATATGAAAAAAAACTGAGGATGGCATCACACTTTCTAGTGATTTATCTATATTCAAGCTGTCGATGTAACCAAGAATATTCTATGCATTTATCAGTTCTGCAGGAAAGGGACCGCCACCCAGCTTTTTCTCAATAAAGATGAATGTCAAGGAATTCACTATCTGTCTCTGTTCTTTCTTTTTTTCCTATTTGGGTATTGTTCTTATATGGTGCCCGTCAACTGGTCCCACGGATTCTCTGGATCCCTTTCACCTTCTGATGTATCTATGAATTCTGTTATGGCTTATGAGGTCCTCTTAAAGTGCTTAGAAAAATCTTGTCCTAAGTAGGGTAGATTCTGACTTTGCATTTGCTTTGATACATTTGCTAAACTCCCTAATGCTTCTTGTTCTGATTATATTTCACTTTTCAAAATATTTTCTGTAACTGCAGTGATTCATACTTTTTGATTTAACATTCCAAAGTATTTCTGATGTGTGTAGAATACAGTTCTTCCAACTCTTTGTCCTAGATTTCCCAAGGGATAAATTTAAGGGCTCCAGATGTTTAAACATTCTTAATCTAAAGTAAAGCTTTAGTGATGCCTGGGTGGCTCAGCCAGTGGAGCATCTGCCTTCAGCTCAGGGCTCAGTTCGTTATCCCAGGGTCCTGGGCTCAAGTCCCACATCCAGCTCCTTGCTCACTGGGGAGCCTGTTTCTCCCTCTGCCTGCCGCTCCCGTTTGTGCGCTCGTGTGCGTGCTCTCTCTCTGACAAATAAGTAAATAAAATCTTTAAAAAAAATCTTTAAAGAAAAAGTCAATCTTTAAAGCTCCCAAACTCCCCTGAAATACATGTTTTTCAAATATCCTTATTTGCTACTGTCCAAACCATTAAGTCTCATATTCAAAGCCACCACTGTGGCTTCAATCTACCTTTCTAACTTTCATTCCTGATAACCCCCAGGAATTCCACCCCTGACCCCAACAGCAGTGACACAAAACTCTGCCTCTGACATATTTGCCAGCCAACATACTTTTCAAAGCCAACTCAAATTTTACTTCTGTAGGCAACTCTGACTTTCTGGTTGGAAAACATCTTTCATAATCTTAAACTTACATACCCCACTACTGCCTTTATCACAGTCTACTACTAAAACTGTATACAGTCACATACATACATAGCTTGTTAAATAGTCAGTTACTGATAGTAGGATCTATGTCTTATTCATCTTTAGTATGTTCTATGGCATCGAGGAGGTTTTGTATGAGATAGGCATTTAATAATATTTACTGGACCATACAGTCAAACAAAGGATTTTTGTTATTGCTTCTCTTAGCTGTAATTTTTAACTATCACATAACTGTTCATCAACAGTTTCTTCCTATTGGATCTACATAGCTTGAATCAAATACAGCTTAAAATAAATAAGCCCTTGCCTAGGGCTCTGAACCCTTTTTTTTTTGTTTCTACAGATTTTTTTTTTTTGGTGTGGTAATTACGTTTATTTTAACAGACCGATTTGTTTACATTTCTTGCCTTTATCAGGCCTGTCTCTTAAGTACAGAGAGAGAAACTATTTCTGGCTGTTCTGTTTTCCAAGGAAACCCTGCAATTTTCTCTTAAGGTCATTGAAGTCTTTAACGTCTGTGAATCTGCTATACACCACCCAAGACTTTAAGTTATAAAAACCATTGTTTTCTCAAAAGTCTGGAAATGGCAGGCAAGATATAATTAACTGCCCAGGACAAACAATACAGTACGACACAAATAGATCTTCCCCTTAAAAAATAACTTACTGTTGGTCTACGTGAAAGAATCTCACTTTATTAGTTGACTAGAAAATTTTGGAGCAAGAAAGGTTAGCTATACCATGTAAATTAAAATATACAAAAATTTCAAGCCAAAAGTTGATATAACAGTGACGTGTTGAATTAAAGCAGCATGTCCATTTATGTCAGAAATAGAACAGAGATGTTTACCACCACCACTCCTATTCCAAACTATCTTGCAAGTATAAGCCAATGTAATTGCACCACAGAAAAAAATGAGGTTTAAAAGACTATCTGCAAAGTTATAGGCCAGGAAAACCCATGAGAATTAACTGGGAAAAAAACACTAAAAATTAAAGAATTCAACAAGGGACCATAGAGAGAATATAAAAAAAAGAAATACCCTTCCTATATGTAAACTATATAGGAAAAGATTTCAATTATAGTAACAATAAAAAAGATAATGTTTAAGAAAGGGTTTAAAGGAAAAGACATTTGTTCTTTAGACTCAATGATATGTTGAAAGAAATAAGTCAATCCTTTCCTTACATTTTATAAATGTTGCCTGATTCCAATAAAAATATGAGAAAGATTTTACTGTGAACTAATAATTCTCAATTTTATAGGGCATCTAAAATTCTAAATTTTATGTGAAAAAAATAAATGAGAGCAGTCTGAAAAATTCTAAAGTAGAGAGCAATGAGTGGGAACAAGTACTACAAGATATTAAAATATACTCTTGGGCGCCTGGGTGGCTCAGTCGGTTAAGCAGCTGCCTTTGGCTCAGGTCATGATCCCAGGGTCCCGGGATCGAGTCCCGCATTGGGTTCCCTACTCAGCAGGGAGCCTGCTTCTCCCTCTGCCCTTCACTCTGCTTGTGCTTGCTCTCGCTTGCTCTCTCTCTCAAATAAATAAATAAAATCTTTAAAAAAGATATTAAAATACACTCTAAAACTACAAAAAAAATACAAGTGTAGTACTGTAAAAAAAGATCAAGTGGGATAAAAGAATTGAGAAGAAAATAGAAATACAGATGTTTTTGTAGATACATGAAAAGATGTCCTACATCTTACACATAGGAGATAAACATTTAAAAAAGTATAATGACTGACCATTTCTTCACTTTTCAGTGAGAAAAAAACAGGACTGTTTGATGGTAACATTGTAGTGGTACACTGGGATATGCTGCTGGAGACACTGTAATAAGGTAAGTCTCTGTGGGGGCATTTCAGCAATAAAATGAAATAAAAAATGCACATACCCTTTGAACCATCCATTTAACTCAGAAATATATCCTACAAATATACTTCCAGAGATGCTCACAAAGGAGATTATCATGCAACATATTTCTAATTGTAAGGGACGGGAAACAATGTAATGTTTATCAATGAAGGTTTGGCCAGATAAATCACAGCATATCTAAAAAACAAAACACTGCACAACTGATTTATTTTCTAGCAATGGTATGAACATATTTTTGAGATATGTTGACACTAATTTCATGTTATATTTTATATTAGAAACAAAACCACACCCTAATCTTTAACAATGAATGATTTTCAAAATCGTCATGAGGGAGTATAGGTAGGGGCAGTAGAACTTTATCTTCCAGCCTAACATCCATAATTCTAAACTCATCCTTTCAACAATCAAAATACAAAGTGTCTGTTAGAACTATTTAAAAAATATCTGAAAGGAGCATTGAAAATATTTTACTGTGTACAATGAAAGAACTGTGAAAACAAATGACCCAAGATCTTATTAAATACAGACTCTGATTCATTAGGTGTGAGCATGTAGTGTTTTATACTATGAGCCAGTTCTAGATATTGATATGAAATGATAGGTAAGATACATTTCTAACTTAAAAAAGAAAAAGGAATTCACAAAACCAGTGTGGGTAGGATCTCACCAAACATGTAAAAATGAAACGAGACGGGATGGGGAAGGAGACAAACCGTAAGAGACTCCTAATCTCACAAAACAAACGGAGGGTTACTGGGGGGTGGGAGGGTAGGGATAGGGTGGATGGCTTATGGACATTGGGGAGGGTTTGTGCTATGGTGAGTGCTGTGAAAGGTGTAAACCTGATGATTCACAGACCTGTACCCTTGGGGCAAAAAAAAATAAATAAAAAATAAATAAAAAAGGGATGGCAATTACATAAATATAAGTCCAAAGAATACCTCTGAAGGGTACAAAAGAAACTGATAACTGAGATTGCTCTTGGGGAGGAAGATGAAGAGAGGAGCAGATCCCTTCACTTTTTTTTTTCTTAAACTTGTACAGTTTTTTAAAAATTATTAAACAATGTACATGTATTAGCTATTTAAAAAAATACAAAGAGATGTTCAACATCACTAAGCATTAAGGAAATGTAATGAAAATCACAGTGAGATACTAGTTCACACCCATTAGGATGGCTATTATCAAAACAAACAGAAAATGACAAGAATTGGTGAATGGTGAAGATGTGGAGAAATCAGAACCCTTGTGTTTTTCTACTGGGAATATAAAATGGTACAGGTGCACATGCTTGTGAAAAAACAGTATGTTCTTTCCTCAAAAAAGTTAAACGGACAATTACCATGTGATCCGGCAATTCTATTCCTGGATAAATATCCCAAAGAATTCAAAGCAGAGACCTGAACAGATACTTGTACACCCATGTTCAAAGCAGCTTTACCCATAGTAGCCAAGAGGCAGAAATGACTCAAAAGTCCATAGACATATGAATGGATCAACAAAATGTGGTATACATGTTTGATGTAATATTATTCAGCCTTAAAAAAGAAGAAAATTGGGCGCCTGGGTGGCTCAGTGGGTTAAAGCCTCTCCCTTCGGCTCAGGTCATGATCTCAGGGTCCTGGGATTGAGGCCCACATGGAGCTCTCTGCTCAGCAGGGAGCCTGCTTCCTCCTCTCTCTCTCTGCCTACTTGTGATCTCTCTCTCTCTGTCAAATAAATAAATAAAATCTTTAAAAAAAAAAAAGGAAGAAAATTCTGACACATGCTACAACATGGATAAACCTTGAAGATATTATGCTAAGTGATGTCTGGAAATGGATGGTGATGGTCACTCAACCATGTGGCTGTACTTAATGCCACTGAACTCTACTTAAAAATGATTAAAATAGTTAATCTTGTGTATATTTTACTACAATTTCTAAAAAATGTAATGCACAAACAGAAAATCTGAAGAGACCCATAGCAAGTAAAGAAAGTGAGTTAGTCGGGCGCCTGGGTGGCTCAGTGGGTTAAAGCCTCTGCCTTCAGCTCAGGTCATGATCTCAGCGTCCTGGGATTAGAGGCCCGCATTGGGCTCCCTGCTCAGCGGGGAGCCTGCTTCCTCCTCTCTCTCTGCCTACTTGTGATCTGATCTCTCTCTCTGTGTCAAATAAATAAATAAAATCTTTAAAAAAAAAAAACACAGAAAGTGAATTAGTCAATTAAAAATCTGCCCACAAAAGAAAGCCCAGGCCCAAATGGCTGCACTGATGAATTCTATCACATATTTAAAGAAGAAATGGTATCAATTCTCTGAGCACTCTTCCAGAATACAGAGGAGGAGGGAACATTTCCCAACTCATCCTATAAGAACAATATTATTCTGATACCAAAACCAAAGACATTACAAGAAAACTACAGAACAATATCTCTTGTGAATATATATGCAAAAATCTTCAATGAAGTATTAGCAAACCAATTCTGGCAATATGTACAGAGGACTATACATCATGACCAAGTGGGAATTATACTTGAAATGTAAGACTGATTTAACATTCAATATTCAATCAAGGTAATACACCATATTAATACAATAAAGGACAAAAACTATATGATCAGCTTGATAACCCCCTGAAAAGCATTTGACAAAATCCAAGACCCATTCATGATAAAAATGCTCAACAAACCAAGGACAGAAGAGGACATCCTCAACTTGATTAAGGGTATCTACAAAAAACCTACAGCTCACATCACATTCCGCAGTGAAAGACTAAATGCTTTCCCCAGATTGGGAACTGGGAAAAGACTGACAAGAATGTCTGCTCACACCACTTCAATTCAACATTGTACTGGAGGTTTCAGCCAGTGCAATCATGCAAGAAAAAGAAATGAAAACATGCAGACTGGAGAAATGGAAACTTTCCACACAATGATAACCCCAAAGTGAAAACAATCCAAATGTCTATCAAATGGTAATTGGATATAAACAAAATGTGGGATACTCATATAGTGGAATATTATTAAGCAGTCTATGCTACAACATGAGAGAACCTCAAAAACATTACACTAAGGGCAAGAAGTCAGACACGAGAGACTGCATATTGTAGTAGTTAAATTCATGAAATGACAAGAAAGGACAAATCTACAAGACAGAAATAGATAAGCGGTTGCCTGAGCCTGGAGGTAGTAATGGGGACTGACTGCTAATGGGCACAAGGGATCTTTTTGGAGTGATGGAAAAATTCTAAAACTGGATTGTGTTGATTGCTGTACAACTCTGTAAATTTACTAAAAGTCACTGCATAGTACTCTTTAAATGTCTGAATTCAGTGACATGTAAATTATACCTCAATAAAGCTGTTTTTAAAATGTAAAGAAAAAAAGGTACGGTTACAATAATAATATTCTCTATATTACTAATACTACTGCTTGTTTACTCATATTCCCACATGCTGGAAAAACATATGGGAAGAAAGACTTATTAAATTAGAACATCTAATTATGCCTTCCTCTATTTTACTGAAATAGAAAATGCAGAAATATTGTATTTAGAAAAAGACAATCTCTGCTTAGGCCATAAATCTGAAGAATGGATTATGCAAGACCTTTTATTATTTACCCCCTCCCTTCATAAACATGAGTGATGAAAAATAAACTGTACCTTAAGGGCAAAAAGGGTTTCATTTTGCAATTCCTATTAAAAAATCACTTTCTTGAACATCATCTATCTGATAATATATCCTTGAGAGAGCTAAAGTTCATTCAGTTGTGCTTTCAATAAATTTAAATGTTTTAGACCTTCAAGGCATTTCCTTTAGATATATGGTCAATCAGGGACAACTCAAACTTCCTGTTTTCCTCACAGTAAAGTTCCTACCACACAGTTCTTAGACTTGATCACTGAGTGCCATGGGGTTTTCAAACTGACTTGTTTCTCCTTATAGTCTTTCTTATTCCCCTTCATCCTTTTGGTTTGCAGCCTTGCTTTTTTCATGATCTCTGCAAATTTTGGCATCTACCTGTTCCTCAGTCCTTCCTAATATATCAAGTTCTAGCTTCATCTCACAGATCATCCTTTTCCTGGGGATGATAGGGGATCTCTTCTGTCATTTATGCACACTTGGCCCAGCTGCTTCTCCAATCCCTCTGATCCCACGATACTGCCATCTTAATTATGACACCCATGCATCAGCATTTTAAAAGCAACACCACAGAGTGTTTAAAAAATTCCTTTTAAAGATTCTTATGACACCATTTTTTTTTTTTTTGAAGAAGTGTGTTCCCCTTTCTGGTACATTTTCCGCATCCATATATCACTACTGTAAGGATTTTACTAAATATGGCTGAAGTTTAAGAGACAAGAGGGTGTGAAGATTGATGAAAGAAGAAAGTTGCATTAGTAAAACACATAGTAAGAGTAAAGAAACAGATGGCATTGTTGGTAAGGGGGAGGAAATGCATTCTCATACACTGCTGGTACAATGGTAAACTAGTGGGCAGGTCGGCCATAACTGCTAAAATTTTAAGAAGGCATATTTTTGGATACAATTAAATGTATTGTTCGACCATTACATTAAAAAAATAGTTGAGCCAGTGCCTGATGATATCTCCATATCAGAAGTTCATTGTAATATTGTGTGAATTGCACAGTAAGCCCACTAGACATTACTTTCCATAAAGGCAGGGAGTAAATCTGTTTTGTTCCCTGCAATACATCGAGTACCCTGAGCAAGCAGAGAGGAGATAGGTGGTCAGGAAGATCTGCTGAATGAATAAATGAATAATAATGGAGATTTGATGGGCCATGTATGCCTGGACCTCTGTTCTTACTTAGTGAGCCAGGAGCAAGTTTTTCATTTGGAATGTTGGGTTTTACTGATTTCCATGCCATGCTACACTCCTGGCCCTTGTCTGTCGAGTGCACTTTGCTGATCATCAGAGCCAACGAAAGGGGCATTTGAGTGCTCAAAGCAAACCAGGCACAAAACAGATGTGCTACTACAGTTATATGCAATACTAATGCTGTCATGCTTATGTTGTGAGTCATATATATATTTTTTTCAATTCAACTATTATTGCTGAAAAAATCTATTACTGGTATACTTTTTTTTTGACTTAAGTATAAAAGATTTAATCTTCAGAGGAACAACAATTATGACTTTGAAAGGCCCCAAAGTAAAATATCCATTTTTATCTCAGAGCACTGCTGAATAAAGTATGTGGCTTGGCCTAGTGTTACACATATGATAGGAAAAAAACCCTATCATACTGAGGTGGTGATTAAACATGACCTTTCGGAAGCTCGAAATGATATTACATCGTAAAGACACACGAGGGCACTCTAATCAACCAGCAAAGAGAAACAGAAAAGATAGGGAAATCAGGTTGACATTTTAACTGCACCATAACAGGTGAATTAATAAGCACTGGTAAAATTGTGAATGTTTGCAATTTACAGTAAGAGGTTTTTTATTCCTGATCCAAGTTCTAAGAATCCAAAAGCATTCTGCAATTCTGTAAATGACAGAAATTATCTATCACTCTCAGATCCAAGGTGAGGAATAATCACACCCCTTTCTAATGATCTGTTCAATTGACCCTGGGGCAGAATTTGCCCCTCTCAAACAAAGATCTTCTAGATCATCTACAATTCCACTTGGTGTTTTATTTGTCCTCCACTGGGAATAGTCCATGAATCCATTTCTTTGCTCCATCTGTTTTCCTAGGAGAAATGGTGTGTTAAAAGTTTGAGCCTTCCCCAAAAAGCCAGTAGTAATGAAACAGCTCTTTGTATAAAGGGGCATAGATCACCGAAGAACATCTCCTGGCCTTCCCGAGTTTTTAAATTTGTAAATACAACTACAGCATATAGTTTCCTCCATCAAATTCAAAAGGTATAGCAGAACAAGCATTTAAATGACCTTTCAGAACTTTAACAAAAGAGCAACAATAACTACAGAGAGCCATGGATTCTGAGGCAATCGGGTTCATTCATTCACTAAGGACAATTACTAATGTGTTTTTTTTTTTAAGATTTTATTTATTTGAGAGAGAGAGAGAGACAGCATGATTGGGCATAGGGGATGAGGGAGAAGCAGACTTCCCGCTGAGCAGGGAGCCAGACTCTGGGCTGGGACTCTGGGCTCCATCCCAGGATCCCAGGATCATGACCTGAGCTGAAGGCAGACACTTACCTGACTGAGCCACCCAGGTGCCCAGATTATCACTAACCTTAAAGTCATATTCAAATCTGTGCGTCAGGAAAATCATAAATAATTTCCTGTCATCAATCTTTGGAGTCAAATGTAAGAGTTAAAGTGGAAAGTATTAAAACTTTGAATGCCCAGGGTTGTATAATAAAGGTTGCATAATAAATCTTTATTGACTTAATAAACTAGAAGATTTTATCTCTGGATCCATAGAGAGTAGGACACATGCTGCATTCTTGAACTGCTTCTTACTATCTTAATCACTTTAATCTATATCTATCTGAATGACTAAATTCCTGGATATGATGTTTCAAACTCAATTAGTCGACGCAGTCAGTATTTTTTTGTTCCACAATGTCTTGCTAAGGACCCTGATGAATTCTAGTTTCTATCCTTTCCTGAATTAGCCACCAGGGTATACCCAGGTAGGCTCAATTTATACTAATAAGAGAACAGGCTCTAAAATATGCTAATTTTCTTCTAATCTTCTAATTTTCCTGTTCTTTAAAAATGATTCTGGTTAACTGAAGGTGCCAATATACTTTCTTCAGTTAAAAAAACTGCCTGAATACTGCATAATATTATAGATGGTAATTAAAATCATTTGAGTTGGTATTTTTCCACGGAGAGAGCCAAGGAATATTTTATAAAGACACCCATGGTCTTCCCTTGGGTGTGTAAAAAGCCACCAAGAGAGTGATACCTAAAGTTAGAGAACTGTAAGTGGTATTACAGAGGTTAAATTGGGTAGTATAAAAACTTGGGCACTCAACTCAATTGGTATGGTCTGATATGGAGCCCTTTATAATATCAAGGAAGTTTCCAAACTTTAATTTTTTACCAATAATCTTTTTTAAAGATCTTAATTTAATCAAACTCACATCTAAAGCTAATTTTAAAAATAGCGTGGAATAAACTCTCCCAGTATGCACTCTCTAGCTTCCTTTCACTAAAAGATAACACATGCCAGGTACTTTGCAAGGTGCTGGAATCCCAGCCCTCATTAAGCAAAAGAGTCTTAAGGAAGGAATCTTGGATTCAGATCTTGGTTCTACTACTTATCATCTGTGTAACTTTGGGCCACTTCACTTTCCTGAGGCTCAGACTTTTTATCCATAAAATGGGAATACTATCATCTAGATCAAAAGAGTAAGTGGGACACATTACACTGTACCTAGCACAGTGCCTGGTACACAGTAATTGCTCCACAAAAGATAGCAATTTTTTCTTTTTTTACTCCAATGGATATTGCTTATTGTAATGTTTTAAACGCACTCCTTAACCTTTTCTTATCAATAGTCACAGGACTTGATAATCCTTCAGAGATTATTTATTCAACAACTATTCAGTGGCATCATACTATGTGTCAGGCCCTGAGAATATATGAGGGAGGACAGACATAAAACCAATAATAACCAGTGCTACAAAAAGAAAATGTGCCATGGAAGCATATAACGGGGGTAACTAATTCAAGGAAACCCTGAAGCAGCACTAAACAGAGACCTGCGATATATGAAGAAATAAGGCAGGCAAAAAAAAAAAGCACTGTAGGCAAAGGAACACACTTAAAGTACCAGAGGCAAAAGCATGGTGAGCTGAAGGAACTGGAAGATGTGCGATCTAACCGGAACCAGGAGAGCAAGGGAGGTAAGGGCTAGGTATGAGCCTGGAAAGGGAGGCAGGACCATATTCTGCAGGACCAAGTAAGCCAAGTTAAGAATTTTAAGACTTTATTATAAGGGCAAAGGAAGCTACTGAGGAGTTTGGAACTCTGCAACTGAAAACAACTTCTGAGATGTAGAGTAAATAGACTGGATGGGGTTAAGATTGAACGCAGGGAGATCATTTATAAAGTATTGTTGAATTCCAAGTATCAAGCTAAAAGAGCCAATACAAAAGCAGTATTAGCGGGACTGGAGAGAAAGAGACTTCGTTCAAGAACAGAGGTAGAGGGCGCCTGGGTAGCTCAGTGGGTTAAAGCCTCTGCTTTCGGCTCAGGTCATGATCTCAGCATCCTGGGATAGAGGCCCGCATCGGGCTCTCTGCTCAGCGGGGAGCCTGCTTCCTTCTCTCCCTGTCTCTCTGCCTTCCTCTCTGCCTACTTGTAATCTCTCTCTCTGTGTCAAATAAATAAATAAAATTAAAAAAAAAAAAGAACAGAGGTAGAATCAATCAACAAGATGTGGTCATAGATTGTGCATTGGGAAGGTATTCCGGGAAGTCATAATCTCAAAAACAAGAATGTACTCAATAAAATGTTATTTCTGTGTTTCATGAAATAAATGTAAAGCATGGTTTATTACTACATATTCCTGAAGCAGTACACAAAGTTAATAATTTTAGGCCATGGGACGATTTCAACTTCATGAGGCTTGCCACACACAAGACATCTAAGTGAGCATCAGTGTTTTTGAAAGCACTTTGCTATGTTGATGGTAATTCTGCATAGATCCTGCAGGATCATCTAACAACTACCAAGTAAGTTTTAATATGTAACACATGGATTGAAAGTAAAGAGGGAGGGACTATAGATAGATCACGTCCTCTTCCTAGGAAGCATATTTTGTTTGGTTCTTAAAGGAAAAAACAAGTTTCTACTCTTTTCCCTTCCATGTTTTCACATCTGTAAATATATTAGGCAGGAGGATATTATGAGCAAATAAAAGTATATGTAAAGTAAATCCTGGCTCTCTGAGACTCTCAACCAAATGTATTTTTATGGAAAAAAATGTTTCACATTTGCAAACTCTTTTGCACCTGAAATCTGAACCCTCTCTTCATGGAAGGCCCGGGCCTACTCATCGTATCAGTTCAAGTCCTTTCCAGGAAGCTGTCTTCCACCTCTCCCCCACCCATTGTCCTCTCAATTCCCCAAACCCTAAACATGTTATTTTACCTGAATTGCAATAAATTATAACTTTGGTTTTCTTTTCTATCTTCATTAAATTCCGTGCACCTATAGGGCAAAGCAATGACTTTCAGTTCTGCATTCTTAAATGTTTCACACTCAGACCCAGGAGCAAATTGACAGTCAAAGTTTACTGATCTGTGCCCTTCTCCCTACCTAAGGGCAGCTTTAAATGGCAGCGGTTTTGGAGTTTAATCTACTTTAATACTTTGTCTGACTTTTTTTTCAAAAAACAAGCTAACACTTTGCAGAGTATACCTGGAGGGAGGGGGGGGGGAGAGAGAGAGAGAGAGAGAGAGAGAGAGAGTGTGTGTGTGTGTGTGTGTGTGTGCATGCGTGAGCGCGCACACGCGCGGGCACGCTTTGGAAAAGTATGTTCAAATAAGAAAACAAACCTTTTGTTTTTGTATAAAAATCACAGAAAGTAAAGCTTGACATACTTGGCTTCAGGAACATTAATTTTAAAAGGTTGAGAAACAGCATCTCACACTTCCTAAGTAATGCTATTATTAATTCTAGACAGGTAAAATAGTTAGATCTACGCACAAGTAAAACGGCCCAAAATAAAGGTCTGAGGAGCTTTTAGATAAGCAAAGTGTTTCGGTTTTGTGATGCAAAGACTTCTCCAGATAGTGTTCCCTCTAACCTTGGCTCGTGCAGTCCCTAGGGTGGAACGCCTTCACACTTCCTCTCAGCCCACTGTATGTAGTGTTTGACTCAAATCCTCCGAAGTCATACCCTGACTTCGTCCTTCTCTAAAGTCCTAGGGCAGTTAGGAGTCTATAATACAAAATTTAATAAGTGATTACCCTCTGCCCAATATTTTCTACTCTCCGCTCAGATCTCACAAAAGCCGCCTCAACAACGGCAGGAAGCAACGCTAATCAAGTGCCAATAGCATGGAAAGAAGTTAACCTATTTCAACATTCACGTGGCAGCTGAGAAGTCAAACCTAGCTCATAAAGCCCAACCTCAGTTCGTAGAAGAGGAAATGCGACACAGTCAACGTCTTATCTAACCAAAGGGACCCGTCAATGGATGGATAAGATCTCCAGGCAGCTGGGGGTGGGGGTGGGGATAAGATTCAAACCTCCTCAACAGCAGTTTTCCTTGGTCCACCCACTTTCTACTTCCCTTCGCAAGGTGCAAACGAAGAAGTCCAAAAGGATATGCAACACCTTTGCTCTCTGACCTAGGAGCAGAGACTCACCAGTTTCATATTGGACTTTTGGTTGTTCAGTACCAGACACTTCACTCCTCAAACGCAGAAAGCGTCTTCCGGTTCAGTCACCGCCACCGGCCCGCCGAGAGCATCGCGGGACATGCAGTCCTTCTGCTCTACGCCCCCCTCCCCGGGGCATCATGGGAAATGTAGTCATCTCTCCGTGCATCATGGGAACTGTGGTCATCTTTCTTTTCCGTCCCTTTCCTCTCCAACGCCTCTTTCGGCCAGCTCAAATTCATCCCCGCCGCCAATTCATCTTCCCTCTGCACCCCAGCATGATATCATGTCCCCTCTCCGGGCCCGGGACCCATGGTATTCTGGGATGTGTAGTCCCAATGGCTCTGCCGCCCCTTACCCCTCCTCCCAGTGGGAAGTCGGATGGGCGCGGGACTTGCCGGGAGCTGTAGTTCCCAGGGGCCTCTGGATGCCGAGTCCAGAGCCTTTACTCAAGGGAGGCAAGAACTACAACTCCCAGGGCCGCCCGGCGGCAGCAGGTGGGAGCGGGGCTGTTGATATCAATATGGCGGTTGTCAGCCAGACAAAGACAGTCAGTCTGATGTGATTGAGACAAGGGAGGTTTTCAGGGGGAGACTGGGAGATAGGGGCCTCCCCTCCCCCTTCTCCTCTTCCTGCGCCGGCCTCAACCCCTCCCCAGTCCCCTCCCGACTGGCGCCCCACGCGGAAGACACCCCTCCCCCTCCCGCTTTCCCCTCCTCCCTGCCTCAGCCCTTCGTACTGGGACGTTGGGGAGGGGGCTGTGCCGGGCGGAGAGAACTCAGCAAGGATTGTGAGGTGAGTCGAGCGGTTTTGAAGCCGGACTACCTCAAGTCTCTTTCCTCACTTCTTTCGCTTCACTTTTTTTTTTTTTTTTTTTGGAGGGGTTTTGGGGAGTAAGTGAGTGGGCTGGGGATGGGTCTCTTAAGCGGCCCGATTGAGAGGAGGGAGGAAGCAGGGGGCTTCCGAGTGGATAACCCGGACGCAGGGTGTGGGGTGGGGCAGTTTGTGGGGGGCGGTAATCGCAAGGCGTCGGCTGCTCCCCAACTCTTTTCTCCTGGTTTCCTCCACTGTGGGCGGAAGGTTTGAATCCTGGAGGTGGGGTCTCCTGTTTGGAGTTTAAGAAACTGCGAGGTGAATTTGAGGTGTGTGGGTTTGTTTGGGGTTTATAACTGTGTTTTAAACTGTGTGACGTGTACTTGTGTGATATGTTAGTCTTGAATAAATGTCTGTAGATAGGAAGTTAGATACCTGGAGTCATAGCTTTTATCTGGGCCTGGGCAGAGAAGCGTGCGTGAGGTCCGGGTACGGACCTTTGGGCTGGCGACGTGGTGCGGGGTAGCTGGGGTTAGCAACTCGTTTGTGTCCCATTGCCCGCTCACACTTCTCCTCTGCCTCCGCCCCCTCCCCTGGACAAATCTCCACCCCAAACTCAGAGCTGAAGAATTTTAGAGATGAGATGGTGTGGAGATGGATTTTTGCATCCTTAAGTCCATAGATAGGTGGGAAAGGAAAAGTGTTCTTAATATTTTATTCCGGAACCGTGTTTTGGTTACACTATTGGGGCTACTTTGAAAGGAGTCCTCCACCCACCCTCACCCCGAAACAGTAGGTAGATGTATCTCGTCGTCTTCGTGTTAAATGCATTAAACATTACTTAAGATTCGGGGGCGTGCAGTGGGGGTCTGGAGTGCTGACATGGGTATGCGTCTCTGTGTATCTGCTCAAGACACAGGATGACTGTTGTGTATCTTGAGATAGGGAGACTTATTTTCGTAGTAGGAAAAACTGTTGGAAATTATTTGGTGGCGGGGGGAGTAGCTGATAGGCGCTGCTTGTATTTTTCTTCTACCCCACCCTGTTCTGTCTTGGATTTGTCTGGAAGCTGGTATGGAAGAGTGAGGAAGCGTTGGGTGAGTGAAGGCTGGAAGGCAGGTTGACATTGAAGATACTATACTGTATAAAGTTGAATAGTGTAAAGTGATTGCTGTTTTTTACCCTGAAGCTTTAAAAACCCTTATGTATCTAATAGGATAGAGTGATGTGACTGGTTCATTTCTTTGGGATCCTGCAGGTATAGAAACCTCTCTTCCCTCCCTCCCTTCCTTCTTCCTTCCTACCCTCTTTCCTCCTTCAGTCCTTTCTTTCTTTCTTTCTTTCTTTCTTTCTTTCTTTCTTTCTTTCCTGGCATGCTACATTTCTTTTCCCAGATGGACATGATGCCTCCTGTGTCTGTTTATTTAGTTTGTGCTAATATAGTTGTGCTTTTTGTGGTTTTTACTATAAAATGCATCATTAGATGAAAAGGACTTGCATTTGTTTTTACTTTGCATTTATGCCACAGGTAATTGTCACATCAGGATTGAAGTGCTTTGCATTAAACTAATTTTAAAATTCCACAACTAATTGTTAGATCTAGTTGAATTATGTTCATAAGTCAAGTTCGGAAAATTTGAATTCTGATTTTTTTTCCTCAAGTTTCAAGTAGAGTTATAAAGCAAGAGGATTGCAACATCTCTTTTTTCTCACAGTCTTTAATATTTAATAACATTACACCAGGAGAATTTAAGACCATATATTTTGTAGTTTCTTCAGTGTGAAATAGAAGTTTTTCAATTGCACTTCTGTGACAGTTTTTTGTGTAATGGACCTTTACATAACTAAAGGAATTGGCATAGTTGCTCTTTTGACTGTTGAGGCTTAATATATTTACATGTATGGCTCCAAACTTACCAATTCTCAAACCTATCAGTAAAGGACCTTAGATTCCATAAAAACTGGAAGTCCCATAGATACAGTATGCAGTTTTATGGTATGTTTTATAACCTTCGATTTGAAGTTTCTGCAGTTGATCATTCACACAAATGAGCTGACTATACGTGAGGTAGTATGTATATTTAGATTGACCTGAATAGAAAAAAAAAATTAATGTATGTGTCTTCTAAATCTCAAATTTATAATATAAAATATGTTGATACAAAGCTGAACCTTTGGTTTGTTTTAGACTAAAATATCCAGAATTTTTTTGTTTTAACCTTCTATCTTAATCTGAAATATTAATTTGCCAAAACTGGAGGAAAATCCTATGTAACTACATAATAGAGTATATTTTTGCTGAAAGATATTCTTTTAGATGTAGAGTTTTTAAATGTTCAATACTTATTTTAGAAATAGAAAACTGAAATGTTTAAGGTTGGAAAAATAAAACAGTATTTTCTCTTCCACCTACCCTTACCTCCGATTTTCTTTTCTTCCATGGAAGTGCAAAGTTACTTATGTGAAAAGCTTTCATTAAACTTTTTCTGACTAGTAGTCTGGTTGAAATTACTGAAAGTAAACCAAACATATTCCTTGCATTTGGCAGGGGTGATTCTGTTGCATTTTAAGCACCGAGCATTAAAATGATGTAAAGCCTTTACTGCAGGTTAAAGCATAAAACATTGTCAGCATGTGAACGTCATATGGTTTATGAAAAAAGTAGAAAATCAGGGCATTGGTGCCTGTCCAGCTTAAAATTTCATCCCGTAACTGTGAAAGACACATTTATTTTAATATGATTGCTTCTAAAAATGTTGCCTGTATTATGGGAAGTTGAGAATCCAAACTGTTTTTAACCAATCTGTTGCTAGTTTAGCATACTGCACATGACAAATACTGTGGTTGCAAATGTGCATCAAGGAGCCTTTAGGGGTCAGCTTTATGTTGAATGTCTTTAGTGAGGCTTCATTTTCATTGCTGTATGAACAGATTTCTCTCTCAGCACAAATCCTCAGTTGCGGCATCATTAATAGAAATTTAATAGCTCAGTATTGTTAAGTTATAAAATATATTGCAACAAATCTCTCATTGTTTCATCATTTAAAAAAATAGAAGTAACCAGTTTGTGGCAATTTTTGTGGCAAGTATCTATTGGAATGGGTTTGCTTGTTTCGGTAGATATTGAAAACATTGGGGACATTTATGCTAAATTTGTTCATTTGGGGTCTTGTGTATGTTATATTCAGTCCATTCCACTTTTAAATGCTGCGGACAGCTTCCATGTTTCCTGTAAAACCCCGTTTGCTTTTTGGGTTCATTTCTTTGCAGCTCTTGCTTCTATTATTTTTGTATGCAGATCTTTAAATTTGAGTTATTTTTCTTGGAAATTAGAAATATATCCTAGGATGTCATTTTTCATAAATGAAAGTTGGTGTACCACTCAGTTTTTTAAGAATGTGAGTATTTATAGGTAAACTGGAAAGTGCTCAGTGAAAATATGTTGGGCTTGTTTTGAAAACCTGCTTTATTTAGGGTTTTTTGGCTTCCAGAATTAATTTTGTAGCTCCCTTTGCTTTTTGGCCAGATTTTTCACTTAACTATTGGTTTTGCTTCTCAATTCAATAGAACTTTAATTTATAAAAAAAATTGTCAGGGGGAATCACAGCTTGTCTAGAGTGTCCTATAGTTACATTTACATATGCACTCACATAAAGCACCTTTATGCTTGTTTATATATGAAATTGGTAAAGATCTATGAGACATGCAACCTGTAAAAAAGGAATCTGAGCCACAAATAACAGGACACTCAACAGTGGCTCAAACTAGAAACCAGAGTAACTACCACTATAGACTGTCCACATTATAGAAGCCATGGAGATTTTCAGTATCATTATAAACCATTATTTTAACAGATTCTGTCAAAATCTGTTTCTCTCAAAATGGAAGCTGTTGGTATTGAAATTTTTCTGAAAATAATATTAATTAATATGTGACTTAGATTCCTAGGTGCAGCTCTCTCCCCACCTGGTTATAACCATACTGGTTATAGGGCCCATCATAAGTATAGAGGAAAGATTTTTCTGACTGATTATTTGAAATATAACTTTTAGTTATAGTCTATTTAAACATAATCCAGTGCTTTAGTTAACTTGTTTTTCTTGATCTTAGATGAAACAAGTTGGAAATTTACTATAACATTGTTTTGGACACTTTCCAAGAGCATTTAGTTACTGGAAGTCTTTGGCTTTGGCAAAGTTTTACCCTTACAGTGGTAATAAGTTTGAAGTTACAGTAAGTTTTTCCAATGGTTATTGTAATTCTAATGCAGTACGTTACAGATCCTCAACTTGGGGAATAAGGATAGTGTTCTTGTTTTTGTTTTTTCATTTACAAACAAAAGGAGAAAAAGCAATAGATTTAGCTTGAAGTTATGAGTTATTATACTTTTTTTGGATCTTAAAACAGGTATCCATAGATCCCTCCTTAAAAATGATAAAGTGATTCTAATTCATTCAAAGGGCATTTAGGGTTTTTTTAAACTTAGAGTGCTGATTATAATAATGTTTACTAAGTTGCACATATTCTCTGTAGCTTGTCTCTTATGCTCAGTAATGGTCTGCATGTGGTTTATCGAAAACATTTAATAGCTCTCTTTACTGTATGCATATTAAACAATTAGTGTGGAGTTGTCAAGGGGCAGTAATTTTAATGTTTACAGTTTTCAAAGAGGGGAAAGTCAAATGCTGTGGCTGTTGCTGAAATGAGGATGACCTGAGACTAAATTTATCTGCTTAAAATTTTGATAAAGTAGCGGTGTGATTAAAATGAAGCTGTTGGGTTGGGCCAACTCAGTCAAACCTTGAGTCACTCCGGGCGCCTGGGTGGCTCAGTGGGTTAAAGCCTCTGCTTTCGGTTCAGGTCATGATCTCAGGGTCCTGGGATCGAGGCCCGCATCGGGCTCCCTGCTCGGCGGGGAGCCTGCTTCCCCCTCTCTCTGCCTGCCTCTCTGCCTCCTTGTGATCTCTCTCCCTCTGTGAAATAAATAAATAAAATCTTTAAAAAAAAAAAAAAACAACAACCTTGAGTCACTCTGACTCTCCACATCCAATCATAGAATCAAGTTGATTTTACCTCCTTTGTATCTGAATCGGTTGACTTCTTTTCATTATATGTTATTCCCTTAATTCAGGCCTTCATCATTTCTGTCTTGCCACATCAGTTTCTTAATTAATTTTCCTGTTTTCAGTATTTTTTCTTAAGACATTTTTCACTCCTACCTGAAAGATCTTGCTAAAACAAAGTGTGGATTTGATTGTTAGCCCTACTTTGCCTGTAATCCTTCAGTGGCTCTCCAACCTTTCAAATAAATCCAAGCTGTTATTCCACCCATGTCCAAATCCTGGCTTTGCCAGTTACTTGCTATGTGACTTTGGACAAGTGTTTTAATCTTTCTGTTCCTCAGTTTCCTCATCTGCAAAATGGGGATACATAGTCCTTACTTCATAAGAGTATCATGAGCCCTTAGAATACCGTTAAGTACCTAGAATGGTTCAGGGATATCATAAGTGTTAACTATTATTATCATATTATACCACATATTTTGTGTTCTAGTTTCTTCTGTATATTTTATCATATCAACTCTAGACCCTATGCCTTAGCCATGCCAAACTCCTGGAAGGCCAAACAAGCACTCTAGCATAGATAAGGAGGGTGGGGTATTATTAGTCTGTGAGGGTTACAGTTGTTGGTAATATCTTCAAAAGTAAAGAAGTAATTGTGAACTTTAAAACATATTGCCGTATAAAGAATGATAGTATATTCTGTTGCTCTGGCTTCTGTTTTTTTTTACTCAAAATAAAAGGCAATGTTAGTTAGATTATTGCCTAATTCAGACAACAGCTTAAAATTCACTTTCTTTGCCCTTGTTAATACATTTTCATGTTTCAAACTTAGATTCCCACTGCTAATCCAATCTTTTTATCTTCTCTCCTAACTTCATGAAAATCTATTAATTTTGTATAGTTTCTTTTACTTTTTTTTCACAAATCCAAATTCTTACTCCATTTTGGGTTTTTTTTTTTTTAACATTGCTATTGTGACAGTTGGATAGTTGCATTATATGATCTGGAAGCCTCTTTGACAGATGTATGTTTTATTTACATACTAACGTTTATACTTGAGGTTGAGTGGCTAGTTTATTTCCCACTGCTTTAGTTGGTTTTCCAAAGTGGTAGATGATACACATATGGTGATTCATATCTGTGTCTCATTCCTCCCTCATGGAGGAGAAAGAATGTCCTGTTTTTACCAATCTGAGACAAGGATAAATGTTACCCAAAACTATGATAGAGTTGTAGCAGGATGATAGCTAAGGTATCCATCCAGACTTTAGAATGTAATTTTTATAGGAGGCTCTATTATGATTCTAATTTGCAACCACTAATCTAGCCAGCATTTACCTTCGTGGAACATAATTGTTCATTGTGGAGAACTTGAAAGTAGCTGTTCTGAATATTATCTTTATTTGGTTGAAAAATCCATTTTATGGAGTCAAACATAGCCTATGTTGATTTAGTTTTACATAGTAACTGTTTAAAACCACTCAGGACAAAAATAGTTGCTATGTACTCTGTTGTTGGAGGAAGACATCTCTGAAAAGATGGCATGATCTCATTTATTTGAAATTCTATATCATCTTTTCAATAAACTGTCATTTTCCTCCAAAGGTGGTAGTCCAAGGTTAAATAAAAGTATCTTTGACTTTCTTCCCTCTCAAAAAGGTACTTTTCTTTAAGTATGATAATTAAAATATATACGTATGTGTGTGTGTGTGCGTGCACATATATATATATATATATATATATATATATATATATATATACACACACACACACATATACACACATGGCTTTTATTTCAGTTTAACACAGGCATCAACTGACCTGGTCTTCTTCCCTAAAACAAGGAATTATTTAATGAGCACAAGTTATTGGTTACTTCCAATTTTAAGTTCCATGTTCTGAAATAGAATGTCTTAGTTGACAGCATGTCAATTAAATGACTTTGTTATTGACAGTGTAAGTTTGTGTGTATAAATGATTAGGTTTCTGTTTTCTAGTCAGCTAAACAGGGTGTTTAGGTTAATTAAAAAATATAAATGATATTTTTGTTATTAAAGTAATAAATTGTTTGCTTATTTATTTTTAATTTTGAGATAATTATAGATTCACAGGAAGTTACAAAAATAGTGGAGAGAGCCTATATCTTTCACCCAGTCTTCCCTAATGGTTACATTTTATGTAACTTTTAGTGCAGTATTAAAATCAGGAAATTGACATTGGTATATCATGTGTATATAGTTCTATGCCATTTTATCACATGTGTAGATTCTTTTTTTTTAATTTTTAAAGATTTTATTTATTTATGTGACAGAGAAGAGAGGGCACACATGCACAAGCAGGGGCAGTGGCAGACAGAGGGAGAGGGAGAAGCAGGTTCCCTGAGGATTAGGGAGCCCGATGTGGGACTCAATCCCAGGACCCTGGGATCATGACCTGAGCTCAAGGCAGACGCTTAACCAACTGAGCCATCCAGGCGACCCACCCCTACCTATGTGTGGTGGATTCTATATCCACCACTACAATCAGATACTATTGAAGAACAATTCTGTTGTTACAGAGATTGAATAATTCCCCTTAGTCATAAATTTTGTTTTGTCAAATATAACTAAGGAGAAGAATACCAATTATTGGATCAGTTATTTCACTCTTTTTATAGTAGATCAGAAATTCTTTGGGCACATCTTGAAAATTTTTTTGGAAAATTCCAATTAAACTTTCTTGTGAGAATTTAAAAATTGGCAAGCTTTACTTAATTGAGGATTTATAATACTAATAGCCATTAAACATTTTAGTAAAAGTTAGTAACATTGAAAATTTCTGTAAATAAGCATGTAAGGTTTAAATGAATTTAAGGCTTAAGTGATATATTTCTTGCCAGACAGGAAGTATGCCAAAATCTATATCAGATAAGCAAAATCACAATTATTCTGACATTAGTTTGGCCTTTAACAGTGTTAAAGGAAACTTGTCAGATGAATTGATAGTGAGCTCATATTGTAATTTTATCTCGGATTTGTTGTAGGGGAACTCTCTTCGGAGAAAGTTCAAAGATTGCTTCCAGAGAAAGGATCTTTAGAGGGAAAAAAAGGGGTTCTAGATACTATTGTTAGTCTACATACAAGAAAGGACCATCAGGTTAGAGGCTAGTTACAGGACTGGCCTTTGCCTTCCGTTTATCAACTGTGTAAGTTTTGAAGCCTGTCTTCAAAGATGAGGCTATTAATTTAATATACTACTGATTATTACAAACATCAAACAACAAAGATCTGCTTTAAACAGGCTAACAGAATATTTTGAAATATGTTACCAGAAAAGGTATATTATGTGGGCTTTTTCTCCTCTGAGTTTGAGACAATTTTTTTATGCACACTGATAATTTGCTTTGAAA
This sequence comes from Ailurus styani, assembly GCA_002007465.1. NCBI lineage: Eukaryota > Metazoa > Chordata > Mammalia > Carnivora > Ailuridae > Ailurus > Ailurus styani. The sequence continues at coordinate 549,258 of LNAC01000549.1, forward strand.
ATATCAGTTAAATTCTAATTTGTTTCATTGACAAGAATATGGTAAGTATTGATGGTACTTTCTGATAAGTCGGATTCATATTTAGAGAACTTTTTGGCTAACCTGAGATTTCACTTTCTTCCTGGTGCAATTTTTTTTTCCTCTTTGGATTTATCTGTTGCCAGCTTTTTATTTATCTTGGTGTACAGTCTAAAAAAAATAATAATGCTTTAATCAGGAATTCTTTGGCTTCAAAGAAGTTTGTTGTTGGGATCCAGCTGTCTGGGGTTGTGCGAAAGGGAGATTTGTCAGGACTCTGAGAAGCTAGTCTCTGCCTCTCATTCTGGGTATAGATATGGTTTCTTGTCTTGCCTTCTCTTTTTATGTCTGCTTCATCAAGCTTTGTTACTTCTCCCTTCCACTTCTGTTTGCCTTACTGTAGTTTTACATAGTTTCTGCTTATCCATAACTTTGACTTGCAGATGGATTTTGTTTTGCCAGTGGTGCTGACTTGAACTGTTTTGTCCTCTCAACTAAAGCTTACTTACCCTCTTAGTGGCGACTGTGTGCTTCTTTTAGTTCAGGTGGCAAGAGAGAAATCTGAATGCATGACTGTGAGTTAGATGTCAGTTCTGTTCCATGACCTTAAGGGTAGGACACAGGGGGAAGTCACCTTTTATATAAGGCTAATGCTTTTGGGTGCTCTGCATGAGGAGGATTCTCTTGTAGGGATTGAACAAGGCACTCAGTTAAACATGTCAAGTATAGCAGTGCATGTTTAGGTACTCTGTGGGATACAAAGATTAGTTGAATTTAATCCTTTTCTTCAAGGATCAAATAATTTGCAGGAAATGGCAAAAGTCTCCCAGTGTAATTTAGTGTTAGCTTTTAATGTTAGTTACCTCAGGCAAACCAAAAAGCTGACAAAGTAGGACTATAGAACTAGACAGGATTATGGAAAGAACCAAAGGTAACACTAGAGACATGGCTGTTCTGTCTCAACAACTTGAATCACAGATCTGTTAAAGCATGAAAGTAGCTTGAAGCTTTTCTTTCAGGATCCTAGTTGCTGCTATCAAGGAGCATCCCTTGTTGACTAAAGAGGCTCTTTTTTCAGTTCTACCTCTTATCAAGCACACAGTCTTTTGGCTACCATTTGTCCCATCTTTGAGGTCAAGAGACATCTTTAAAGAACTCACTATTTAAGAAACAGGAACATTCTCACAGATACAGTCTATATGGTGACAACTGTCTTCTTAAAAGATGTCTTTCATCCCTGACAAGCTTTCGTGGTAAATTAGGACACAGACAGAATATTTGTGCCCTCTTAGTCTAAGAGGCAATAAACAGGAATTCATATGGCGAGTCTATAGTAGTGAGCATTTTCTTCATTACAGATCTGGCAACATAAGAATTAACATAGTGGGTCAGCCCAGTGTCTAGTCAACACCATATGTTATATTTAACAGAAGATCCATGAACTAGGGAAAGGAGCTAGAACTTTTTCTCCCTATGTCCATATTGGAGTTGATAGGGATTTCAGGGCTAAAAACTCCAAAGCCGAGTCTTGATTAAGTTAACCAAACCAAGACTGAAATTTTAGAAATAAGCATAAGTCAAGCACAGGCAATGAAAGAACTTAAAAGATCACTTTCAGATTATAAAGGAATAGAAGATAAACAGTGGGGAGTCATAGAGTTCAAATACTTAGGCAACACAGGAAGGCAGTGCATCTCAACTTTTGTGCAAAAGAATTTCCTGGAAAATGTATTAGAATTTTTGTTTTCTGAACTCCAGTCCCAGATTTTTAAAATCTTAGATGGGCCCAAGAGTATTCCTTTGTACTAAGCATGCCAGTTAATTGTAATAAGAATTACATTAGAATTACATAGAACATTTGGAAAATGCACAGACATACCTACTGAGAACTTACTATGTGCTTGGCTTTATGGTAGAATACTTAGCAATCATAAATGCCTGTATAACTTGGAATGTTTCCTCCCTAACATGCGCCTGCCTTATCTTAAATATTCCGTATCCATCCTCTATAATTGCTTATGACACTATATTGTGCCATGGGATGTGTTTTGATTAAGCATGGCTGTTTTTCTAGATGTAATATTTAATGGTTAGTGTTATACCCCAAGCCATCTAGTCTTTTGTGGTTATGTCATATGTTCATTTTCTTAAACTTTTATATTTTTGTATACCAACTCTTCAGGCAGTCCTTCCCCTTGCCCCTACTCCCACCCCCGTTTTAGTCAGTAAATTCTCCCTTATTCTAGTTTTCTAGATTAAGCAGGATTTTTTTTTCAACAAATGTATTTTGGTATATCAACATCTCATGAACCTTTGCTCTCAGAAATTAATTTCTCATCTTTTTTTAAATGTGTGTTGTCATTCTTCTCAGAGTCTTAATTTATCCTAGAATATTGAGTTGGTTGAAAACATGGATTTGGGAGCCAGATTACCTGGGTATAAATCTGACCTCCACAACTTACTCTGTAACTGCATAAACCTCTGTAACTCTATCTGTAAATTGGAGATAAATGGTAGTGCCCATATCACAGGATTGTTGTGAGCATGTAAGGCAATATTTATGAAGTGCTTAGAAGAGTGGTTGCATAGATTAAGACACACCTTATCATTTTATTATTAGGTGGCCTGTGCTTCTGTTTCTAAGGTATTTACTCTCCTCCTGAATCAGTAGAGTTCTCATATGTTGCATGTAATATCTTCCTAACCAACTTACTTTTGTTTCCTGATTTTTCTTCTCAGTTATCCTTTCATAGGCCTTTTTTGCATTTGATGCAAATGCCTATTTCCTTTTAGTTAAAATTCTTTCTCTCCAGGTTTTCTTCCTTCCATCACCCTTTTTAAAATTTACCTCTAGTCTTGGAGTTCCTAGATTTAAAATCTTAGAAACACCCATTTAGTACTTTCCTTTTCATACTTCTCTCCCTCGTCCCCCATCTAATTCATCAGCAATATTCTGCTGATTCTTTCACCATCACATCTCTTAGATCATTCTCTTCCTTTTTACATCTATAGTTGCCGTCCCCATCACTTCTTGCTGAGATGATTACAGCAGTAAAACTGGCCTTTCTCCCTCTTCCCTACTCTATTCCATGGTGCACAGTACTGTTAGAATAATTTTCATCAAACACTTTTCATCAAGTCATTCAAGAAGTTGCTGTACCTTCGTTTGAATTGTGTTATATTCCAATTTTAATCCCTGCACTTTTTTTTTTTAAGTTTCTTTCCTCCCTTACTGGCATCCTGTTTTATTATTCTTAGAGACTTTTTCTCAATTACATTCAAGTAAATTACCTTTCTTCCTGCTATATGTTTTCAGCCTTCATTTCTTGGTATTTGCTACTTTCCCCACTTAATGTCTTTGTATATCCTTATCTTGCCAGTTAAAACCTTCTTAATAAAACCCATTTAAAGCCTTCCCTCTCTGAGGAGACACTTTCCAGTGAACCCTGTCACACTTGGACCAGTTATTTACTCAAGAACACAAACTCTTGAATACTTACGCACCCAGTTAGTAGTGTATATAATTTGTTTGTGTTTACTTGCATTGTATATCACATTGTAAATATTCTCGTTTTCATTTCATGTATATGAATTGGATTCTAGTTAAAGTGTAAGGTTCTTGAGTTTCCTATTGACTTATCCCTCCCTGAATTCTTTTCCCTTCTTCTTTCATTTTCGTAGTCCATTAATTACTTCTCATTCATTTAATTTTTTTTAATTTTTAATTTAATCTTTATGTTTTTTAGAGAGAGAGAGTGTGTGAGCAGAGGTAGGGGGAGGGAGAAGGGAGGGAGAAAGAAAATCTCAAGCAGGCCGTGCACTCAATGTGGGCGCTCAATCTCATGACTCTCAGATCATGACCTGAGCCAAAATCAAGAGTTGGAAACTTAACCCACTGAGCCACCCAGGTGCCCCATCTAACTCATATTGATTACATATTATATAAGACATAGGCCTATACTTTAGGTACTTCACAGTTTGGATTTGATAAGATCTGAACCTAGAGATACAGATTTCCATACTGTACCTTAGTTATTCTTGGCTCAGTAATTTCTCTGATCTACTCAAAAATAACAGTTAACCACTATATAGATTGCTGAGTTTGGCTTCCTGACAAATACTTTTGGCTGTAGAATGTTGGTACCAATGATAGTGGTTAAGAATGGACAGGGTAGATGATATGTACAAATTTTGAATTCACTCTTCCCTGAGGATAAGCTCAATTTTTTCCTCTTTTTACCAGAACAGCAGGAGATCTATGGACTTAGAATTCCAAACAATGAAGAAGCACGTATAAAATAACAATTGTAACTGGCCCCTCCTTTTCCTAACATATTCTACCCCAGTGTTCTATTACTCATAAGAAACTAAACTCATAAGAAACCAAAACTTAATGGCATAAAACAACAAAATCATTTTATTATTCTCTTTTAGGGTTCTGGGGGTTGGTTCATTTTAGTGGTTCTCTCTTGGGATCTCTTATCTGGAGTCATCTGAAGGCTGGCTCACTCATGTGTCTGATGCCCATGTTGGGAGAACTAAAAACAACTGAAGACTGGTGGTCCCTCCAGTACGGTGGATTCAGGATAGTTGGACTTTGCACAAGGTACCTCAGGGCTCCAAAGGCAAGTGTCCCAGAGAGAAGGAAAGTCAGGCATATCACTTTTTATGACTTAGCCTTGGAAACCACCCAGTATCCTTCTGTATTCTGTTTATTTAGGCAGTCCTGCTGGCCTGTCTAGGTTCAATAGCAAGGAACACAGAATCCTTGAAGGGGGAGTGGCAAGGTTCTAGAAGAGCACGTATGAAGGAAATAGTGTTATGCCAGTTATGAAAGATGCAACACACCAGGGATAAATGTTATTTGTAATTTGGTTTACTGTTGGATCTTTTTCTTTGCATGTATAAATCATATTTCCAAATGCCTACTTAAATAATTGTATCATATTCCAACTTATATTTATTTGATGATATGTGATGGTGTAAGTACATAAAAACTCACCTTAATTTTTTTGGACGTCAAAAATGAGTGAACCATGATTTGGTATAATAGCAGACATTTAAGCTTTCTGGAGTGTATGCATATGAAACTCTCTTGACCTGTGTTAGATGGGCTTGCAGTAAATATTGTAGTGAATAGGACCATGTGGTCAAAAACTAATAAGCTTTCTCCTTATGCTACTCTTCCAGCATCTAGAAATAGTTTTTTAAATTTGTTTTGTTTCTTTTGCTGCTTCTTCCTTCTCCACTTGTTCTGACCTATTCAGTAATTTTGGGCTTCCGTTTTGATCTCAGAAAAGATGTGCTAGAAATGGGAATATTATATATAAAGTAAAGCTATCTTATTTGGCACTTTATGAATTCAAGGGGTTTTTTTTCTGTTACATATAGAAAAGCCTTCTTAAATGATTTATTTGAATTAGTAGTTGATTAATTAATCAAAAAAGTTGGTTGTAGTAAAAATCACTAAAAATTGATTACTTAAACATTTTACTTTAATGAAAATACATAATTATACATGTATTTCTCAACTATTTGATACAGGGCAGGTGTTCTCATTTGGGATAATTTTACCCCCTGGGGATATTTGGCAATGTTTTGGGACTTTTTTTTTTTAATTTTATTTATTTGACAGAGAGAGAGGGAAGGACAGCGAGAGAGGAGATACAAGCAGGGGGAGTGGGAGAAGGAGAAGCAGGCTTCCCACCAAGCAGAGAGCCCGATGAGGGGCTTGATCCCAGGACTCTGGTATCATGACCTGAGCCAAAGTCAGACCCTTAACAACTGAGCCACCCAGGCGACCCTGTTTGGGGACATTTTTGATTGTCACAGCTGGGTGAGAGTGCTGCTGTTGCCATCTAGTGGGTAGTAGTAAAGAAGCGAGGGAGGGATATGCTGCTAAACATCTTTCAATTCACAGGGCAGTATTGCTCCTCCTCCCTCCCTCACAATCCCCAAAGAAAGAATTTTCCAGTCCAAAATGTCTATAGTGCTAGGGTCAGGAAACCCTGGTCTAAGGTTAAGACCTTTTCTTGGTATATGAATACATGGATTGGCACTCTGCATTAAATTTTCATGCATAAACCATACCCATATATATTATTTATGATTTTAAGTTTTAATTTCTTGAAAATGGAAGGAGACCTTAAAAATACTCCTATAATCTGTGAATCAAATCTTAATCTTCATTTTCCTCAACTTTTTAATTAATTTATTTTTTAAAAAAATATTTTGTTTATTTGACAGAGAGAGAGAGCACAAGCTGGGGGAGTAGCAGGCAGAGGGAAAGGGAGAAGCAGACTCCCCACAGAGCAAGGGGAGCCCGATGTGGGACGCGATCCCAGGACCCCAGGATCATGACCTGAGCTGAAAGCAGTCACTTAACCAAACTGGCAATGCCAGTGGTGGCCTTAGAAAGAGAATATTGATCTTCATCCTTGATTTACATGCTTTAGTGATAGGATTTAGCAGTCTTGGATATTTGGGATTATCAGGAAGCTTTTTCTATCTAAAAATTAATATTGTTTTGCTGGGTTCCAGTCCCTTTCATGAAATATATTTAATCATATTTTTTTGTGTGCTCCAAAGACTATTCCCTGATGGCTGTATCCTATTTAAAAACTCTATTTTAAGCAGGTTAACTTACACGATTGTCATCTGTATTTCTGGATTACCTTAATCTGGACCTTTGCATATTAAACCCCATCAGTCAGTCTTCTGCTTTTTACCAAAATATTTCTTATACTTCTTTAAAATACTTAAAGTTAGCATCTCGGTTTTCACTGATTAAATAATTGATTCAAACACTTTCAATCTTTATATTACTAGCACATTTTTTTAGCTTCGATTATATGAATTTTCAGAATATATGCTAATTTTGGCTACATGAACTTGTGCAAGTTGACTTATTGCCTAATAAAATGGTGTTACTTAGAATTTCATTAGAGATTAATCAGAGAAATCCAGAAACTGGCATTTTAGATACCCTAATGAATTATCTAGTAAACAATATCCGTTGGGAAATAGAACTTGAATAAATGGTTAATCTTTTCAGATCTAGAAGATTAAGCTGAATTAGAATAGGATTGCTTAAGTTGTTAATTACTATTTCTGTAGTTGGGGGGGAAATATTAGCTCTTTTTCCCTGTACTTTCTGTTAATGATGGTGTTTTTTTAATCTAGAGAAACAGTAAGAGAAGGATAGGAGATTACTTAGAGTAGTGTGACTGGGTTAACTCTTAATTAATGAGATTTTTAAAAATAATCATTTCTTGCCTTCAAGGTTATGTAAAAACAAAATTTACTGTATAGAAAATTATTTTATTTGTGTATTTATACAGTTGTCTTATGACATTTATAAAATACTACGTTTATAAAAGATTATCATTATGTGAACATTTATATACTTGGCATATCCATTTCCTGTCCCTTTTCAAGCATAATAGTATAGGTAGAGATTCTTAGGAAGAATTTTTAGAAATGACACTTTTGAACCAGTTATCAAACTAACAATTCCTGACTTAATTTTAAGTCAAACATATTTTAAATGTTATTAGAATTATTAGGGAAATGGTGGGAATTTTGGGAGGAAAAATTAATTTATTTTAAATGAAAGATTTTCCAAATGAGCCACATATGTAGGGTTCAGTTTAGAAGAGGCACAGTGAACATTTGAAAGCCGTTTATTGAATTTGTATGGTGACAATGTTTTTCATTGTTGATACTTGTATCAACAAGCTGTAATGTAGAATCCTTGAAAGGGAGGGACCAAAAATTACATGGTTTATTACTTGTGTCCAATAAGGAAATGAAGGGAGAAAGACGTTCTTATCTAAAGTCATTATTGTCCGGGTAGAACTCAGGTCACTTACTCCTCATTTCACATTCTATTGTACTACCTATTACCAGAGGCAGCTGAAACTTTCTAATTTATTGTGCTCAAATTCTGCAAATTTGTGGACATCTAGGGGATTCGAATAACGCTCTTTATAGATAGGTTTAGATTTTTAACAGTGATTCAGTTTATCTCTCTTTTGCTTTCATTATTATTTTATTGTATAGTCCACATTATCTAAATAATCTTATACAAGTGGTATAAAAGTGATATGTGCTGTCATTGATTTCTTATATGCCTCTGCACCTGTGTCATAGGAGGCCTAAAGACTGCTCAGCATCTCTCTGGGATCTTAGGCAGCTTCTCTTCTATTTTAGTTTTGAGTCATCTAGGCATATATTGACCTTTACATTATGATTCCTCTCCTAGAGATCTCTTAAAGAATACATGTATGCTTGGTCATTGTATTGCCTGATTTAATTTATTGGTTCAGTTTGGAACATCATGTTGCATAATGTCTAGATAATGGTTTATACTTATTTAAATATAATTTTTTATATTAATTTCCAAATGAACATAGGAACATGTTGTTTGGTTTGGCTTGTACTTTTATTTTTAAATGAAAATGTAATCAACTTGCCTTGTTTTGACTTAGAGGACCTCCCTAGGACCATAATTTATCTGAATTTAAAGACTAGATTTTTCCTTCAAATTTAAACCTACTTTTTTGTTGAGGGAAGTGGAAGAAAATTGACATTAATTTTTAAGTATATATAGTTTGAATTTTTATCTTTTAAGTATAAACTTGAATATGTATTTATAAAAACAAAAATAGATGAACATCTATTAAAATCTGGATTATGCAGAAGGCCTTAAAATTTGGCACTGATAAATATACTTCCAGAGTAGTTCGAGCATTTCAAAACATGTGTTTTGTTTTTGATTTTGTTTTTAAGTAGCATATACTGTATTTCAGGGGTACAGGTCTGTGATTCATTAGTTTTACACAATTCACAACGCACACCATAGCACATACCCTCCCCAATGTCCCTCACCCAGCCACCCCATCCCTCACTCCACCCCAATCCAGCAACCCTCAGTTTGTTTCCTGAGATTAAGAGTCTCTTATGGTTTGTCTCCCTCTCTGGTTTTGTCTTGGAAAACATGTTTTTAAAGAAAAATTATGGGGCGCCTGGGTGGCTCAGTGGGTTAAAGCCTCTGCCTTCAGCTCAGGTCATGATCCCAGGGTCCTGGGATCAAGCCCCACATTGGGCTCCCTGCTCAGCGGGGAGCCTGCTTCCTCCTCTCTCTCTGCCTCCCTCTCTGCCTACTTGTGATCTCTCTATGTCAAATAAATAAATTAATAATCTTTAAAAAAAAAAAAGAAAAAATAGTTTGACTTATGGTGATAGGTATAATAGCCAATTGTAGGATAATGGGAAAGCCCTGTAAATAGTTCCTCAAATTATCCATGGCAACACATTGTTTTTTAAATTTCCAATCACTGGCTGACTGATTCTTATGTAAAACTAATAAAAATGAATGACTAGAAAAATAAAATAGAAAAAGTAACCAAAGAAATACAAGATACAAGTCTAAATATTTTATTATCAGATTCAGCAGATGCAGTAATATTACTTTGTCTAATTGTTATCAAGGTTTCTTTTTTTTTTTAATTTTATTTATTTATATGACAGAGAGAGAGAGAGATTACAAGTAGGCAGAGAGGCAGGCAGAGAGAGAGGTAGAAGCAGGCTCCCTGCCAGTGCGGAACTCGATCCCAGGACCCTGAGATCATGACCTGAGCTGAAGGCAGAGGCTTTAACCCACTGAGCCACCCAGGTGCCCTGTTATCAAGATTTTTAAACACATATTCTCAACTTCTGTAATTACCTAGTGATGGACCAGTTTCACACAGTAACAGTACACATAGATAGGCATTTGTCTGCAGACTACATTTTGAGAAGCACTGTTTAAGAATATGTACAAATGTTACAAATAACTAGGCTACAAAGCTCTCTTTTTACAGCTAATACTGTTCCTGCAAACATACAGGTGCCTGACCTACTAATGTGCTGAATGGCCTCCTGAGACCAAAAAATGTGACATGGGAACTTAGAAAAAGGAAAAACACAATTTTATTGAGATGTAATGTAGAACCACTAATCTCCTTTTTGTGACAATAAATTTGCCTTTCCTGGAAATGAAATGAAATCATATATGTAATGAAAATCATATAATATATGTAATGAAATCACATAATATATGGTCTTTTGTGTCTGATCTTCTTGACTTAGCATAATATTTTTGAATCTTATCCATGTTGTAGCATATATTGGTATTTTGTTCCTTATTATTGCTGAATAATATTTCATTGTATGGAAATAACACATTTTGTTCATTCACCAGCTAATGGATATTTAGTTTCCAAGTTGGGTGACATTATGAATAATGTTATGTGAAAATTTGCTTGCAACTTTTTGTGGTAACATATTTTCATGTCTCTTAGATAGACACCTAGGAGTGGAGGTGTTGGTTTGGATGGTAAACTTATGTTTAACTTTTTAAGAAACTGCAAAATTGTTTTACATTCCCACCAGCAGTGTATTAGGGTTGAAGTTTCTTCACATCCTTGTTGACACTTGTTATTTTCTTTTTGATTATAGTCATTCTTGTGGAAGTGAAGTAATATCTCATCGTGGTATTAATTTGCATTTCACTAATCACATTGAATGTCCTTTCATATGCTTATTGGTCATTCAGATATCTTCTGTGAAATATTCATTCAGGTATTTTGGCATTGGGTTGTCTCGTGGAATTACAAGATTTCTTTATCTTTTCTCAGATATATGATTTTCAGATGTTTTAACTAATGTTTGGCTTTTTTCTTTTCTTTTACTGACATGTTTTGAAGTAATTTTCTGAGTTGGTAAAATTGTTCCTTATTTTATTTTACTTTATTTTTTTATTTTTTTAAGATTTTATTTATGAAAGAGAAGGAGAGAGAGAGAGGCAGGCAGAGAGAGAGGGAGAAGTGGGCTCCCCACTGAGCAGAGAGCCTAGTGTGGGGCTTGAACCCAGGACCCTGGGATCATGACCTGAGCTGAAGGTAGATGCTTAATCAACTGAGCCACCCAGGCGCCCCTAAGTTGTTCCTTATTTTAAAGTATCAGAAGGACTAATGAAATGAGAGATGGGTAGCTGGGTACCTTACCCTGTTTTCAGCTCTATTCCAGAAAGGATTTACATAATCCTAGAGTTTGCCTGCTGAGTGATGCTAAATAACTGAGTCAGTATTTTAAACCAGATATCCTGATATGTATGTTGGGGGAGCTGTTTTGCCACCCTTTAATTGATGGAAAGGTCAGCTTTTGTTTTAATTCCTCGAGCCGTCCATTTTCCTAGTTGGAGCAACAAAAACTGACTATGGCTATATATGCTAAAATTAAATTTATTAAATGGTTGTTCAGAAGCTCTCACCATTTCTGGGAAGACCAGAGAACCATGCTTGTACAATGGGAAGAACTGTTAGGGGCTGTCCCCTGGCAGGAACCCCAGCCAGGACCCATGCTACTGGCACTGGACCAGTGATGTTGCTGCTTGACTTTTGTTGCTGCCCTGAAACTTAATCTTGCTGCAGTGATCCTTTCTACTTAAGGTTCTTTCTAGTTGTTTGTGACACAAATTCCCAATTCAAAGTCCAAGTTAAGTACATCTGCTTATGCTGTTTCTAAAGGAAATTGGGAAATAAGTATTTGGCATTTCCAAGCTTGGTAATGAGACAAATTCTATCTCTTAATGGTGTTTAAAAATGCTCAAGTATTTTGTATCTTAAAAAGAAAAAGAAACAAAAGCTCTCTCAACCTCATTTTCTTGTCTAAATTTTGTCATATATCTCTTCTCTACTGACCATATTGACTGCCCTCACCTCTATTTCCTGACCTTTTTTACATTCTTCAATTCACTACTCTCACTAATCCTCAAAACTGTTTTCTACAATATAACTAAAATCCATGGACAAATATAAGTTTTCTAGTTTGATAGCAGTTTTTGTCAACAATTGTGGCTCTTTTTTGAAACTCTTTCTTGACTTCTTTGACACCCCATCTTTTGGCTTTTCTTCTCAGTCTCTTGGAGGCTGCTTCTTTTTGCACTCCAAATTTCTTCAGGTTTCTCAAGGATCTGCTCCAGGCCCTGTTGTCATTGCACATTGTTATCAAGGCACCCATAGCCTTTTACTGCTTACTAGCCCAGACCTCTGTGTTGAACTTCAAAGAGAACTCTATATCTGGTAGCCATTTCTTCTTGTGTGTCTCAAGGCCATCCCCAAATCACCATTTCTAGAAACCACACTTGGTTTTTCTCTTATAAGTATTGCTTGAAACGACACCACCAATCAAACATCTGTTTAAGCTAGAATTCCTAGAGATTATCCCTGACTTTTCTATCTCCTTCACAACATATCTTCTAGAATTCCACTTACTAAAAATTAACTTTGCAAAGTTACCAATTCTCTCTTCTTCCTGCAGTCACTCTGGTGTAAGCCACAGTTAATGATGTCCTCTAATGTTTACTGTAGAATCTTATAACACTCCCTGGTGCAGGTCTTGTCCTCTTTCCCATAGGCTAGTCAGATAGATAATTACTTCTTAAATCTCTTAATGGTAATTCCTTGCCCTTAGGATAAAGTCCAGACTATTTAATGTGTCTTATAAGGCTCTTTAGGATACCTGCACTCACTATCTGTGGAATTCTTTATTTCTACTTTTCTTCTTCTTCTTCTTTTTTTTTTTTTTTTAAAGATTTTATTTATTTGACAAAGAGAGATACAGTGAGAGAGGGAACACAAGCAGGGGGAGCAGGCAGAGGGAAAGGGAGAAGCAGGCCTCCCGCTGAGCAGGAAGCCTGATTCGGGCTCTATCCCACATGACCTGAGCCACCCAGGCGCCCCTCTACTTTTCTTCTTGTAATTGGTTTTCCAGCTATAGGGAACTTCAGTTTCTTAGTTGGGCGGTCTTCTTCTTGCCTCTGTTATCTCATCTGCTATTTAAGTAGGACACTTTTCTCTCCCACTTCTACTTTCCCTAAATCATAAGCCTAAATTGTCAAAATGGATATTAGAAAATTATTGGAACTTACATAATAAAATCTATGTTTAGGAACTTAAGAAGAAATTGTAATTCTGAGATCAAACATATAACCTATCTATTAAAGGATAGTCAATGGGAAATTTAACTTATTAATTAAACGTTTACAAAATTTAATCCTATCAAAATAATCTTTTCCCATTTTTAACTCCAAAAAGTCACTGTTGTGCAGAGGAGGCAAATATCTGAAATATGTCTTCACTTTTCTCCTTTATCCTGATAAACATCTGTATTACCTTTAGCCTAGCATCCTTTGGACCATAGCACTAAAGGCAGCCATGACAAATGATATGGCAGTGAAACCTGTTTAATACCCCTAGCCTAAGGAGGGGCTTAGTAATTTAGAACTAATAAATGAATATGTGGTTTTCATTTCAGTGAGCATTTCTTTTTTTTCTGTTCTTATTTCAGTGAGAACCTACTTATTTGCTTAGAATTTATTCCACTTTATTTGAAAACCGTATTAGCTTCTAATGGAAATGAAGTGCTTTAGAAAAGTGCTTTATTAAAAAATGCATTGTAAACATATGCAAATGGAATGAAGGAATTAACAAAGAAAATTACTACAGAACCCCAAAATATTGCCATTTCAACATATAACCAGCATAAAATTATTAATGTTTTACATTCCTTTTCTTTTTCATGCCATGTCTTCAAAACCATTATATATTCTACACTTAACAACACATCTCAATTGGGATCTATCACATTTCAAGGGCTCAATAACCACATAAGATTGGTGGCTACTTTAGTAGGCAAAATAGTTTTAAAGTTTCTGCTTTATTTGAATGCTGATTCTTCCCATTTCTTCAAATTGAATCATCTGTTCAGCAAAACTATCCAGACCTAGAGTTGTCTTTGTTGGGGATTTTAAAACTATGAACTCAACTTCTTTAATAGCTGTTAGACTATTCAGGTTGTTTCTTTTGGTAATTTATGTATGTCAAGGAGTTGGTCCATTTTATCTTAGTTGCTGAATTTAGGGACATAGACTTGTTTCTATTTTATTCTTATAATCTCCGTAGGGTCTCTAGTGATGTCCTCTCTTTCATTATCAAAGACCCATAACTGACAAGATGTTTGAGCTTCCTTTTAGTGTATAAACATCATTTTGACACCAGGGTACCAAGCTTAAATGGTTTCAGCCTTTCACTTAGCATAAGTGTCTGAAACTAGTAGAACTGAGGTAGTCATTTTCTCTTTACTATGGAGAACAAACTGATGGTTACCAGAGAGGAGGTGGGTGGGGGTACGGGTGAAATAGGTGATGGGGATTAAGGAGTGCACTTGTGATGAATACCAGGTATTGTATGAAAGTGTTGAGTCACTGTATTATACCCCTGAAAGTAGTATTACATTGTATGTTAACTAATTGGAATTTAAATAAAAACTTAAAGAAAGAACAAACATAGTCATCTTCTGGGACATGAGTAACCAAATAATTTTAAAGGGTCTGCTGATGGTGTTTATAATATTTTGACAAAGCAATTTAAGCACGTGGACTCAGTGAAGACTACTAAAGTTTTAATGCAGTTTTAAATAGCAGGAACCTCTTCTGAAGACATTATCCAAATATTGTAGCAGTTTCTAAAGCATTTATTTATACTGTCAATTCTAAGTTGAAAGTTAGGGAATAAAAAGGCATGGAAGTTTTTTTTCTTGGCCAAAGTACCAAGAGGAAAGTGACAGAATAGAATATTGGTTGCTGAATGTTCCTGTCAGCAGAGCCAACTTTCCTTTTACAGTGAAGGAGTAACACTGGTAGCAGTTATATGCAGAAGTAAGATACAGAATATCCACAACCTGGATGACTTGTTTATGATTCTGGATATCAAAATAATACACTGCTCAACTTTCTTTCAGCAAAGAACATATCCTTGAAAGGTAGTAAATAGTTTGAGTTGTTACATACCAAATTTTGTTGAAAATGCCCGAAGGGAAAACAGGTAAAGCTGAAAAAAAAATCACTGTTTTAAATATTTTTTATAAAATCAGTACTCACAGATCTTTGTTAGAAAAATTTAGTCTTTGTTTATCCTTTTTAAAGTTCATAGGTAACTGTAAATATGGAGTGTGAGTTATCATTACCTTAATTTAAAAATAAAAGCCTTAGTCAAAAAGGTCTTTCAAATGTTAAATATTATAAAGAACAAGCAGAGTTTTTTTTTTTAAAGCTAGGCTCAGAGATGTATTGCATACAAAATTAGCTTATGAATAAACAATTATGTTTATTGTGACAAATATAGCATTTTAAAAATATTTCTTCCAAGATTTAACATTAGCCAGGTAAACTTGACAACAGCTCTAGTTTCAAATCTGTATGTTAACCTCTTATTTATAATGTTGATTCAGTTCACCAAATTTCTGAGTTACTAATATGAACAAGGCATTGTGGTGAGGCTGGAATACAGTTGTGAATAAGACAGACTTGGTCACACCAAACCAATAAACTGTACTTGTAAATTAAAACCCTAGGCAGTATTTGCTTAAAGTGTGAATACATTATCACTTACATTATTATGAGGATTTTTTGTGTTCAGTTCAAATTCAACAATAACTCCTATGATATCCAAACATGTTTATTTATACTCACACATGTTTATGCACACCCATACATATATACATACATGTATTGTCATGTTTGGAGCATAATTAGACCATAGTGGTTGACAGCGTAGACTCTGGAGTTACGCTACCTGGGTTTGAATTCTGGATATCTATTTATAAGCTGCGTGATCTTAAACAAGTTAATATTGTCACCTGTCTCATAAATCCAGGGTTGTATTCAATGAGTTACTTGGTATGAAGCCCATAGATTTAGTGCCTTTTATGTACTTAGGGCTCTGTTAATGTTATCAATTAGTATGTCAACTAATACCTGTGTTTTGCCAGAAAATAAGCGATTTTATTAATTTGCAAAAATTGGAATAAAGCCGGTGAAGTCTCTCTTAGCTGCAAATGAGCTTTTTCCTGTGTTAACTGTCCTAGTTATGTTTGTTTGGAGTTTTTCTCCAATTCTGAACTAACAGACTCTACTTTAATCTTATAGGCCAGACCTGTATTATATGGACACCTCTGCTTTTTTTTTTTTTTTTAAGATTTTATTGATTTATTTATTTGAGAGAGAGAGAGTGAGAGTGCACGAGCAAGGCCAGGGTAGAGGGGGAGGGAGAGGAAGAGGGAAAGGATCTCAGGCAGCTTCAGCACTGAGCTCAGAGCTAACTTGGGGCTTGATCCCAGAACCCTGAGATCTTTAGCCCAAACCAGGATTCGGATGCTTAACTGACTGAGCCACCCAGGTGCCCGTGGATACCTCTACTCTTAAGAGTGTCTGGTGACTCCCATTGCCACCACAAACAAAATCAGAGTTTTGTTAGTAAGGAATAAAAGAAAAAAGTTTTTTTTTTTAAGATATTATTTATTTGACTGGCAGCAAGAGAGGGAACACAAGCAGGGGGAGTGGGAAAGGGAGAAACAGACTTCCCACTGAGCAGGGAGCCTGACACTGGATCCATTCCAGGATCCTGGGATCATGACCTGAGGCAAAGGCAGACGCTTGACAACTGCCCAGGTGCCCTGAAAAAAGATTTTTAACAAGCAATTATCAATGTCTGCCATAATTATTTTCTTTAGAATAATATTTCTTTCTCTTGTTTTTGTATCTCATATCAGGAATTTCCTTTCTAAGCAAAACAATAAAGGATTGATAAAAAATAAAAGTGTTGGGAATAATTTGATATTTTTACAAATGTATCATGCCCCATACACCATCTTTATGTACTCTTTGAATGACATGGTGCTGTTATAAGCAAAGATTGATAGCCACTTGGTTCTAAATATTAGGTGATCTTGACTCCAGTGAAATTTTAACTTAACCTCTCTTTTCCGAAGAGGGAGGATAGTTTAAGTACATCCTATCCTTTGTACTTGAAATATGAGTAAGGGTCGAAGTTATTTTGGCACTGGTTGAATTTATCCTGTGACTATTTTGTGCTGACATAATAGAGAAGACACAGATGTTAAGATATTGTGTGGTTGGGTTATATTAGGAACTTAATCTTATTTAATGCTTCTATATGAACATAATATCCCTCATACCCAAATATCCGCCCCCCCAATATTAATGAACAAACATCTATTGAGCATATATTATAGTAGAGGTTGTGCTTAGGTTTTAGAAAAACATAATATGAACGAAACACAATACCCTAACCTTATGAGGTTTACTGTCTAATGAAGGAGATAGGAGTATAAATGAAGCAAGCAGTATGATTATTGCCACGGTAGAAATGCTACCACGGTGGTATAGAAGCAAAAAGAAGGAAAGTGCTTAATTCTGGTTTGATTTTTTTGAGGGGAGAGTCTCAGAAAGGGCTTCATCTATCAAGAGACTGGAGCTCTATAAAATAGTGAGGGGATGAAATAATAATAATGGAGAACCTAGGATGAATGAAATTGCTAACCTAAGTGGAGATTTATTTTACTTCCTATTTTGAGTTCCTATTCTGACTTACTCTTGGGTAAACTAAACATAGAAGAAAACTCTATAGATTCTAGTATAATTTATAGCGGTTAAGTGGTTCTGAATGCCTTTAACTTTGTGATGACAAAAAATACCTTTTATTTTATTTTTTTTAAAGATTTTGTTTATTTATTTATTTGACAGCTAGAGAGAGATCACAAGTAGGCAGAGAGGCAGGCAGAGAGAGAGTAGGAACTCAATCCCAGGACCCTGAGATCATGACCTGAGCTGAAGGCAGAGGCTTTAACCCACTGAGCCACCCAGGTGCCCAAAAAAAAACCAAAAAAAAAAAAAAAAACTTTTAAAATGAACATTTCTTCAACATTTTGACCACATTTAAGCCAAACATATTTTTATAGTTCCTATGTCATCATTTGATATCAAAGTGGTGGCCAATGACCTTTCATTCTTAGTTTGTCACACAGTGAGTAGTGTGGTGTAAAGGAAGCCTGTAAAGGTTCTGGAAAGATTTTAGTTTATTTCTCTCCCTACAGATAAAATAAGCATTCATGGGCAATACTAATTGTGCAGTGAAGCATTAGTAAATATGGTTGACCAAATGAGACACCATGGTCAGGAGTTACTTTAATAATGACTTTGATAACTGCATGTGTTTAATTTTATTTAGTGTTAAAACTGTAAAATTACTCCAAGATATAAATCTCATTTAAAATACAGAACATGAACCATAATAAATGCTTGTAGTTAATTTTAAAAGACATATATGGAGCATGTGAAAATAATTATCTTTTATATTCTTGGATTACTAGTAAGTAAAAAACAAATTTCTATCATTGGGTAACTTACCACTTATGGAGGTAGAAAAGACCTCTACAGAAGTGTTAGTGATCTAAGCAACACATACCAAACCGTTGAATTATACTAAATTAACAAATGAGAGTTATATAAGAAACTATCACAAAGGTAATATTTAGAAGAGGAATAATAGAAAAGAGAAATAATTATGAACTAAAGTCTTCAGGAAAAGCTTCAGGGAAGAGGCTGGACCTAAACTCAACCTTGAAATAATAAAGCGTTACTTTGGTAGGCTTTTATTTCTGAGTTCTACTTTTTTTTTTTTTTAAGCACTTTATCTTTGCAAAGACAAATCTGTGCTTTGAGAAATCAAACAAATCATTCTTTTGTTTAATGGAATCTTTGTGGCTTATCAGTAATTGTCAACCTGGGTACCATTGGAATCTAAAAATTATGAATTCTCTACTTACAGTGATAGACACACAGATGCATGTGCGTGTGTGCTCCACACACAATTTTCATATAATTTTAAGCAGTTCTCTGGTTAAGAACTCACCAGGCATTAATCCTATAGTTGTTTTCTTAAATTATTCTTATTCTATAATGGAGACTTTGAACCCATAAAGTTGTGTTTGAAGAAGAGTGACAGTAGGGGCGCTTGGGTAGCTCAGTTAGTTAAGCCTCTGCCTTTGGCTCAGGTCAAGATCCCAGGGTCCTGGGCTCCCTGCTCAGTGGGGAGACTGCCTCTCCCTGTCCCTTTTCCCCTCTCCCCTGCTTGTGCTCTCTCTTGGGCTTTCTCTCTCTCACATAAATAAATAAAATCTTTTTTTAAAAAAAGAGTGACAGTATATTACTATGAATATATTCTATCAGCTACTGTGAATATATATTACTGTTTTATACACTATAGAATGTATTCCATATTCTACTGTGAATTCTTGTTTATCCAGAGTGTATTTTGATAGCAATCATACTTCTCTGGAATGGCTATAATTTATAAAGTGATGCCATGTATCCAATCTCATTTTACACATGGAGTAATAATGTATAAAGGCCTATAGGTAGGCAAGCATTTTCCCTTTCTTGTTCTTGCTTTTTTTTTTAAGATTTTTTTTTTTACTGTGGTAAATCCCCACAACATTTGATCATTTTAACAACTTTAATGCATACAATTTAGTGACATGAAGTACATTTACAGTATTGTGCAATCATCACCACTATTTAATTCCAGAACTTTTTATCACTACAGAAGGAAACCCTATATTAAGCAGTCAGTCCCAATTATCTCCTCCCCCTATCCCCTGGCAAGGACTGATAAACTTTCAATCTTTATGGATTTGCCTGTTTTGGACATTTTCATGTAAATGGAATCACTGTGTAGCCTTTCGTGTCTGGCTTATTTTACTTTGCGTAATGTTTTTTTTTTTAATTTTTTATTTTTATTCTTTGCCCCAGGGGTACAGGTCTGTGAATCATCAGGCTTACATCTTTCACAGCATTCACCAAAGCACAAACTTTGCGTAATGTTTTTAAGGTTCGTCCATGTTGTAACATGAGTCAGTACTTCATTCCTTTTTATAGCTTAATATTCTGTTACACAATGTGGGTATGCCACATTTTGTTTTTCCATTCATCAATTGATAGACATTTGGGTTGTTTCTATTTTGTCTATTAAGAATAGTGCTGCTATGAAAATTTATGTACAAATTTTTGTTTGAACACTTGTTTTCAGTTCTTTTGGGTTTATACCTAGAAAGAGAATTACTATCATATGGTAATTCTATGTTTAATTTCTTGAGGAACCACTAAACTGTTTTCACAGTGACTGTGCCGTTTTATATTCCCATCAGCAAGAGTTCCAATTTCTCCACGTCTTCATTCACACTTGCTATTTAATATTTAAAAAAAAATTCTATCCAGTGTAGTGGGTATGAAGTGGTATCTTACAGTTTTGATTTGCACTTCCCTGATGACCACTGTTGAGCATCTTTTCATGTGCTTGTTGGTTATTTGTGTATGTTCTTTGGAGAAATGTCTATTCAAGTCCTTTGGCCACTTTTTGTATTCGGTTGTTCTTTTTATCATTGAATTTTAGGAGTTCTTTATGTATTTTGAATATTAATCCCTTATCAGATAGATGATTTACAAGTATGTTTTCCTATTCTTTGGCTTGTTTTTCCTGTCTTGTGATAGTGTCCTTTAATGCACAAAAGTTTTATTTTGATGAAGTTCAATTTACCTGTTTTTTTTGTTTGTTTTTATTGCTTAAGCTTTTAGTGTCACAGCCAAGAAATCCTTGCCAAATCCAATGTTATAAAGATTTTCCCCCTATGGTTTCTTCTTTTTTTTTTTTTTTTTTTTTTTTTAAGATTTTATTTATTTATTTGACACAGAGAGAGAGATCACAAGTAGGCAGAGAGGCAGGCAGAGAGAGGAGGAAGCAGACTCTCCGCTGAGCAGAGAGCCCGATGTGGGCCTCGATCCCAGGACCCTGAGATCATGACCTGAGCCGAAGGCAGAGGCTTTAACCCACTGAGCCACCCAGGCGCCCCCCCTATGGTTTCTTCTAAGAGTTTTATAGTTTAGCACTTTTATATTTAGATATTTGATCCATTTTTAGGTAATTTCTGTATATGGTTTTTCTTTTTTTCTTGATTGTTGAAGAAAGTTGAAGTTCAGTGAAATTATGGATCACATATAAATAAGAGAACGGATCATCTGTTACATTAGTGACTTTTCTTCTGACCATGCGTTGATAAAAAACTACCAGAGGTGAAATCTGGCTGACTACCTGTTTTTGTACAGCCTAGAAGCTAAGAATGATTTAAAATTTAAAATTTTTAATATTTGAAAAAATCAACAATATTTTATAACATATAAAGATTTCATTGTCCACAAATATAGTTTTAGTGGAATGCAGCCACACTCATTTGTTTATGTATTATTTGATGGCTATAGAGTATATCAGGTGTTTTTCATTAATGATTGAGAGCTGAGCCCCTGAGGAATACCTTGAAGAGAGACTAAGCCAAGATTTATATCTGATCAGATTGATTTGCAGAGACTCCCTCCCCCACTGCCCCCTGGGGTGTTTTTCTTAATCCTAGTTTTATTCTTTTTAAACTAGAGCCATATAATTACTGTTTAATCCTTTCTTTTGTTTCTTTATTGGCAAACAATGTATTTCTTGTTGCCTACTTTCAGCTACGTGGTAGTAATGGGGAAAATGTTTTGAAAGTACTGTCAATGCATCTAGAGTTCTATAGATGAAAATTAAATGCGTTTCTAAGTAAAATACTGCAGGTAAAGCACCTCAGCCCAGTCAGAAATATTGACTTAGTCATGAAAGTTTGATTCAAAGCACCTATAACCCTGAAAATCATTTGTGAAGATATCTCATTATTTTATAGGCATCCATCTATACTGTTTCTTCCTCATTATGCTGCTTTTTTTTTCTTTTTATGAGAGGCATCTTTTATTTCAAAGAAATGTTTTTGTTTAATTCTTGTAAAGTCAATTTGTCTATATTTTTAAAACATATAATTCTGAAAATAAGTTACGTGTGGCTAAAAGCTGTTCTCTCAACTGTTGTCTTTGGTGACCTTGAATTTACTACTTTTAAATACTTATGATTGGTGAAAGTTTGGAAGCAGTTACAGTCTAGTGTGCAGATAGCAAAAATGGTGCTTATTTACTCAAATGAAGCACAAACATTCTATCAACTTTAATTTTTTGATATTGATTTATATGATTATAGTAAAATGAATCTGAATTTGTTGCTGGCCTTCTAAAAAATTTGGTAAAACACTTAAAGAATTTGTATTTAAATATGAAAGAATTTTGTGACTTTACCGGTGATTATATACATATACCCAACCCTACCCCATACATTTGTACACATTCCTTTAAAAGGTTGATGATGGATTAGGGCATCTGGGTGGTTCAGTTGGTCAAGCATCCAACTCTTGATTTCAGCTCACGTCCTGATCTCGGGGTCATGGGATTGAGCCCTGTGTCAGGCTTCACACTCAGTGGGGAGTCTGCTTGAGAGACTCCGTCCCTCCCCTTTTACCCTTCACCCTTACTTGCCCACGTGCATGCATGTGTATGTACACACCCTCTCTCTCTCTCTCTAAAATAAATAAATCCTTAAAAAAATAAAAGGTTTATGGATTAAATATATTAAATTTATAATGTTTGAGTTTTTACCTCTGATTTTGAGAAATTACCTGTGTCGTAAAATTACAATGCTTCTATCAGGGAAATACAAATCGAAACTATAATGAGATACTACCTCACACTGGTCAGAATGGCTAAGGAAACAACAGATTTTGGAAAGGATAACAAGAAAGGGGAACCCTCTTACACCGTTGGTGAGAATGCAAACTGGTGCAGCCACTCTAGAAAAGAGTATGGCGGTTCCTCAAAAAGTTGAAAATAGAGCTACCCTATGACCCAGTAATTGCACTACTAGGTATTTATCCTAAAGGATACAAACATAGTGATTTGAAGGGACACATGCACCCCAATGTTTATAGCAGCAATGTCCACAATAGCCAAAATATGGAAAGAGCCCAGATGTCCATTCACAGATGAATGGATAAAGAAGAGGTGGTATTTATATACAGTGGAATATTACTTAGCCACCAAAAAGAATAAAATCTTATGATTTTCAATGACGTGAATGGAACTAGAGGGTATTCAGCTAAGTGAAATAAGTTTGAATAAGCTTTGAATTAAGCTAAGTGAAATAAGCTAAGTGAAAGGAAGGAAAAATAAGACAAAAACAGAGAGGAAGGGAAACCATAAGAGACTGTTAATTATAGGGAACAAATTGAGGGTTGCTGGAGGGGAGGTGAGTGGGGGGATGGGGTAATTGGGTGATAGGCATTAAAGAGGGCACTTGAAGTAATGAGTACTGGGTGTTGTATCCAACTGATGAATCACTGAATTCTACCTCTGAAACTAATATACACTATGTGTTACTTAAATCGAATTTAAATAAAATTTTTTAAAAAATTGCAGTGCTTCTAGCAACCTCCTTACTTATTCCTGATCTAGTTTAAGAGGCATTCAATTTAATTCTTTTTTTTTTTTTAAGATTTTATGGCAGTTTGATTGTGGCAGTTGATGGAAGTCAGTGGCAGATTCCAGAAATATTTGGTAGGTTAAATTGGCAAGACTTTGAATGGGCAAGTGAAAGAGTGTAGGATTCAAGGATAACTTCAAGGTCTGGCTTTTAGAGTCTTCTTGGAGGGTGTTACCATTTAATGAAATAAGACCGTGGTTTTGGATCATTCATTTAGGATATGAAGATTGGGGAGTGGGAAACATTCATATATTTCCTCTGGACCTGTTTGAGTTTCATGAGTTGGATTATTTATGTCTGGAGCTCAGAGTCCAGATCTGCGATGGAGAAGTAAATTTGTGAGGTCCATTCTGACTCACCCACTTTACAGTGAAATAGTGCTGTCCCCTGCCCCACACATTCTTGGTTCTTCTGTGCTTTTTTTCTCCCTACAGCACTTATTTTCTAGCATGTCATTTGTCATGTCATATGATACAAACATATGTCACATATTGCCTATGTTTATTGTTTATCATTTATATCTTCCCCCAAGTCCCAGCAGGTAAGCTTCAGGAGGGCAAGAATTTTTGTCTCACTGTGTCTCCCATGTGGAGACCAGTGCCTGGCACTTAGTAGGCCTTTGCTAAACATTTATTTAATGTTAAAAAGAATGAATGAAGGGAATGAGATAGAGAGTATAGGGCTAGCCTGAGATAAGAAAAGTGATATTTCACTGTTGTTAAGAGTTAGGAAGAGAGAAGATGGATGCAGTTGTAGGTATATTTTTTGCATTTCGTATAGGAAGGATGTCAGTTCTTGCTTAATGGTTATTTTCTCTGGAGTTGGAGGAGGGGTCATTATTCACAGCAAGAGAGAGGAGTGTCAATCAGAGGATCAAAAAAAAAAAAAAAAAAAGCTTTGCAGTAGCCATGGTGGCATGTGGAAGAATGCATTAACTGGAGAAATGCAGGACTGTTCCCTTGCATGGAGGTCTCCTTTGAGATCAGTAATGATGAGTTAATAATAGAATCAACTCACTCTTTGGAGAACTCTCCCTAGTAATTGCTTGGCTGCTCAGGTGCAGTCATGCATGGAGAAAGTAGATAATAATAGGATATCTGAGTTATTAATTTTGGTGGAAGGGCATTTTGAGTGATGATCGGTGTCCAGAATTTTACCACAGCAATGGATGGTTAAAGTGGCATGAAGGAGAATATCACTGGAGATGACCCAAGAGCATACTGTTGGGAAAGTAGTTCTCTTGGATCTGAAAGTATCTAGGATGATGACAAGGCTTAGGGGAAGGAGGCTGTAAGCTGGATGCCAAAGTCTTACACAAATGAGGAGAGAATGACCAGAAAGTTAAAAAATGACAGCAGTGATAAGAGGAGAAACGGTAATACAGCTGAGAGGGCCTCAGCATCAAAGAAATGAGTTCTTTTGTTTGTTTTTTAGTATGATGATAAAAGAGTAATTTTTGGAGGTTATGATGGGACCAGGGAAACCCATTTTTCCCTCTAGGCCCTGAGGTATCTACCATGTGAGGAAAAAAATTACAACACACACACACACACACACACACACACACCCACCCATTGGATGAGCTGCAAGTAAGTATTGTACATAGAGGAGAGCCAACTTTATTTTAAAGTAAGGAGAGACAATTAGAAAAAAGTTTTAAGATAAAATGTCCAGGTTATTGCTAAAGACAGTGCCAGAGGCACACTGGAACAGTTTGGAAGGTAGAGAGGCATAGGTAGAGTGAATTGGCAGGAAAGCACAGGGCATTCTGGGCATAGACCTTTAAGTGATGAAAGGCATCATGGTCTTATTTCAGCTGCCCCCTCCCTTTTTTGAGTTGAAATGAAATTCACATAAATTAACCATTTTAAAGTGTACAAATCAGTGGCATTTATTGTGTTCACAGTGTTTTACAGTCATCACTCATCTAGTTCCAAAACATCTCCAAAGGAGATCCCATACCCATTAAGCAGTCACTCTGTTCCTCGCTCCCATATCAGTTGTCATTTTGAAGATGTTAGGCCCTGGGCCTAATAGTAGAGAAACACGTCTCACTTGGCTAAATGATGGTGGACATAGAACACACTCATTGGAATGTGTGATAGACGCTCTAGAAACTGGATGTGCCATTGTTTTTGCTTCAAACATATTTCTGAAACCAGACTCTATTACTAAAAACAGCTCCTCTCCATCTGGACTTCCATATCATTCTCCTAGTAACTGAGTCTAAGCCCTGGCAGACTTTTTACCTTCTCCCACAGTTATCACCATATTCTGATAAATTTCTTCCTTCCTTTCTGTTCTCACTGCTGTCACTTTAACCTGCATTCTTGTTAACTTGTGCCTGATCTTTCATAACAAGTCTTCTTCCCTCAGTTTCTTCTTTATCCTCTAAAGGATGGGCTAGTCCATCTTAGATGCTGCTGCTAGACATAATGTGATTCTCATGGCAGTCTGTAATCCCCCCTTTCTCATATGCTTGTTTTGGTGTTCAAATGAAGCAATGTAAGTGAGATATTGCACAAATTATTAGAATTCATCATTTTCTCTCACTGATATAACTTTACCAGCTTCTTGTTTCAGTCAAACTGGTGTAGTCAGTTTCCTTAAGCATACCTTGTGCTTCTTTTTTTTTTTTTCCTCCCTTGGCATCTTTGTTATAGCAGTCCACTTAGCTGGAATACTCTTCTCCTTTTCTTTCCACTTACATAATGCCTGCATCTTATATGAAGTCTTAATTTATTTGCGTTTTGTGATCATTCGGTTGAATCAGTTGGAACATATATTGTTTGTACCACTCATTTGGCATTAGGCCTTTCTGCCTTAAATTATTATTATTGTTTGTTTGTTTTTAACTGTATTTGAATTTTCTTGACAATTATGAGGGTAGGAAACATGTCCTCAGTACCTAGCTGGGTATTCTGAAATGATTTAGGCTTATGATATAATATGGTATTGAGAGCATCACCAGAAATTCTTCTAGGAACTAAGGCTGTCCTTTCTCTTCAACCCACTTTTTTGTTTGTTTTTGGTTAGCACAGTGATTTTCATCATGTTTTAATTAAAAGTAATTTTTTCCATTAAACTTGATATTTATGTATAATCTCATTTCAGGAGGGGAGATTTAAAATTAGATCATTTTTCAATACCGAATATATTCCATATGATTAAAAACTAACAAATGTAAGAAGTTATACATTGACAATTGGAAAGTCTCTTTGTTGGGTACAACATGTTCCTTTCTACATTCATATGTAACACTGTTTTTAGATTGTTGTATATCCTTCCAGAATTTCTTTATGCAAATACATACTCTTATTTTCACTTTCTTTTTCAACAAAGTTAGCACATTTTATGTTTTCCTTCATTTTATTTGACAATTATATAATGGCAGTTTTTTTCATATCAATGCATGGAGAACTTCTTCATTCTTTCTTACATTTGCAAAGTGTTGCATTGAGTGCATATATTACACTTTAAGTAGCTCCATATTGCTCATTCCATTAAGAGTTGGCTAGGATGAAGATTAGCACCACATTCTTCTATAATTGTGCTCTTAGTTACTTATAAGAGCCATAACCCAGGTGATACCAAGAGAGGAAAAAAAGCAATGACCATCAAATTTGTGTTTTTTATACACTTTGACATAGCAGATTTAAATGAAATTCAAGAGAAATCATATGTGTTGAACGCTTGCCAAACACTGTGGAAATGTTTATTCTCAGAAGTTATAACTTTTTAGAAATGAAAATTTTTGATCTGATATATGTATCTAAAATATGAATTTCTTGGGCTCCTGGGTGGCTCAGTGGGTTAAAGCCGCTGCCTTCGGCTCAGGTCATGATCCCAGGGTCCTGGGATCGAGGCCCACATCGGGCTCTCTGCTCGGCAGGGAGCCTGCTTCCTCCTCTCTCCTCTCTCTCTGCCTGCCTCTCTGCCTACTTGTAATCTCTCTCTCTGTGTCAAATGAATAAATAAAATCTTAAAAAAAAATAAATAAAATATGAATTTCTCTTTTCCCTAATGAAAAATAACATACAAGTTTTGTTGATCATATTAGTTGGAGACTGTTTCATTGAAATGCTTCAGGAAATTGTTTTGAGTTCATCCATGAGAAACTCTAATACAGAAAGAATATTTTGTTTTTTGGCGGGGGGGGTTGTTTTTTTTTTTTAGAGAGGGAAAGAGGGAGAGCGAGAGAAAGAGGCAGGAGAAGGAGAGAGGGATTCTTAAACAGGGTCCACGCCCCAATGCAGAGCCTGATATGAGGCTCGATCTCACAAACC
The DNA here is from genome assembly GCA_002007465.1 of Ailurus styani. Taxonomy (NCBI): domain Eukaryota; kingdom Metazoa; phylum Chordata; class Mammalia; order Carnivora; family Ailuridae; genus Ailurus; species Ailurus styani. The sequence goes on from LNAC01000549.1 coordinate 576,910, forward strand.
TAAGATCATGACCTGAGCTGAAATCAAGTCGAACCCCTAGCTGGCTGAGCCACCCAGGCATCCCCAAACAGTATATATAGTTAATCACCAACTGGGTCCAAGTTAATTAAAAGCTCCCAATAAGCAGTATTGTTTTGAATGGTAGGTTTTTTGTTTTTGTTTTTTTAAGATTTATTTATTTATTTTAGAGAGAGATTGAGAGCACGTGTTGTTGGAGCGTCAGGAGAGGGAGAGAAAGTCTGAGGCAGACTGCACTGAGTGCAGAGCCCAACAGAGGGCTTGATCTCATGACCCTGATCAGGACCTGAGCTGAAACCAAGAGTTGGATGCTTAACCAGCTGCACTACCCAGGCACCCTAAAAGCAGACATTCTTACTGTATGTTAGGTGCTCAAACTGAAAAGATGTAGAATTTAAGGTAGGTCTCTGTTATTGGCATGCGAGCCAAGTTCCTGCAAAATGCAAAAAGAAAGGAAAATCAGTGGCAAGAAAAGAAGGAAGGATTCAACAGAGAGGGAGGACTAAAATGGTAAGTGCTGAGGTGACAAAAAGAAATTTTGATGGGTGAACAAAAAGCAGCAAACTGAGGGGAAAATTCAGATAAACTAAGAATCATTGGGAAAGGAGAAGAAAACAGAAACAAAGATTTTCAGGGGCTATTCAGGAGTTGTACAGATTTTGCCTGTTTTAGAAAATACATACAATAGCAAGTACCTAAATATTCAAAGCATCTAAATTAGAATATAGGCATACTTCATTTTATTGTGCTTTGCAGATAATTGCATGTTTTTATCTGTGGGTTTTTTTTTTTTTTTTGGTGGGGGTGGGTNGTGTGTGTGTGTGTGTTTAATCGAGTTTTTGTGGCAACCCTGTGTAGAGCAAGAATATCAGAACTATTTTTCTTTTTTTTTTCTTTTCTTTTCTTTTTTTTTTTTTTTAAAGATTTTATTTATTTATTTGACACAGAGAGAGGGATCACAAGTAGGCAGAGAGGCAGGCAGAGAGAGAGGAGAGAGGAGGAAGCAGGCTCCCTGCCGAGCAGAGAGCCCGATGCGGGCCTCGATCCCAGGACCCTGGGATCATGACCTGAGCCGAAGGCAGTGGCTTTAACCCACTGAGCCACCCAGGCGCCCATCAGAACTATTTTTCTAACAGATTTTGCTTACTTTATGTCTTCATGTCACATTTTGGTAATTCTTGCAATATTTCAAACTTTTTCATTATATTTGTTATGGTGATCTGTGATCAATTATCTTTGATGTTACTATTTTAATTGTTTTGGAGCATCATGAACTGCTTCCATCTAAGACAGTGAACTTAATCGATAAATGTATGTTTTCTGACTGCTTCACACACTGGCCATTTCCCTGTCTCCCTCTTCTTGGGTTTCTATATTCCCTGAAATAAAACAATATTGAAATTTGGCCAATTAATAACCCTACAATGGCCTTAAGTATTCAAATGAAAGGAAGAGTCACACATTTTTCACTTTAAATCAAAAGCTAGAAATGATTAAGCTTCTTAAGGAGGGCATGGTGAAAGCTGAGGTAGGCTGAAAGGTAGGTGTCTTGTGCCAAACAGCCAAGTTGTGAAGGCGAAGGGTAAGTTCTTGAAAGAAATTAAAAGTGCTACTCCAGTGAACATACGAATGATAAGAATGTTAAAAACCCTTTTTGCTGATAGGAAGAAAGTTTTAATGGTGTATACCTAGGAGATAAAGCCAGCGACTACATTCTCTTAAGCCAAATCCTACTCCAGAGCAAGGCCTTAACCCTTTTCAATTCTATGAAGCCTGGGAGAAATGAGAAAGTTGCAGAAGAAAAGTTTAAAGCTAGCAGTGGTTCATGACGTTTAAAGAAAGAAGGCATCTGTTTAACATTAAAGTGCAAGATAAAGTAGCAAGTCCTGCTTTAAAAACAGAAGATCTAGCCAAGATAATTAATGAAGGTGACTATGCTAAGTAACAGATTTTCAGTGTAGATGAAACAGCTTTCTGTTGGAAGAAGATGCCATATAGGACTTTCATAGCTAGAGAGGAGAAGTCAGTGCTTGGCTTCAAAGAACAGGCTTACTCTCTTATTAGGGGCTAATGCAGCTGGTGACTTTAAATTGAATCCAATGCTCATCTAGTCTGAAAATCCTAGGGCCATTAAGAATTATGCTAAATCTACTCTGCCTGAGTACTACAAATGGAATGAAAAGCCTGGATAGCAGCACATCTGTGTACAGCATGGTTTACTGAATATTCTAAGTATATTGTTGGGACCTACTGCTCAGGAGAAAAGATTCCTTTTCAAAATAATGCACCAAGTCACCCAAGAGCTCTGAGATGAATGTTGTTTTCATGTCGCTATCACAGCATCCATTCTGCAGCCCATAGGTAAGGAGTAACTTCAGTGTCCAAGTCTTATTATTTAAGAACTACATTTCATAAGGCTACAGTGTAGCTACCGTAGATGGGGATTCTTCTGATGGATGTGGGTAAATTGAAAGCCTTTTGGAAAGGTTTCACCATTCTAGAGGCCATTAAGAATATTTGTAATTTGGGTCACCAGGATATTTCAGTTAAGTGTCTGACTCTTGATTTTGGCTCAGATCATCATCTTGAAGTCATGAGATCGAGCCCTGTGTTGCGTTCCATGCACTGTGTGCTTAAGATTCTTTCCCTCTCCTTCGCCATCACTACCCCTTGCTGTTCTCTGTCTTTGTCTCTCTCTCTCTCTCAAAAAAAAAAAAAAGTATTTGTGATTCATGGGAAGAGGTCAAAATACCAACATTAACAGGACTTTAGAAAAAGTGAATTTCAAGCCTCATGGATGACTTAGAGGGTTTCGAGACTTCAGTGGAGAAAGTGACTTCCGATATGGTGGAAATAGCAAGAGAACTAGAATTAAAATTAGAGCCTGAAGATGGGAGTGAACTGCTGCAATCTCGTGATGAAAGGTCAATGGATGAGGAATTGCTTCTTACAGATGAGCAAAGAAAGTAGTTTCTTGAGATAGAAACTACTCCTGGTGAAGATGCTGTGAGGATTGTAGAAATGACAACAAATGGCTTAGAATATTACAAAAACTTAGATGATAAAGTAGTGGCAGGGTTTGAGAGGACTGACTCCAATTTTGAAAGAAGTTCTGCTGTGGGCAGAATGCTATCAAACAGCATCATATGCTACAGAGAAATTGTTTGTAAAGGGAAGAGTTAATCGGTGTGGTAGACTTTATTGTTATCTTATTTTAAGAAATTGCCACAACCATCCTAGCCTTCAGCAGCTGCCATCCTGATCTATCAACAGTCATCAACTTTGAGGCAAGACTTTTCTGCACCAGCAAAAAGATTACGTCTTGCGGAAAGCTCATTTTTTAGCCATAGAGTGTTTTTTTAAAAGATTTTATTTATTTATTTATTTGAGAGAGCGAGCGAGTGTGCACACACGAGAAGTGGGGAGGGGCAGTGGGAGAGGAAGAAGCAGACTCCCCCCTGAGCAGGGAACCCAGTACAGGGCTCAATCCCAGGATCCTGGGATCATGACCTGATCCAAAGGCCGACAGTTAACGGACTGAGCCACCCAGGCGCCCCAGCCATAGAGTATTTTTTAATTAAGGTACATACGTTGTTTTTTCAGATATGTTATCACACACTTAGTAGACAATCTAAACATAACTTTTGTATGCATTGGGAAACCAGAAAACTCATTTGACTTGGTTTATTGAGATATTTGCTTTATTACGGTGGTTTGGACCCAAACCTGCAATATCTCCAAGGTATGCCTATGTTCTTACTGGGTGAAAACAGTTCAACGGACTCTTGAACAACATGGGTTTGAACTATGTGGGCCCATTTGTATACTGGAAATGTATTTTATGATTTTCTTAACATTTTCTTTTCTCTGGCTTACTTTATTATAAGAATACAGGATATAGTACATATAACATACAACATATGTGCTAATCTCCTGTTAATGGGGGCACTTGAGTGGCTCAGTCAGTTAAGCATCTGCCTTCAGCTTGGGTCATGATCTCAGGGTCCTGGGATAGAGCCCCGCATAAGTGGGGAGTCTGCTTCTCCCTCTCTCTTTGCCCCTCCCCCTGCTTATACTCTTTCTCTAGCTATCAAATAAATAAATAAAATCTTTTTAAAAAATCTGTTTATGTTATTGGTAAGGCTTCCAGTCAGCAATGGACTATTACTAATAAGCTTTTAGGGAGTCAAAAGTTCTATGCCGATTTTCAACTATATGGTGGGGTGCCTCTAACTCCGTTATTCAGAGGTCAACTGTGTATCAGCATACTTTAGAGGGATTGTCAGTAATCAACTACTATGGGATATTGTTGCTTTAAAATTCTTTTTTTTTTTTTTTTAAGATTTTCTTTGTTCATCTGACAGAGAGATACAGAGAGAATACAAGTAGACAGAGCAACAGGGAGAGGGAGAAGCAGTCTCCACTGAGCAGGGAGCCTGATGCGGGGCTCAATTCCAGGACTCTGGGATTATGACCTGAGTCCAAGGCAACCACTTAACCCACTTAGCCACCCAGGCACCCTTTTTAATTCTCACACAGGGCACCAGGGTGGCTCAGTAGGTGAAGAGTCTAACTCTTGGTTTTGGCTTAGGTCATGACCTCATTGGTCACCGGATTGACCCCTCCCTGCATGGGTCTCCATGCTCAGCTTGATATTCTCTCCCTCTGCCCCTCCCCCCAAGTGCACTTGTGCACATGCTCTCTATCTCTCTCTCTCTAGAATAGAATAAGTAAGTCTTTAAAAAATTTTAATTAATTCTCACGTGACCGGAGTATTTAGAAAGGATCCACCCCTAGTCATTGCAGTTAAAAAAATTTTTTTTTAATTTATTTATTAGTGAGAGCGCATGAGCACACAAGCGGGTGGGGATGGGAAGAGGGAGAAGCAGACTTTCTCCTGAGCAGGGAGCCTCATGTGGGGCTTGATCCCAGACCCCGAGATCATGACCTGAGCCGAAGGCAGACACTTAACCAACTGAGCCACCAAGATGCCCCTTTGATCATTCCAGTTAAGTACAAGTTATTGTAAATATTGTAGATGAGGTCGCATGAAAGGCTTGAAATAATAACTTTAATACTGAGTTTTACTGAGAGTGGAATTCTGGGTAATTGTGTTTGGCATAGCTACTCATAATTTCTTTTTTTACTTTTTTCACTTATGTAATTTTACATGTAAGTGATGATCACATTTTTGTGTCCAGAGTAGTAAATTTAATTTATTGAATGCCTGTGAACCTGGATTTCATTCTGCATTCAGCTGCTAACCTGTCTATCAAAAGCTATGTAATTATGTAAAGTTTTATGCATGTATTTATTTGGCCATTAAGTAATATTCAATTCCACTATGTGATTAGTACTATAATAAGATATAGAAAAGAAACACAGCTGCTGTGGTGCCTGTGAACTTTTACATAGAGATCCTAAGTCCAAGATATCACATTCCAAACAACCCTTAAATAGTCTCAAAAATTATTTCAGGTTACAGCATGAAATTTCCCCACATCTGGGAATGTCTTCATATACAATACATAATGTTATAAAAGTTACCCCATAAAATTTTTCAGATGTACCATTATTAATAGCAGAGTTGTTCAGTTTCTGCCTCTACATTGTTGTCACACTCAGTATGTCCTCATGAGATGGATCATCTCTTATTACAGAGTCCATCTGCCTTTCTTTCCAAAATGCAGTTAAAGATGTTCATGGTGTTTTCGGTGGGCACAGATGGAAATACTTTTGGAGTAAACAAAATCACTTAGGCCCCATGACCCAGGAAATGGAGTGGATCCTCTTCTTTCCCAGTAGTACTGGAGAACTCCCACAGAATTAACCTTAGTTCCTGATGCTGGCTTTCTTTGGAGAAAGTGCACTTTGATTATACGAACCACTTCTTAATAAATAAGGAGTTCTGTTTTTGTTTTTGTTTTTAATCACATGAATTTCCTGAAGATCCTGTGATTTGATCTCTTCCTAGAAGCTGTCTTCTAAGATGACCTAAAAAAGTTGAAATGGTTGCTTTGGTTTTGAGACCCAGTGACTGGAAGTTTAGACTCTGGTTTTTAAATAAGGAATGTACCAGGAAATTTATTTGTTTTTAAATTATTGCTACTCCATCAAAATAAAAAGTCTTTGCAAAGTGAAGGAAACCATCAACAAATAAAAAGGCAGCCCACAGAATGGAAGAAGATATATACAAATGATATATCCAGTAAGGGGTTAATATCCAAAATAATATGAAGAATTTATTCAACTTAACACCAAAAGAACCCCATTCAATTAAAAAATGGGCAAAGGATCTGAATAGACACTTTTCTAAAGAAGACATTCAGATGGCTAATAGACACATGAAAAGATGCTCAACATCATTAATCATCAAGGAAATGCAAATTAAAACTAAAATGAGAGTATCATTTTACACCTATCAGAATGGCTAAAATAAAAAACACATGAAACAAGTATTGGTGAGGATGTGGAGAAAAAACCAAACCCTAGTTCACTGTTGGTGGGAATGCAAACTGGTAAAGCTACTGTAGAAATGTTATGGAGCTTCCTCAAAAAATTAAAAAATAGAATTACCATGTGATCCAGTAATTCCAGTACTGGTTATTTACCCAAAGAAAATGAAATGAAAACACTAAGTTGAAAAGATAAAGCACCCCTGTGTTTATTGCAGCATTATTTACAGTAGCCAGGATATGGAAGCAACCCAAGTATCCATTCACTGATGAATGGATAAAGAAGAGGTGGTATAATATATACACTGGAATATTACTCAGCTATAAAAAAGAATGAAATCACGCCATTATGACAACATGGATGGACCTAGAAGGTCTAATACTAAATAAAGTAAGTCAGTTTAAGACAAATATCATATGATTTCACTCATATGTAGAATTTAAGAAGTGAACAAAGAAGACAAAAAGTCGGATATTGTTGAGACATTCAGAATTTAATGATTTTTTAAAAAATAAACCTACCAGCAATGTCATTTCATGTGAAATGAGTTTACATATTTTTGCAAAGACTTTCCAGATTTACAGAATTTATGCCCGTTCACAGATTAGTTTAAAACTAATGTGTAGCTTCATTTCCTAAAAGTCATACAACATTATAGCAGCAGTTTGTAAATGTAACAAAATTAACTTTTTTACTTTGAAAATTTAGCACTTTAACCCATAGCTAATCTGGTTTTTATCTTTTATTTAATACTCCTTTTTTCTTCTTCAATAATCCCAAAGCACTTGGGCTTCATAGTGCCAATCAGAGTTGAAAGACAGCCCTGAAATGTAGGAAGTATCAGTCAAAAACCAAACCGGAAAGTCAGAGTAGTCCTCTGACTCTTCCACATACTGATGCTTATTAATCGATGAACAGTAAGAGTGTGTGTGTCTACCTTTATTTGACCTTGATTTGCAGATGCCTCTTCTACATCAAGTTAGTACTTTATTTTTTTTTCCTTTAAAGATTTTACTTATTTATTTGAGAGAGTGAGATCAAGAGAGAGAACAAGAAGGGGGAGGGGGAGAAGCAAGCTCTCCACTGAGCAAGGAACCCAATGTGGGGCTCGATCCCAGAATCATGGCATCATGGCCTGAGCCGAAGGCAGACTCTTAACCGACTGAGCCACCCAGGCACCCTGACAAGTTAGTACTTTAAAATAGTGGAATGTTAAAATAGTGAAATGTTTGACTAACTCTTTTATTTGGTGTGGCGTATTCTGTTACTTAGTTCAGATGGTCTAGGAAGAAAGGTGCTACATAGAGTTTGTGTGGTCTCCTTTTCACTTAATAGTCAGCATTTTCTGTGTCATAAGGTATCGATTTCCAAAATTTATCCTTAAGAGTATATATTAATGGGTTCTATAACTCTGTTAGACTGTATACAACAGTCATCCATTGTTGGATATGTGACTTGTTTCCAATATTTCATTATTCTGAGTATCCTTGTAGCTTAATATTTGTACACATCTATGTAGATATATACCAAATTTGAAATTCTCTTATATGTATGTATATAGTCTTATTTTAATATTTGTTCTACTGGTGTCTTCACACATCAAGTAAACTGGCTTTCGTGTATTCCTTCAGTATAGATTTTAATAAAGATGATAATCTTACAGCAAAAGAATTATTTAAAATGCCAGATAATTATATAAATCATACATGTAATGTCACAGAAGACTTGAGTAGTCAAAGATTTCTTGAACTATCAGTATTTGTGATTGGACCTTTGTGTAAGTACTGTCAGTTGCCTAGTCAATAGGTCTGTCTTTTTCCCTTCTTGCAGAGCTCTGATTGTTATTGTATAAGTTGGCATACCTACATGTGGCCCTATCTGTAGCTTAAAAAACACTTATGTTATTTTTTCTCAGTTGGGATGGCAAGGAAAAGGGAAAATGTTCTTTGATAAAGATCATTGGTCCTCTCAGTTAACTTACTCTGAAGCTGCCTTGTCTTCCCTGACTTCTTGTTGTATGAAATAGTAAATGCCCTTTTGAATGGTTTAAGCCATTTTGAATGGTGCTATCTGTTACTTGCTTCTGAAAGCATTTGGTGAAACTCTGAAAGGCGGAATTGGTTTTGAAAACATGAAAAGTCCTGAATATAAATATTTCTGGTGGGAGAGATCATGTAAGCACAGGTGAGAATATGTTCCAGGATTCATCAGACTGATTAACATACATAAGGTTCTCCTGCCTTCCACCAAAAAAGGGAGAGTTACCATATCAGACTCTGTTTTCAACAAAAGTGATGAAAAATTCTTTGGACTCTTAGGGGTGTCTGAGGGTATCTTACCTCATTTTCTCCAGTATGCTTGATACTTGGCTTTTGGGTTAAATCGTGTTTCCAGTTCTCCTGTGAAGAAAGATGTAGTCAAAATTCTGTCATAGGAGCTAATTAGGAAACTCTAGTTTAGTATCACGTGTTTACATGCAGCCCTGGTTTGTAGCACAAAGTGTGGGAGTTGTGCTAGCACAGACCTTTTATAGTTAAGGGTAACGACTTATGAAATGATTGAATACTTTTCTTGTACCTTTCAGCGTACTTATTTATTAACAAGGAGCTTGATCATTCTTATCTTTTCCCCCATGGGAGTTGGGTGGGACTCCCAAACTACTAATACCTTATATTTACATAATTCATTCATTAGGAAAACAAGTATTTAAGCACTTCAATGTGTCAGACACTATTTATGGTCTTGGGCATATCATTTATTATTTCTAAGCATATGTGGGGATATAATGGTTAACTAACCTGAAATAATCCTTACTTTGTTAGAGCTGGGAGGACAAATATACAAATAAACAAGTAATAATTTGGAATAGTAAGTTCTAGAAGAATTTAAGTCAAAGTTATAATAGTATATAGTATTTTAAATTGGGCAGTCAAGAAAGGTTTCTCTGAGGTAACATTTAAACTCAAGCATCTGAATAAGAAACCAGCTGTGAAAAGAATATTTTAGGCAGAGTGCAGTTAAAGACTCTAAAATAGGAGTGAGCTTGGGGTATTCAAGGATGAAAAAGAAGACAACTGTGGCTAGAGTATAGGGAGTGAAGGGCAGAGGCCAAATCTTGTAGGACAGTGTAGATCATGATAAAGAATTTAAATGTTATTCTCTGTGCATTGGGGAGCCACTGCAGAGTTTTAAGTAGGGGCATCACATGATTTGAATTATAGTTTTAAAAGATCACTGTGGCTACTATTGAGAATGTGTTGTAAGGTCTGTTTTCTAAAGAGAACAGGCACTGATAGACAATGTAAAGCAAATGTATAAATTATGGGAAGCCTTTATTTAAGTTCTACCTCATGCCCTTTTTTATTTTTTACTTTTGTGGTTTTTAATGAGTGTGTTTAGCAGTATCTCAGCTGTTTTAAATCTTATGTTTTTCCCTTATCAACTCTTTAAAGAGAAAATTTTTTTCATCTTGTTTTTGTATCAGTACTCAGTTTCAGTTAATTACAGATTAACCAGCCACTTTAGAACTTAGTGACTAAACAACAAAGATTTATTATTTCTCATGATTTTGAGAACTGGCTAGGCCTCTATTGGCTTGGCCTGGGCATACTCATAGGGTTCCATTTAGGTGGAGTTTTGGCTGGGCTGAAGGTCCAAGATAGCATTACCTACATGTCTGTCAGCTGGTATGCGTCGGTTCTCTTCTGTGTGGTCTCTCAACTTCTGGTAAACTAAAAGTTTACCATCTTTGCCTGGTAATCTGAGGACAGCCCTCCAAGAAAGTGAAAAGCAGAATTTACCAAAGGCTCAGATTTTGGTTTTGGAAGTTGTATAACCTCTCTTCCATCACATCCTGTCAGTAAAAGCAAGTCCACGTCCAGTTAGATTCTAGTGCTCTCTCTCAGTGGAAAGAAGGGCAAAGTCACATAGCAAAGGAGTAATTATTATGACCATCTATGAAAATAATCTACCACAGTCTACTTTCTGGTCACTACATTTTGTATTTCTCCTACCTGCAAAATATGCTTGCTTTCTCCCCCAAGTTTCACAAAGTCTTTTCTGATTGTAGTTGTTCTGTCCAAGTCTGTCTGCATCAGATACATATGTGAATAAGGCTCCTCAAGTTCAGTTCTTCTGGTGCAGAAACTCTTTCGATTTGGACTCTTGTGAACTAAATAGAGTACCAAATCAGTGACCTAAGTTTCTAGCTTAAGAAACTAGGTTAAGATGAGCAAATTTCTTGCCCAGAGTAAGCCAAGGGAAAGAAATAATCAAGAATGATAATCAATGAAATAGAAAACAAGCAAGAAAATCACTAAAACCAGTGGCTGTTTCTTTGAAAAGATCCATAAAATTGACAGATCTCTAGACAGATCAAGAAAAAAATAAAAGGCACAACTAACCACTATCTGGAGAAACAACAACAAAAAATATATTGCTATGGACCCTAAACACATTTAAAGAATAATAGAATATTATGAACCTATGTTCATATGACCAGTGTTCATATGCCAGTAATTTTGACCACTTAGATAAATGATCAAATTCATTGATAGACACAAACTGTCAAAGCTCACTGAAGAAACAGATTAACTTGGGCGCCTGGGTGGCTCAGTGGGTTAAAGCCTCTGCCTTCGGCTCAGGTCATGATCTCGGGGTCCTGGGATCGAGGCCCATATCGGGCTCTCTGCTCAGCGGGGAGCCTGCTTCCCCCTCCCTCTCTACCTGCCTCTCTGCCTGCCTCTCTGCCTACTTGTGATCTCTCTCTCTCTGTGTCAAATAAATAAATTAAATCTTTAAAAAAAAAAGAAACAGATTAACCTGAAAATCCCTGTGTCTATTACATAAATTAGATTTGTAGTTAAAAACTTTCCCACATAAAAAACTCCAGGGCTTCACAGTGAATTCTCCAAAGCTTGTAAAGAGGAAATAATGTCAATTCCACATAAACTCTTTCAGAAAACAGAAGAGAAAAGGAACACTTCTCAACTCATTTTATGAAGGCTATATTACACTGATACCAAGACCGACATGACAGAAAAAGAAATCTATAAACCAATATCTTTCAGGAACATATGCAGAAATTCTTATTAAAATATTAGGAAAGGATGAACAAAACAAATGGAATTCAGCAACATAATAAAAAAAGTTAATACATCATGACTAGTGTAATACAAAATATGTAAGGTTGATTTAACATTCTAAATCAATGTGATTCGCCATATTAACAGCCTGAGGTAGAAAAACTATAATCATTTCATTGGAAAAGATGCAGAAATTGTAGTAATTATATAGGTATATATTATAGATATAATTATATATTACATACTATATTATAATATATATTATAGATATATTATACATATATAATTATTTATGCACCACACCCAGTGCTCCATATTATTATTATTATATTACAATAATAATAAGCCACAAAATACTGCTAATATAAATTAATGAAGATCTAAATAAATGGAGATGTATACCATGTTCATGGATCAGAAGACTCAATAATTTAAAATTTCATTTCTCCCAAAATTGCAGTCAAAACCCTAGGAGGCTTTTTGGTAGAACTTGATAAGCTGAGTCTGTAATTATATGGAAATTCAGAAGACTTATAATAACACATTAAAAAAAAATTGGAGGAATTGACCCTTTGATTTTAAGGTTTACCATAATAGAGTTGTAGTAATCAGGACAGTGGTGTTAGCATACGGGCAGATTAATTGAAAAGAACAGAGGCTAGAAAGATATACATCTTTATGGTCAATTGATTTTTGACAAAGGTGGCAAGGCAATTCACTTAGCTATGGTGCTGGAGGAATTGTATATCCTTGGAGATTAAGGGTACTTTGACCCTTATGTCATACTGTATCCAGAATTTTTTTAATGTTATTTATTTGAGAGAGAGAAAGAGATAGACAGTGAGAGAGGGAACACCAGGCAAAGGGAGTGGGAGAGACAGGCTTCCCGCAGAGCAGGGAACCCAATACTGGGCTTGTAAACCTAAGAACTGAAACTTATTATAAAACTGAGAGAAGAGAATATGACTTTGAAAGGCAGTACTTCTTAGAGAAGACCCAAAAAACATGAATGATAAGAAAATGAATATTGATAAATTTCATTTCATGAAAATTAAAAACTTTCTTTCTTTGAAAGACGTCTAAGGAGCAACAGGGTCACATTACAGACAGACACATCCTGAGATGGTGTAATTTGTATCCTTATTATGCAATCCATCACTCCAGTATAGTGAAGAAGAAAGAATGCTGAGGGTTAGACTCGGGAGCAACTTCTTTTTTTTTTTTTTTTTGACTCAGGAACTTCTCATACATAATCCTAACTCTGGCACTTGTCAAAGATACAGCTTATGAAATTTAGTGGTTTTTTTTACAGTCTCTGAGCCTTGGTTCATTCATTCTTTTTTGTAAATTGTAATATTAATGCCTGTCTTGTAGGATAATAATGATGGTCATATAAAAAAATAGATAGAAAATATTAGAATGCTGTTGGCTATTTTCAGTGTATCATTGTCATCATTATTGTTATTATACATAAATGAACCTTAATTCCTCCCCTTGAAAAATGGTTAGTATGAAAGGACCTCTCTTTTTCTTTCTTGTTTTTTACTTTTAGAAAATTTATTTATTTTTTTAATTTTATTTTTTCAGTGACCCAAGACTCATTGTTTATGCACCACACCCAGTGAGTGCTTCATGCAATATGTGCCCTCCTTAATACCGACCACTGGGCTCACCCATCTGCCCACCTCCCACCCCTCCATAACCCTCAGTTTGTTTCTCAGAGTCCGCAGTCTCTCATGGTTCATCTCCCCCTCCAGTTTACCCCAACTCACTTTTCCTTTCCTTCTAAAGTCCTCCATTTTATTCCTTATGTTCCACAAGTAAGTGAAACCATATGATAATTGACTTTCTCTGCTTGACTTATTTCACTCAGGATAATCTCCAGACCCGTCTGTGTTGATACAAAAGTTGGATATTCATCCTTTCTGATGGAGGCATAATATTCCATCGTATATATGGACCACATCTTCTTTATCCATTCGTCTGTTGAAGGGCATCTCGGCTCTTTCCACAGTTTGGCGATTGTGGTCATTGCTGTTATGAACACTGGGGTACATATGGCCCTTCTTTTCACTACATCTGTATCTTTGGAGTAAATACCCAGTAATGCAATTGCAGGGTCATAGGGTAGCTCTATTTTTTAATTTTTTGAGGAATCTCCACACTGTTTTCCAAAGTGGCTGTAGCAACCTGCATTCTCACCAACAGTGAAAGAGGGTTCCCCTTTCTCCACATCCTCTCCAACACTTGTTTCCTGTCCTGTTGATTTTGTCCATTCTAACTGGTGTAAGGTAGAAATCTCAATGTGGTTTTGTTTTGAGTTTCCCTGATGGCTAGTGGTGATGAACATTTTTTCATGTGTGTTAGCCATTTGTATGAAGGACCTCTCTTTTTCACATAACCAGCTATAATTATTTCTTAAGGAGAGTCTTAACATTTTTTAGTACTTTTTTTTTTTTTAAAGTATTCTCTACACCCAATGTGGGGCTTGAACTCACAACCTTGAGATCAGGAGTTGCATATTCCACTGACTGAGCCAGTCAAGTGCCCCTAAAATTTTAAATATTTTAATATCTGTAAAAACATCCATAAACTCCACAGTTTATCTTTCTGATCTTTGTTGACTGTGGAAATCAAAAGTGGATATAGTCATTTTTTTTTCCTATTTCTCTTAAGGGACAACTTGTTCACAGTACTTTTGTGAATGCCCTATAGTTTTTTTTTTTAAGGTTTTATTTATTTATTTGACAGAGAGAGAGTGAAGTCACAAGTAGGCAGAGCAGCAGACAGAGGGAGAGGGGGAAGCAGGCTCCCCGCTGAGCAGACAACCCTATACAGGGCTTGATCCCAGGACCCTGAGATCATGACCTGAGCCAAAGGCAGAGGCTTAACCCACCTAGCCACCCAGGCACCCCAGTGCCCTGTAGTTTTATACCAAGCCAGTCCTTTTTACCAGCATTACTTTTATGAGCAATTGAAGAAACATTCTCTAGAGAGGTAGAGATAAAAAGTAATAATCATGTCATTTATTATTATATGAATAAATATAACATAATTGTATACCATATGTTATATACTTAAACTGTAATAATACTAATAGGATTGGTCATTAGTGTACTTTTTTAGTGTAGTGTGGTTCAGCTGTACATGTAATTATCCTCTGTAAGAAATGAAAGATAGTTAAGTGGTTCCTAAGAACATATTAGGCACTTTGAGCTAAAAAGGAGAATGATTTCATGTCAAATGAGATGAACTCTATTGCTTCACAAATCCACTTGTCTTTGACTCAGAGAAAATGAGTTTTTTAATATCTGAAAGTTAGATTGTAGAGACTCACCCATGAGTCACCCATTATAAATTTAAACTTTCTATATTACAGAGGTTAAGTACCCTTGTTTATCAAGGACCACTGAATGATGGTTAAAAAGTAATCGCAACCAAGGCCACTTTAAAGAAGACCAAATTAAGGGGCTTGGAGGGCAAGAAAACTAGAAAACATCGTCATTCTACTTTTTAAAGTACAATATTGTTTTTCATTTTATATTAAATAGATAGGATATGAGACAGTAGAAATGAGACCAAAAGAAAAAAAATGCTGTCTTCTTTGTGGCTTCCTTTTTCAGCGGTTGGTTCACCATCTTTTCAGTCACCCAGCTCACTGGGACAGATTGAGAAAGATGGATAAGAGAAGAATGTGAGATTGGTAATGAGGATGGTAAAGCTGAGGTGGAAAAAGAGATTTATAAACTGGTTCTAGAGGATTTAAAGTGGGTATCAGTATTTCTATACAGAGACCCTCAGACCTTTGGATTGTGGAAATAAGTTATTACAGTTTGTTATCTATACTCATTGCAGTTGCCTTTTCCTTGTTGGCAGTTAACTATTATTCCATCTCTGTTCCTTCCAACTTTATGCTCTATGCTTTTTTTTTAAGTCTTTTTTTTTTTTTTTTTAATTTGACAGAGAGAGTGAGAGAGCTCAAGCAGGCAGAGCAGCAGAGGGAGAGGGAGAAGCAGGCTCTGCACTGAGCAGGGAGCTTGATGCGGGGCTCGATCCCAGGACCCTAGGATCATGACCTGAGCCGAAGGCAGACACTTAACCAACTGAGCCGCCCAGGTGCCCCTATGCTCTATGCTTTAACTAAGGAAAATTATTCTTATATTTACAACATTATCACTTTATACAGTACTTGTTATAGGCCAGACAGATTCATAAGCCAAAGGCACCCATTTCCTTGGATCAGTCTCCATGGGATATGGATCTTCTTATTGACAGCTTTGAAATTTTCTATTCTATAGAAAACCTTTCTGTTTACGAGAATAAAGTCCAGCATATTTTCTTGAATATAGTCTGATGATTGGACTTACTGATGTTGCCAAAATAAATAAACCTTTGAGACTGGAGACTTTGTTTTTGTATCTTCCATAGTATTTTAGTTTTGGTTTAATAAAAAGAAGTAGAGTTTTAATATTTATTAGTAAGACTGTTACTTGCATCATTTAGAATTCTCATGCGTTAGAAAAGGAAAATAGGAATAAGTGTGTTTGATGGCTAAGAATAGCATCTCTTTTCAAAGTGTGATCATCAGGAGTTTTCTTGAAGGCAACTTCTGGAAGAAAACTGAAGAATCATTTTTAAATGTTAGTGCTGTTTAAGAGTCCCCTTATCTTTTATTTTTGTCCCTCAGTATATTATGCTTTGTTTTGTTGTGCCCCCCCCCACCCTCAGCCCCTTACCCACAGTTGGGTTTTTTGTAATACGTCAGTTATTAGGGCTTATAAGGGATGCCTCATTTGAATCTCTGTCTCTCTGTTATTTTCTCTTTCTCACTTTCTCACTGTCTTAAGAAGACCACATGCCTACTATTACTTTCATTTAATTAAAAACAAATAACTGGCTTTTGCCTCAAATTATAGTAGAGTTCTTATGTGTCTTAGTATCCCAGGCCTAGTCAGTTCTCTATATTTCAGATAACAGACATTGATATCTGTTCCACATTCTGATGGTCAGGAATCTATAATGTTAAAAGGAAAGAGCAGTGTTGAAATGTGACCTTGCACAAGTCAACCTCATTTAGCTGGCTTTCTTTATTTGCAAATTTGAAAGAATTACTGTTTGTCCTTGAACGTAATAGAATCTGTTGTGGATATAAAATTAAACAAAGCTTTGTAAGCTGCATAAGACCTCTGCAGCTTTAAGAAGGGATGATATGTCTTAAGTACTACTTAGAAAAGGCTACATTAAAATAAAACATTCACACTTCTCTGAAGCAGCCAGGGACCTCTTTTCAGTTTCTACATTTCTTTATCTGTGTTAGCCTCTCAGCCCTCTATGG
The DNA here is from genome assembly GCA_002007465.1 of Ailurus styani. Classification (NCBI taxonomy): domain Eukaryota; kingdom Metazoa; phylum Chordata; class Mammalia; order Carnivora; family Ailuridae; genus Ailurus; species Ailurus styani. Next base: position 593,803 of record LNAC01000549.1, read on the forward strand.
AAATTCAGTCCACCTCTAAAAACCTAGGTCAAATGTTACCACCTCCATAAATTCTCTTTATGCCCTAAGTTAAAAGTGATTTCACCTCTTAGAATTCAGATAACTTGGCAACCTTTTAATGGATGTAGCAGTTGCCTTATATTTTCATTCTTTTTAATCTACCCACTGCTCTTGAGCGAAGCATCTAGATATTGTAAAACTAAATTAGACTAGGGCAGTAGTCACTTAAACCTGAAATATGTCTAAGGTCACATGGGGAATCTTGATCTCCTTGTAAGTTGGGGGTCAGGTCTTCTACTTCGAACACAGTGTACTTGTGTTTCACATGGTCTCTTGTGTTTTACACAACCCCTCCAACAGTAGGGTCTCTTGCACCTGATGTTGCCTTAGTCTAGAATCAGTGTTTCCTTTCTCGCTTTATCTGTATGGTACCTTTCTCCTTCAGATCTGAGCTTTATCATTAATTCCTAAGAGAATCCTAGCCTATTACAGATTCCTAGTGAATCCTTTCCTAGGTCAACTCTCCCACATTATATATTCTCAGAACACCAAGTACTCCATCATAGCACTCCTCTCAAGTGAAGCTTTGCCACTTGTAAAATTATTTAAACAGTGACTTTCACTCAGGTGGAAGCTCCAAGAGAGTAGAAATTATGTGTGTTCTTGTTCTCTGTTATATTGCTGTTGCCTCTATATGTGCCTGTTGCCTGTAGTTCCTGAAACAGTCTTAACTAGGTAAATCATGTGCACAGATAAATAATGGTCCACAGACATCATTTTGACAAACATTGGACCAGAAGTTCTGGACCCTTATATTCTGTCCCTGGCTTACAACTGACTTGTCAGTTCTCTTTTGACCTTTCTGTTTTGGTATCTGAAACTTAATGAAACCTGTTCTGCCTATACGGCAGATCTTCACAGGGTACTGTGAACATTAAATAAGAAATATGAAGATACTTCGAAGAGTCTAAAATGCTATTAAAATATAAAATTACATGAAATGGTGATATAAGTGGAAGACACTGTCACGGATACAAAGTGTACTACATGGGCCATGTTACTGTTATTTATTCTTTAAGTCATAGGAATTGCATTTCAAGGTGGGGTTTAATCTCTGCTTCTTGTACATTTGATTTCTTGCTTATTTTACAAATTATAGCTCTCACTATCCATTGTTTAAGGTTAGTGAATATCATTTCTACTTGTGAAAAGCTTATGAGTCAAAACTGCCTAAGACTGGCCTTCAAATTCCTTTTTATGGTACAGCAAGCCGTATGGTATTAATATAGACCTCAACTTTCATAAATGGCTTAATCTGTGTGTTTATAATTACTTAATACTATGTGAAAGGGATTGTATATGTTACTCTAACAATAAGATGGAATAGGAAAACAGTTTAATTGAATGGATACTTTGTTGTATTTTTGGAACAGGGCAAGGTACCTTCAGCTTTTAAAACAAACTCTCTATGTTTGGTCATTCCATAATTTTCTTCTGCTAGTCCTATTAAAATATATTTATGTTGCCCCCCTCTCTGTTTTCTGTTCCTAGTTCTTCCTACCGTCACCCTTTTTCATTCCTTTAATTTTTCTTCTTTTTAACTTCAACAATTTGGGTTGCAGGGGAAAAAAACCTGGCACTTAATCAAGAACATGATCTCATTGCTTTCAATGGCTTAGAAAAGAAACATTTTAAAGCAGTTGAAAGATTTCACTTTGGAAAGTAGGTACTGCATAACTAAGTGTGTTGGTTCCCAGCAGAGCCTTGAGTAACCTCTTTCCAGCCATCCTCATGTTTTTTCTCTTCTACTTCCTGTCCAGTGAGCAATAGCCTAGGTTTAAAAAACAAAAAACAGTAAGACTTTCCTTTTGACTCTCTTGCCAGTGTATTGTTTTCTGTTCTTTCATCCTGTGCATAATACTTTTATATTTTTGTAGCATAATTACTTTAATTTTTTTAAATTTTTTAAATTATTCTAGGCTTCATCACCTATATAGACATGAAATGTAACTTTTGGTTCCCTTCTTCTCACACAAACCCTCCAGCCCTTTTCAGAGTTCCCTTAGGTATTTCTGGGAGTCTGTAAGTGGAATGTAACGTGTTTAGGAACATGAAGTGAATATTCCTTTCGTACAGCCTGCTTGGGAAGTCCATCCTCCTCGAGCTACCCAATACGATATCTTTTCACTGCCACTGCTGCTGGGTCTTCTGTGAGGGACAGTAGCCAGGAATTGTCTTTAGTGCTTTCAGAGAGCTGCCAGTCTTCAGAGTGCCCAGGAGGTGCAGGGCTGAATTAGAGAGTTCCCCCTACCTCTCATTTCTGTGCCTCACTTTGTACCCAAATCCCAAAGCAGCAGAATTGGTACTGATAGTTTCAGCTTCTCTTGAAAAGGTTTCTTATCTTTTCCATCTATCCTTTTATTTCTGGGCTCAAAACCAGTTCAGAGAGCCAGATGGAAAAAGACACCATGCCATTTCTTCCATTGTCCTTATTTCATCTCACCCTCCTCCTGCTCACCCTCTCAACCGCCTTTAGATTCCTGCTGAAATTTGCATCATCCATGGTAGTTGCTGAATTCTTAATCATCCTTGGAATTAGCTCAGTTAACCTGTTACATCTTTAAAAGCTGGTTTTTGAATAAATACCTTTGCTACAAAATTCAAAAGATACAAAAAGTATGTTCAGTGAAAAGTCTAGCACCTCCATCCCCTAGGTTTCAGGTTCCCCACCATGAGGGAATCATTATTACCAGTTTCTTCTGTATCCTTCTAGAAGTGCTTTGTGCATGTATAAACAAATTTATATAGTTAACATATATATTCTTCCCCACTCTCTCCCTTCTCCTTTGCAAATGACTTATATGCTTTGCTTGTCCTTGTTCTTTTCACTTGGAGACTGTTTGGTATTATTAGTACATCAGAAATTTCCTTATTTTTTAATGGCTACATTGTATGGTTATATCATAACTTATTTATCTTGTCCCCTAATGGCGGATATTTAGGTCGCTTCTAATCTTTCCCAGTTACAAATAATGCCATAGAGAATAACTTTTATCATAAGTTATTTCCCTGTGTATATCTGTGGGGTAAATCCCCAGAACTAGAATTGCTAGGTTGACGGTTATATAATTTGGAATCTGCTACATTTTCAGTTAATAAATTTCTAAGAGTTTGTTTTTGATTTCTGGCTTCTATTCTAGACTCCTCCTTTTAATAAATGAGAAGTCTCACCACCTCATTTTATTTGGTGATTGCTCAGACAGTGCCCAAGAAACATAAATAAATGGACCAGATGTAAGGAAAAAAATAAATTTAGTTTTTGTTTTCATGCTTTTATAGAGATAAAAGTATAAAGAATTATTTCTCTATCCTGGAACAAACCTCAGTGTAAGCTCAGTGATAAATGGCAGCTGATACTTAGTGTCTAGAGATGGTAGGGACAGTTGTGAACTGGAGGATGCTTGCCTTACATAAAGGGAAGCAGTGCCATTCAAGTCCAGCCAATTTTTGGCACACAACGTATTACAAACTTGGTGGTGACTCAGTGGTGACAGATGCTGTAATTTTTTTCTTTAAAAACAGAAGTCTTCATATTTATATTCAGTGTCCTAACTTAAAAATTCCACGTAAACTAAACAAGATACATCCATGGGATTGATCCAATTGGCTAAGCCTCTAGTTTATGCCCTTCGCTGTTGTATATACAGAGGTGGCTTTTTGGTCTATTTCTCTAGCTCTGACTCCTACTTATTCTGGTTCTTCATCGTCTGCTATCAACTAGATACTGCCTCTAGATGTTCCATTGATTGTTAAATATTTAGTTCTGTATATCATTGTCTTCTTAAATCTTTATCTGGAATTTCCTTCATTCTTGATGACAGTGTACAGAATCATGAGATTCTAATATCATATCAATTCATTTGGCCACCATATCCTATGACTCCAACAAGTATTTTCTATTTTATCTTATTTTATGATTTTTAAAAGATTTTATTTGTTTAACTGTCAGAGAGAGAGAGTGCACGAGCAGGGGGAGCAGCAGGCAGAGGAGAAGCAGGCTCCCTGCTGAGCAAGAGGCCTGATGCAGGACTCGATTCCAGGACCCTGGGGTCATGAGCTGAGCCAAAAGCAGACACTTATCCAACTGAACCACCCAGGTGTACTGGCATTTTCTATTTTAGAGGTGTAGACTGTTAAAACTTTCACAGGCAGAATCAGAAAATACTGCTATTCATTATGTTCTCTCCATGATCTCTACCAGAATTCTTTCTAGAATTTGGTCATTCTTTGAAGGGGCTGGGAGGATATGATCGTAGATGTTTATAAGTATTAAAATCAAGCTTAGCAAGAAAGGTTTTCTGTCCATAGTCATTAATGGCATCCTTTGAGTGTGCTTTGTTCTATGAGGTATTGGAAGAGGAATTAATACTCTGAGCCAAAGTTTCCAAACATTGGATTATGATTCCTATTGGATCAAAAACTCTTGATCTACTTCATGTTTTTTTATCCCATGTTTCAGAATTTCCTCCTAGAGAAGGTTACACAATTGTCTGTATTACCTCTTCCCTTCCTCTTGTCAGAGACTTCCATTGCCCCCATCCCAGTCTATCAAAGGTGATTATACAGCTTTGAGGAAATAAAACGTAATTTCTTTCAGATGGTTGGAAACTACTGCCATTGATACTTTCTCTCAAATGGCTGAGGTCATATATTCATAATTAGAGTAATTAGAAAGTCAGTTAGAGGCACTATAAAAAATTGAATTTGGTGGAAGGGGGGGGAAAAAAACAACAAAAAAAACTTGGGACAATGAGTCCTTACAGTTACTGGGGGAAAGCAAGCCATGTCCAGACAGTTCTTCGCTGAGAGCTGTTTAGCTCTTGATTTCTGCATACCATGAAACTATTTTCTCATAGTTTAGTTTTCCAAATAAACTTCCCTACTAGAAAGCCAGTATTCTCAGTACAAGCCATTACATTGTTTTTCTGATAGTCTCCTTAAATTCGTTTCCCTTAGGTAACAGTAACCTTTTTGAAAGATCGATGGTTCGTATCTACAAAGGAGCAAGGGAGCTAACATTTCTGGGTGCCTACTTTAGGAGCCCTTTTTATGGAATTTTATTTTAGTCCTCATAGTGACCCCTTCAGGTAGGTATCACTGTTCACAATTCGCAGAGGAGGAAACCAGTGCTTAGCGAGATTAAGACATTTGTACAAGCTCAAACTGCTAACAAGTGGTAGAAGCTGAGATTTCAAACATCTTGCTCCAGATCTCTTATTCTTTGTATTATTCTGTAATACTCCCAGTTTTGAATTTTAGAAAGATTATTTTGTTAACGACGTGTCACAAGGAAAAGAATGGACGTAATGAGGACAGTTGGAAACCATGACATTACTATAGCAGAAGAGAAGGTTTCGAGTAAGATAGAGAAAGTTACAGATAGGGCGCCTGGGTGGCTCAGTGGGTTAAAGCCTCTGCCTTCGGCTCAGGTCATGATCTCAGGGTCCTGGGATCGAGGCCCGCGTCGGGCTCTCTGCTCAGCGGGGAGCCTGCTTCCCCCTCTCTCTCTGCCTGCCTCTCTGCCTCCTTGTGATCTCTCTCCCTCTGTAAAATAAATAAATAAAATCTTAAAAAAAAAAAGAAAAAGAAAAAAAAAAGTTACAGATAAAATAACCTGCTAAGGGGGGTAGTTAAACCATTGGTTTAGCATATACTTGTGTTTTGTTTTAGTTCACTCTATATTTTCAAGCTATAAATTCCAGTTTAAAATGATGACCTATCAAATATATGTTGAAGTTATGAATGCTTAATATTTGGGGATATGGCATAAAGTATAAATCAGAATTTTAAGACTGAGTCATTCTCTGACCTTTGTAGAGATTGTCTTTAATATGAATGTGTTTGATAGGTATTTTTAAATCTTTCCTTTTATTTATACATTAATTCATATAGAAAAAGTAGTAAAGATCATGGGATACAGATTTAGCACATTTTTAAATGGTGGTTAAACATAAAAGGAAAGAATTTAAACCTGATTTGAGTCTGGAAATTATTTCAAAGATTGAACAAGTCTTGCTACTTATAATTAGATATAAATCCATAGTAGAGTGTGCTTTTTGAGAGCTAGTAGTATTTGGTAGCATATAGTAAACAATTTAAAATATTAATACTGTATATTTGTATGGTGCATTATACTTTATAATTGTTATAGTTTCAGAACTCATGAGTTTGTCAGTAGAAATCTGAGAAAAATAACTCAGAGTAAGGGATCTGAAATATATGGAGATTCTATTATAGCAAATAAAATTGAGATAAGCCATTATGATTTTGGAGTAGAATTCGTGATCTTGCTGGGAATGGTCAGGTCAGGGGGAATATAAAGGAACAAAAGAAAGAAAAAATGTTATGGTATCTGCACCCCCAGGATTTTAAAGATGAGCATGAGAAAGCTGTGGGCTCCCTAACTCAGGTGGAGAGCCTTTTCTCATGACTTGAGATGCTTTTTATGTCTGTTTAGTCGGGCAGTACAAAATGTGAGGTACTAAAATAACTGTAGTAGATTGTGAGGAATGCAGGGAATAAAAGAAAGTGCAGCTGTCCTTAGGATGCTTACAGTGTTACAAGTTTGGGGATAAAGCATAAGTTGTCTCCTCGGAATTCGTTTGATTTCAACTTCAGTTGTAAAACATTATCTGATTGGCCATCTCCTTATTTTGAATTATGTATTAGCATATCCTCCTGAGATGTGGAAGGTAAAACATTCTCCGCTTCTCTTGCAAGGGAGAGCATATGAATTCCTTCATCCTCTACCTTTGTATCCTCCTTTTAGCACTCACCTTCTAGTAAATGGACAGAGGATGCTTCAAAGCTAGTCATATGAGTAGTTGATGATGCTCTCTGAAGTCAATTTAATGGATGCTGGGAATGCCCAAAAAGAACATTTCTATTAACCTTTTGTTGATATTATCAGAAATTCTAGCATTACCAATTCATGATAAGTTTCCTATTAAATTGGGTCATCCCTAGTAAAGTTATTGATTTAATTTCTATCTAGTCAAGATAATATTTAGTATTTTTAACAGAAACTTTCAACCATAGGTTCCTCTTTGATCTGGCCTTCCTAGTAGCTCCCACTTCTCTTATTTCATGTTCTATTGTTCATGCAACTCTAGCCACACTGTCCTCAGTGGTATTTTTTAAACATGATAGACAGTTTCTGCCTCAAGGTCTTGATCTTGAATGCTTTCTCCCCTTTATCTACTTGGCTTGCTTCCTAATGTCATTCAATTCTTTACTCTGATTTAGCTTTATCAATGAGGCTTTCTCTGAGCACCCTATTTAAAGTTATTACCCAGCCACCCATAATCCCTAAATGCTTTCTCAGCTTTATTCTTCTCTATTGTACCTACCATGATCTAAATACTGTATGTTTCACCTTAAAAAAATTTTTTTTTTTGCCTGTCTTTCACCACAAGAATGTGAGCTTTATGTAAACAGGGATTTCGTTTTGTTCATTGCTATATTTCCCAGTGTAATTTCTCAAGTATAGTAGATGCTCAGTAAATATTTGTTGAAAATATAAACGAGTGAATACAAGGTACTGCAGGACTGAGGCATAAAAAGAAGTGCCTATAGGGAAAAGTGGGCACCAAACAATTATCTCATAGCTTTTGTTATGTTGTTTCTCAAAAGATGTTAAATTATATTAATCCCTCTCTCCAATAAATACATGCCCAGGGCCAACTACGGACAGTTTCTGTTTGTATATTTATAACAATTCTGAACTCAACAAAACCTTCAAATTACATGCATTTACAGAGACCCTGCATTTCTGGATGACTAACTGGAATTTTTGCTTTTATTTATTGGTAAACTAGAGTGAGCACTAGCTTGGGAATCAAGGTTTCTGGCTCCTATTTTCAGATTTTTTTTTTCATCTGTAAACAGGTGATTAGAAAACACTGTTAACATCTATTCTAGCTTAATCTAAGATGTTATGATTTACCTTAGTATAGCTTAATGAAATCTCTTACTCCAATTGTATAATTATTTCATTTATTAAACATTGGGAAACTGCTAGTATAGGGAAATGCAAAACAGGAAGAAAATATTGGATCTCTCAAATGCAAAATCACAAGTTTTTGCTCTGGAAGTTATTTATCAGTATATTATATATTCTGCCTGCAAAGGGAAATAGAGACTTCAAAGCTGTATGAATGCTTGAACCATGGATCAAGGTATATGGATTGGTTCTGTGAGTAAATTGTTATATTTTAACATCAAAATATTCTAAATGTATGTCAATGGAATTTTTTTGTGTATGTTAATCCAGGGGATAGTTCTATTTTTGAATGATAGTAACGCAGACTTTAAAAATTATTTATAATGATGATAGACTCTACCTTCAAATTAAATTTTTCTGTTGTGGTGAGGCAGAATTCTATCAAAGTCACCTTCAATTATGAATAACTATTTAAGCTTATTTTATTTTATTTTATTTTTAAGATTTTATTTATTTATTTGACACAGAGAGAGATTACAAGTAGGCAGAGAGGCAGGTAGAGAGACAGGGAGAGGAGGAAGCAGGCTCCCTGCTGAGCAGAGAGCCCAATGCGGCCTCGATCCCAGGACGCTGAGATCATGACCTGAGCCGAAAGCAGAGGCTTTAACCCACTGAGCCACCCAGGCGTCCTAAGCTTATTTTAAATATTCAGCTTAGAGTATTGATTGGTATGGGCAATAATAGGAAACATTATTCTCAAAATTGTCTTCATACCTTGTATGAATAGACATTACATTTTATTAGCAGATATGGCATTGCCATATTTGAGTTCTTTCTTCTTCTCTAAACCAGTAGTTTCCAAGTAGCATTACCTCAGGAGTTGTCATGGAAGGTGCCTGGGTGGCTCAGTCTGTTAAACGTCTGACTCTTAGTTTTGGCTCAAGCCATGATCTCAAGCTTGTGGAATTGATCCCTGTGTCAGGCTCCATGCTCAGTGTGGAGTCTGCTTGAGATTCTTCTCTCTCTCTCTCTCTCTCTCTCTCTCTCTCTGTGTGTGTGTCTCCCCCCCACCCCCACCCTTTCCCCTGCTTGCACACACTCTCACCCTCTCTCTCTCTCCTAGATAAGTAAATAAATGGAATCTTCAAGGGAAAAAAAGTGTTCTTGGATTCCTATATCCAATTATTTGGATTCAGTAGGTCCAGAGTTGGCAAGGGATTTTGTGGGTTTAATTCTGATGCACAACACAGTTTGGGAACAACTGTTAAAAACTGATGTGGGGAGGAAGTGCTGTCTGCTACAATGTATTCGTACAGCAATTCAATAAGAATGAAGTAGGGTCATGGTGTAACTTAACTGTAAGAACCCTGTGAGAGTCAAGCACCCCAAGACTTCCATAGTAGGGAATACAGAATAGTATGATATAAACAGTAGCCACTTCATGTATTTTGAACTTAAGTAAATTTAAAAAATCTGTAACTACAACTCTTTCTGATATAAAAGCCACAAGAAAGTTGTGTCTAAACCGACACAGGTATAAAGGTGGTCATGGTTGGAGTTAAGTACATATGAGGCCACATACAAAGGCAGAGATGTTGGCTCAGCCTCTTACCTAAGGATAAGTTTTTCCTAACATTTCACAGCATAGTTCAATAGAGTTTACTAGTGACCTTCTCTTAATAATAGAGAAATTTCTGTTTTTATTTTCAGATTATATCATTATTTTAGAATGGAAAAAAGTAGGGAATATTTTGAAGGTAACGTCAAAAACCACCACATATCTTAAAGTAATCAAAACCTATATAACTCCTTTATTAGACCACCATAGTAAATTCTAGAGGGTATGTGGCAGTCATATGGTTCCTCTGATTAATTGTGTTTATTGATAAAGTTTCAAGATCATCCAACAAGGACATATAGTAGCCTAGAGACGCTTTTCTAGAGGCCATAAAAAACAGGAATGTTCCACTCTCTTCTATCTATTCATGAATTAGGTCAACAAATATTGCAGTGCCTGTTATGTTCCAGATACTACTTTAGGAACAGGTATAGATAATGGACAATAGTGACACAGATAATTGACAATATAAATATATAATATGCTGAAGATTAATATTTGCTTAGAAGAAAAAGAAAGCAAAAGTGAAACTGTTTTGCTTTTTTAAAAAAGCTGAGTTTAGGGAAGGGATGTCTGGGATAAAAAGAGGCCTAGGATAAAAGCGGCTTGCCTCTTGAATGAATGTGCAAAAAAACTTGTCTGCAAATTTAGTACATACAAAATTGACTTGGTGTGGGAGAAAGTAATATAATTTTAGGTCTCAGACAAGAAAACTAATAGTTCCCTGTATTCCGCTCTGATTAGGCTCTTTGCAGAACTATTGTGTTGAATTTGGGGAGCCACTTTATAAGACAAGACAGTCAGAATCATGACAAATGAAACCGTGTCAAATTGGAATCAGGACTGGGAATATTTAGCATGGAGACTCTTTGCAAGATTATGCAGATAATTTTAAAAGCTGCCTTGTGGAAGAGAAAAGAAGAAATTTAGTCTGTATTGATTCAGCCAGACGAGTGGGTCGAAGTTATAAGAAACCATTTAGAATCTATAAAAGGAAGATCTTTATCAGCAAAACTCTTCATTAAATTTCTGTGTCACTGGAGATGTAGGAGAAACTACATGAGTCTATAGGTCTTTAAAAATTTGACAAGTAGTATAGTAAAAATTCTTTTGGAATAAAAAATCTCCATGATATGCGATATCCCTTAATCATGAATCATAATGAGTAAAACTTGATGTAAATATTAGATTTTTTAGTGGTGTATGTATCTGTTGCTCAACTTGTTGCATAGTACCTATCACAATTAAACATTGCCCCAGAAAAATTATAAACTGTATCCCTCAAATTATGTTTGCAGAAAGATGAAACCTGGTGTAAGTACTTATGTAGTTACAGTTCTAATCAGAAAAGGAAAGGTCCATTAGCTGATTGACATTGGGCAAGTAGTGTCTTGTCTTAATTCCCTACCTCAGGGATTGTGAGATTAAATGAGTTTGTATGTGTAAAGCACTCATCCAGTGAGTGTCTGGCCCTGGGAAGTATACATTAAATAGTGATAGTCATTTTTATTTACAGTTTTTAACTTCCTGGAGGCATTATTTGAGAAATTAATATTCTCATCTAGATGAGTTTTTAAAAATTCGTAATATCTGTGGTTCTGTTTTCCTCACATCACCAAGCATTCTTCACTGCAGAACTCTGCATGTGCCTCTCAAATCACAGCTAAGTGTAGTAAGGCCTCATTTATCTAGCATTGTCCAGGGGAAAATGTTTAACATAAATGAAACACCTTCTGATTATCTTCCTAAAATGTAAACTTTTAACCATTTCAACTTTTAAAAACAAGTGTATCACATACTTTCCTGCCTTTTGTGTTTAAACAAAACAAAGACCCCTAAACATGACTTTAACTTTTTGATAAGTTAGTGTTATATGTATGATGTGGAATTAAATAGTTGTTTTCATGTGCTTTATTTTGTTCTTTTCAGGGAACTATCATTTTTTTCTGTGATAAAGCTTCTTATACACGCCCAACCATTTTGTAAATTTCTATATCTAATCTACTCCTGAATGTGGAATCCAGATATTCAGGCTTGCTAAGAATTACATGTTAAAATGATTAAGTTGTCTGGAAATTGCTCAAAAATAATTAACAACTCCCCTCCTTTCTTAATTATTCAAACTGGGTGATTGGCACTTAAGCATTTATTACTCTGTTCTAACTGCCCTTGTACATATTTGCAAATTTTCATAATAAAAGTTTTTTAAAACCACCATTAAGGAAAGGAATTGTATGGTAGTAGCTATGTGCAGGTCTATGTATATTTATTTCTTAATTTTTATCTTTATATGGATTCATAGGAAACAATAGTATCTTTGGACAAAAGGACTGAGCTAAGGGGAAGGGGTGTTCACTTTATTTTTTTCTAGTGGATTTTTTTAAGACCCTTTTTACCTTCATGTATTCTGTTTATTGATCTCTTTTTTAAAAAGACTTATTTACTTATTTGAGAGAGAGAGAGGGCATGAGTGGATGGGGCAGGAGGAGAGGGAAAGAGAATCTCAGCAGACTCCGTGATGAGCGTGGAGCCTGACACGAGGCTCAATTCCATGACTCTGAGATCACGACCTGAGCTGAAACCAAGAGTTTTAACTGACTGTACCACCTAGACACCCCTTATGTTTATTTATGTATTTGTGTATGTGTGTATGTCTTGATGTATATCTAGTCAGGAAAAGGGTTCACTTCTGTAAATTCTGTAAATTCACAGTCTGTAATTTGAAAATACTAATAGCACCTAACGTACAGGATCATGAAGCTATGTACCTCGTATTTTAACACATTTTTACTTTATTTTAAATAGTTTAAATGGTGACACTGGGTTCTGTGTGAGGTGCTGAACGAGCAGTCAGAGAAGCTCTGTAATGGTTGTTTTAAACTTCTGAGAATTCTCTTTTAGTATCCAAATCTGGACATAAGGGGTCACTAATTGATGTTTGCAATGTCTACTGTCCCCTCTTCTTTTGATGGCTTCCTTACTGCTTGTACAATAGCTAAGCTAACTCTTCACCCTCTTTTATGCTTCACTTTCTTCCTAAAGCCTTTATACTCCTTGTTTCTTTCTTTCTTCCTTGATTTATTCTGTCCTTCCTGTGTTTACTATTATTGAGTGAAATAGGTACATGCTGAACTGCACAGCATAAATTCAATTGTAAATCACCACTGATATACTAGATTCACAATTAAGCATTTCCTGAAGGTGAGAGTATAAATTACTTCTTTTTTGGGAGCCAATTTGACAAAACGTATCATAACTTAAAATGTATATACTCTTTGTCATAACAGTTTCTATGCTGGGAGTTCATCATACAGTTATATTCACCCTTGTACAAAGATGTATGAAGAAACCGAGTGGTGTTTGGGTGGAAGAAAAAAAGGAGTTTGAGGTGGGAGGCAGACTATAGTAGGTGTTTTGAAATTCATCTTTTCTTTTAAAAAAAGGCAAAAAAGAAATTCACCTTTTCTTTACTACTTTTTATGTTAAAAAGAAAAAGTAGGGTTAAAAAAAGCCTTGAGACAAACCATGAGACTCTTAATTTCACGAAACAAACTGAGGGTTACTGGGAGATGGGGGAGTAGGGATAGGGTGGATGGATTATGGACACTGCGGAGGGTTTGTGTTATGGTGAGTGCTGTGAAAGGTGAAGGCTTGATGATTCACAGACCTGTACCCTTGGGGCAAATAATGAATGAATGAATGAATGAATGAATGAATGAATGAATGCCTTCTTAGTGGTATAATCCACTACCTGTAGATTATACAGAGTCTACAGGTTCTTATTCCTCGTGGATTTTCTGGATTATGTTTTTCTTCAGGAGTCAACAATGCTGACAGTAGGCTTCTTCATTGTTCAGCCTTTGTGTAAGATTTTGACAACCCTAAATTAATCATTTGATAATTGAGTCCATTTCTGATAGTAGGAATTTTTGTAATTTTATTGCTTATATGTATGTGTATCTATTGTATAGATGCATTTATCTTTCCTGACTGTATTCCAAATACATGTATCTGTCGTTAACCCCAATTCCATTACCTGATGACTACCTGTTTTTCTCTCTATGCTCATGTACTTACATATGTGTATATGTATGCATATAGCTCTACCACTGACATAAGACATAGCCATACAAAGAGGGTTTTTGGTTGTAGTTTTTTTTTAAACCTTATCATGTTATACTCATTTGATTGCATTTTGCTTTTTTTACTCAACAAGTGCAATGTGCAAATCCACCACCAATATACCTAATAAAACTAATTTATTCTTTTTAATGATTGCATTGTGTTAATTGATCAGAGTAAATTGTAATGTATCCAGCCATTCCTGTATTGATTGTAACTACTCTGTTTATAAAGACTAGGAATTGGAAAATAAGTGACAGAAGGCATCTTTGTACATATTACATATGATTACTTTTATTTCTATATGCTAGATTCCCAGGAGTTGGACTACTAGGTTAAAGGTATAAGTACTTTAAATTTTATACATGCCAGATTCCTTTGAAAAGGATGTCATAATTCACTTAGATAATGAAATACAACAGTACCCTTTTGAGAAGATACTAATCTGTCTTTTAAATTTTTGCTAAAGTGACATCTCATTGTTAAACCACATAATTGTTATTTCATTTTTAGTAAGTTTGAGTATTTTTTATAAACTTGACAACTTGAGTCTGCTCTCTCTCTACATGTCAAATATTTTTTCCAGTTTAATTGCTTAGTTTGTTTATGCTTTTTTCACTTCTTATGTCTAGGAAACTTTAAACGTTTATGTCTATCTTTTCAAGTTTCTGCTCTTTGTTAAGATTGTTTAGAATACTTGTCATTTTATAAATTATGTTGTAGAATGTATTGCTGTGGTTTATTTTTTTCATTTGTCCTTCTTTATACTACCTAGAGTTTATTTTTTTAATAAATAATGTAAGATAAAGATCTAATTTTTTTTGCTAGATGATAGCCAGTTTTGTGGTGATCATTTAAAAAAATAATTTATCCTTTCCGGCAGAAATAGAATTTAACTTCTGACTTGTACATTTTTTCATATGTGCTAGAATCTGTATTTAAGTTCTTTATTCTGTTCCTAAGCCAGTGCCATGTTGGTTTGATTAGTGTCTTTTTTTTTTTTTTTTTTTTTTTAAAGATTTTATTTATTTATTTGACACAGAGAGAGAGATCACAAGTAGGCAGAGAGGCAGGCAGAGAGACAGGAAGAGGAGGAAGCAGGCTCCCTGCTGAGCAGAGAGCCCGATGCGGGCCTCGATCCCAGGACGCTGAGATCATGACCTGAGCCGAAAGCAGAGGCTTTAACCCACTGAGCCACCCAGGCGCCCTTGATTAGTGTCTTTTGAATGTATTCTGAAATATGGTAAGGATGTCCACTTTTGGTTTCCTCCTTTTTCTGGGTAGTTCTTGGACTTTCTGCTTTATAACTTTAAGATCCTATAAAAATTAAAGAATAAATCTTTTGGGATTATTTCTCAGTACAGTCATTTATAAATATTGGGGCAAAGTACTGTAAATGAAGTATTTTTCCCATTATTTTTGTAGGTGTTTCTCTCTAAACTAGGGAAAAATTTTTTTATTAATTTTAGCTGTATTGTATTCTTGATAATTTATTTTTATTAATTTCAGTTTTCTTTTACTAGAATTGCCTGCATTTTCTAGGTACTCCATCAGGTCATTAGTGAAAAGATATTTTTCTCTTTCATTCTGATATTTATGCCAGTTAATTCATTTTTGTGTCTTAATTAGTTGCTGTTATCTTCAAGTCAGTGTTGAATTTTAAAGGGGTTAGTGGACTATCTGTGTGTCGTTTTTTTTGTTTTTTTGTTTTTTAGATTTTACTTATTTGAGAATGAGAGAGAGTGAGTATGAGCAGAGTGAGGGGCAGGGGGAAAAGCAGGCTCTCCACTGAGCAGGGAGCCCGATGTGGGGCTTGATCCTGGAACTCTGGGATCATGACCTGACCCGAAGGTAGACGCTTAAAATGACAGCCACCCAGGCACACCTGTGCTTCCTGTTCTAATCCCTAATTTTATTAATTTGATTTATTGAATGAGTAATAACATTCGTATGGTTAAAATAATAAAAAAGTTTCCTGTGAACACTCTCCTTACCATGCTTTTCCTAATCTTTTCAGTTTCTACCCTGTACTCAAAGTAACCACTGTCATTGGTTCTCTTCCACAGATCATCAAATTTCCATACAGAAGCAATTTCTTAATAAAGATATATACATAAACACACACATATGTACACTGTATGTACATATTTATTGTGTTCACACAAACTTAATTTTATTTAAAACGGTTATAGTGTTTTGCTACATATGGCACTTGCTACTGTTCTTTTTTCCAAAAATGCTTAATTTTTTCTATTTTTTCCCCATAGACCTTTTGTTAAAAATCGTTGCTGAATTTTATCAAATGCCTTTTCAGCATCTATTGATATAATGGTATTTTTTTATCTTAATTTGTTGATGTATTGGATTATGTTGATTATATAAAGGAACCACTCTCATATTTCTGTAATAATTATAGTAGTGTATTATTTTTGACATGTGTCTATTGTCTACATTGATTTTTTAAAAATCTAGAATTACACTTTTAAGTGAAATCAGTTTATGGGTATATTTTATGTGCTAGTACCTTTATTATACTTGGTATTGTGTTGTTTTGACCTCAAAATGGCTTGGAATATTTTTTGTATTTTTCTGTGGTTTAATATTATAAGAATTATGTTTTTTTAAAGATTAAGAATCTGCAGAGAACCCAGCTTGTCTTGGTACCTTTTCTATAGTAGGTTTTTAATTACCTTTAATTTATGTGTTTGGTTCTACTCAAGAATTCATTTCTCTTAGGTTAAATTTGGTATTTTCTATTTTACTGGGAAATCATCTTCTCTTTTAGGTTTTTCAAGTAAATTGCCCTGAAATTGCATTTGTGTGTGTGTGTGTGTGTGTGTGTTTTAGTTTTGTCTTGTTTTCTTAATTATTGCTTATGCTTATGGTTTTATTTCTCTTTTATTCCGAATCTTGTGAGTTTTCACTCTTTTTGCCCACCTTGTCTTACCCACTTACTAGACTGAGTGATTATTTCATCATCATTCAAAGAGGTACCTTTTAGGGCGCCTGGGTGGCTCAGTGGGTTAAAGCTTCTGCTTTCAGCTCAGGTCATGATCTCAGGGTCCTGGGATCGAGGCCCGCATCGGGCTCTCTGCTCAGCGGGGAGCCTGCTTCCCCTTCTCTCTCTGCCTGCCTCTCTGCCTCTTTGTGATCTCTCTCCCTCTGTGAAATAAATAAATAAAATCTTTAAAAAAAAAAAAAGAGGTACCTTTTAGATTTATTTATGTTCTCTATAATTTTTTATGTTGATCTTAAATATCTTAGTTTCTTCTTCCTAGTTTATTTTAATATATTTTGTTTCTTTTCTCATTTCTTTTTTACAGTGTTTTTTTCCCTTGCCTTTAAAAAAATTAAAATTCTTAGAGCCATAAATTTACTTGTGAATATAAACATTTTGCTGGATAACAAGGGTTTTAATTATTTTTATTCTATTTTTTGTCACAGCTTACCACATAAAGCATAATTTCCCTTTTGATTTCCTATTTGATCTAAAGATTATCTAGTGTCATCTCATAGTTTTTACAGAAAGAAATTGTTATAATTTTTTTCTGAATTTTTGAGGTATATACCTCTGAAATAACTTAAAACTTTCATTATGACCATGTTTAGGATCAGTCATGGTAATGAACTTAGAAAAAAATATCTTTTTTGTTAGAGGGTTACAAGGTATCTTTTAAAAATCATATTTATTAATAATATAATTAAATTTGTTTTTTTCTTTCCAACTGTATTTGTCCATTCTAAAAGGTATGCTGAAATTAGTATATTTGAATTTTTAAAAATAAATTTATTAAAGTTCTAGTAAGTTTTCCTTTATTACCTGCTATGTCGTTTGGTATATACAGTTTTTTAACTCTTACATTTTAGTCATAAACTGTATATTTTATAATTGTATAATATTTTTCTTTATCCTGCTAAGTACTTTTGACCCTAAAATAATGCCCTGACTGATACGTGTTTCTTTGCAGTTACCTGAAAACAAAATACTCTTTTCCCCCAAAAGATGCTCATAGCTTTCTATATTGACTTCTTGACCTTGAAGAGATGAGACCTTTAGAATACTTTTATTTTCTGTCTCTCTTCATTTTACCCCTTATCCTCTTCTTCCTCATGAGATCTTGGAAGTATTTTTACTTCTGCCTACCTTCATCTCACCTGTCTACAACTTTTTTACTTTGAATAGTTTAGAAATTTATTAAAATGTTGTTATGATATAGTCTTTTTGTTTCAAGAGTCTTTATTATAGGAGTGCCTGGGTGGCTCAGTTGGTTAAGCATCTGCCTTAGGCTCAGATCATGATCTCAGGGTCCTGGGATCAAGCCCCGCATCAGGCTCTCTGCTCAGTGGGAATACTGCTTCCCCCCTCTCTCTGCCTGCCTATCTGCCTACTTGTGATCTCTCTTCTGTCAAATAATTTTTAAAAAAAAGAGTCTTTATTATATAAGTTATAAATTCCTAGACATTCGGTTATTTTTTAAATGTGTATTATATAATATAAACTGAAAATTTCATTGATTACAGTATTACTCTTCTTCTTCATCTTCCCTGTTATCACATCTCTTTTTCTAGTTTGTTTTTTCTTAGTTAGAACCTTTTTTCAATTATTTTTCTTAACTGGGGTGCCTGAGAAAATACACTCTGAATTTTTGCATATTTGCAATTTTTTTCATGTCTCAAAATGTAAGCTTTATTGGCACAGGATTCTTTCATCTGTGTCATCTGTGAATGTTCTTTATTTTTTAAATTATTTTTTTAAAGGCTTATTTATTTTAGAGAGAAAGAGCATGCGTGCCAGGGGAGATGGCAGTAGTGGGTGAGGGAGAGAATCTCCAGTAGACTCCTGAAAACACAGATCCTGAGAGGTGGGGGGCTTGATTTCATGACCCTGAGATCACAACCTGAGCTGAAATCAAGAGTCAGACACTTACCGGACTGAACTACCCAGGCCCCCCTCTCCTTTAAAGTACAAAAGATGAAGAGTCCAATGAGGAGCTGATTCTTTAACGTTTATAGGTTACTTGCTTTTTTTTTTTTTTAAGTTCAGATTTCTTTTATTTTTTTAAGGTTTTTTTTTAATATAGTTGACACACAATATTACATTAGTTTCAGGTATACAACATAGTGATTCAACATCTCTAAATGTTATGCTGTGCTCACCACAAGTATAGCTACCATCTGTCACCACACAATGCTTTTGCAATATCATTGACTATATCCCACATGCTGTACCTTTTATTCTCATGACTTATTCATTCCATAACAGGAAGTCTATATCTCCCACTTTTTCCTTTACCCATTTTGCTCATCCCCCCACCTCCCTTCCCTCTGGCAACCATCAGTGTATTTTCTGTATTTGTAAGTCTGATTCTGCTTTTTGTTTCTTTGTTTATTCATTTGTTTTATTTTTTAGATTCCATGTATGAGTGAAATCATATGGTGTTTATCTTTCTTAATCTGACTAATGTCTGATCCTCTGGGTCCATCTTGCTGTCCCAGATTCCATTCTTTTTTATGTCTGAGTAATATTGCATTTATATATATGGCACATCTTTATCCATTCATCTATCAGTGGACACTTTGGTTGCTTCCATATTTTGGCTATTGTAAATAGTACTGCAATAAACATGGGGTGTATATATATATTTGATTTTGTGTTTTCATTTTTCTTGATAAATACTCAGTAGTGAAATTACTAGATTATAAGGTATTTCTATTTTTAATTTTTTTGAGAAACCTCCATGTTTTCCATAATGGCTGTACTAATTTACATTCTCACCAGCAACACAGGAAGGTTTCATTTTCTCCACATCTTTGCCAATACTTGTTATTGTCTGTTTTTTGAATGTCCCCCCTTTTAAGATTTATTTATTTATTTGACAGAGAGAGAGAGCACGCACATGTGTGTGGGGGTGGGGAAGAGAGAGTCTGACTCACAGTTCATTCTCAGGACCCTGTGATCATGACCTGAGCTGAAACCAAGAGATAATTAACTAACTGAGCAAAGGAGGCACCCCTGATAATGGCCTTTCTAGTGGCTGTGATTTTAATTTTTATTTAAAACTCATTTAAATTAATTTTAATATTTATTAAACTCGTTTTTAAAGCCATTTTTAAAAAATCTGTCAATTAAAAAAAAAAATCTGTCTCCTCTGAAGGTAGGGCTTTGTGACATTGAGCCTGAGAGTAGAGAACTCATCGCACCACCTTGCTTGCTCTTCTGTCCTTAGAATATTTTAGTTCTTTTGAATATTTTAAGTCCATTTATATCCATAATATAAATAACATAAACTCAGTGATTTGCAGTTACACAAGTCTGTATCAGTGACTTAATCTCAGTTTCCTCACCTGTGAAATGAGGGTCTTTGATAATTTACTTCCTAGATTGTCTGATTCAGTTGTACCATAGTCCTCATATTTGCAGAATAAAGGTTAGAATTGCTATGAGACATTTACCAGCCTTCCACATATTGTGGAAGTCTTCTCTTTCTAGCCTATGTATTTCTCATGCATATATGTAAAAGACTTGCCAGATAGGTCTACTTAATCCCTAAACATACCTCATCATCTCCTTTAACTGTTCCTTCACCCTGGAATCTTTCTTCCACTGATTCTCTCACCTGCATTCACACCTTGGTTTGGTGGAAGTCTTATTCTGATGTTCAGATAACAGCTGAGATCTCACTCTAAGAAGTCTTCCCAGTTCTCTGTAGCCTAAATTAATCTCTAAATTGTTACTCTCACAAACCTTGTATTTTTAGTCTTATCACATTATACATTTTATTATAGAGGGGTGTGTGTGTGTAATTTTCATTTGACCTTCTTCTACAGTTTAATATGCTCCTACATTACTGGGACCATATCTTATTTTTATTATGAGTTTGTGCCTATGTCAGGGCAAGTAGATATTTAATATATTTTAACTGAAAATTAAGAGCAAATTCGAGCAAGAATGAAAAATGTGTATTGACCAGTAATCAGTTTTGTGGCTTAGTTTTGATATTTCTGCAATCAGCAAAACTTTCAATAGATTTTCCTTATATTTTATGTCTACTTTTTTTTAGGACAGGTATTTCTTAAGTCAGCAAGAAAATTAACTACAACAGGAACTTCATTAAAGCTACAATTTAGGATATGCAAATGTGAAAGGTTTCTAACTTTACCCTGTACATTTCACATATATCATTAGTCACTGTTAGACACTTTGGTCTTGCTTAATATAATTCAGTGCTGAATGTGTATTTTAATGTGAGAATTTTGACATCAACATTTTTAACTTTTGTGTAATTTATAATCCTAACTTTGAGTTAATGGAAATTGTTGCTTCTATAGATTGTGGTTTGAAACTGCTAATAAGTTCAGCCAGTAATACATGATCTTTAGCTCCTAAGTCGTGAGTAGTAGATTTCATATTTTTCGTTAAAATCTATGTTTGCATTGAAAGGGGTCACAGGGTCTGAATGGTGAATAAAGCAGTAGAATACTAATCAGAAGATAGAAGTACTAGACTCTCTATTATTAACGTACGCTGTGTTCAGTAAAGTAACATGGACACTAATCTTCTTTTTAAATTGGTAATAATAGTCCCTGCTTCTTGATAGTTTGTGAAGTGCTTTCATCACCATTTAAAAAAAATATTTTAACTTCTTGTAACTCTTTGACATAGTTATTGATCATCCCTGTTTTATAGTTGCAGAAATTAGGACTTAGAGAAATTAAGTTAGTCACGATACAGCTAGCAGTAAAATAAGTACTAATATACTTGGAACTAAACCCCAGAATTTACCCCACAGTCAAGACTTTGAGCTGTAGTCATGTTGTGGTGGGTTTTTTTGCTTATAGGGTGCTGCATAAATGCACTGATATTATCAGTTTTCTCAAATGTCACAGTTAATATATACATTCCATCGCACATTTATATCTTTTTCCCTGGGTGGTGTCTGATAACATTAAATTTCAGGAGTATGATTTTCATTACTTTTTACAAGTAAATAATTGTGAAAACTATCAATAATATTTTTTTATTTTTTAAATTTGCTTCAAACCACGATTTCATCTTAAAAGTACAAAATAATTTTAAAAACATAGTTAGCTGATGTTGACTGTTAATATCTTTAAGTTATATAGTTAAAATTTTTAGTCAGCATTTGATTAATGAGTATTTCTGAATTTTTTTCTTTATTCTACAGAATGGTTAATAACGCTGATCATCTCTAGAAAGGATATTGATTCACCTCATGTAAAGTATGCTCAGTTCCTTTCCAGTGGTGTAAGTATCTAGTCCTTTTCTTGATCTTTATCTTCCCAATTGTTTCCAATAAAGTGAAGAAATCACTATGATTATGATCCAAAAATGACAGCAGGGATTTGTAGAGTTGAAAGAATTTTTTCATAATCATAGTAGAAAGGAATGAATTTTCAAATCTATTAACTTTCTCTTTTACCATTTATTTTCAACTTTGATGTCTGATAATTCATTTTTAACATAAAACTACCGATTATTTCAAACTGCTTAATAGGTTAGAAATTTACAAAATAGGGGTGCCTGGATGGCTCAGAGGGTTAAGCATCTGCTTTCAGCTCAGGTCATGGTCCCAGGGTCCTGGGATGGAGCCCGACTGAGCCGTGCATCAGGCTCCCTGCTTAGCGGGGAGTCTGCTTCTCCCTCTGCCTCCCCACCCCCCCCAACCCCCGTGTGTGTTCATTCTCTTTCTCTCTCAAATGGATAAATAAAATCTTTAAAAAGAAAAAGAAACAAAATAGATGGCTAGCTACTGTTAGATTCCTTGTGACAAGCAGAATATTGGAAGCATACCTTAACACTGCCTTTGTGTGCAAACTCCTAAGCACCTTGGCCGTTTTCCTTTACGTCCTGGAGATAATAATGTAGTTAAGCCTATTAGCTAATGTCATTGGTAGCCTTTCTTTGGAGTCAGGCAAAAAATACAAATGGAGATGGTGGTATTATGTTGAGGGTTTTTTGTGCTAGGATATGAACTGTAACCACTAGTTCGTATTAAATAGGCCTCTGAATAAAAGTATTCCGGGAATTTCAGATATTAGAGAAGATAAAGTATCTATTAGCTCATTAAGTGCATCTTTAGAGTCTAATGCAGAGTGCCTTTAGCATAAGTATTTTCTAAAATTTGGTGCTGTCTATGTTTCGATTAAATTCCTTCCGTTTTGTTTGACAGTTCTGTAATCCAGTAAGTAGACATTAATATAGATTTTCTTTATTATTTGGGTTTTTCATTAAAGTTTTTTTACTCTCTCTCAAAAAAAAAAAAAAAGGTTTTTTCCTCTCTCACTGTCATATTGAAAAGTCTCTGGAATAGGCCCAGGTGATGTGAACTATAGCCTGAGTTTCTACCGAATAGCTATATCCTATATGGCGAGGCACTGCATTGTTTTGGGCCTTAATTTCCTTTTTTTTTTTTAATGATGTACTTGCTAATGACTGTTTTTAATAGCCATTAGAATGTAAGCATCATGAGGCCAGGAGTTTTTGCCTGATCTGTTCCTTGTGGCATCCTTTTTGCCAAGTACATGGTCTGACACATAGAATATATTCAGTAAATGTTAGTTGAATGAATGATTTTTCTCTAAATGGTGTCCAGTTCTCTGTCCACACCTAATTTGTATTTCTCTCTATAAACTTGCATATTTTGACTTGGATTTTTTTTCCCTCCTGAACTTGTATAAGGGGGCTACAGTAAGAAAATTTCAGTCTTAATCAGTAGTAATTTAAAAATAAATATTATAAAGTGTGATTGGCATGTTGGAATATAATCTCATTTTTCTCGAAGTCTTATGATTATGAAAGGAACATTTTTATACTGTCATTTGTAGTCATAGCCTCTTTTCTTTTAGTCAGTTCTCCTATTGGTTTGGATTACAGAATCATCTTATCATACTGTCAAGCTCAGTCCCCAGTAAATCTTCATTTTTTACTTATTCTCACTTATCATTTTTAAACTTTAAGACTCCTACTCCTTGATGGTAATAATACTTGTGAAAGAGGTTAATGTGCCATAAATAGTAAGAAGAGCCTGAGTACATCTTTAGTTGATGAATATTATGATTAACTCTAGAATGCGTCAAATCATCATAAAATAAATACCAAGTATGTGAAACAAAACTAACTTATAAGTAGATCATATTTTGCCTAGTCATTCTAGATAAAAAGGTAGCAAACAGAATCAAGCTGAAGAAAATGCTAAATGGTGTTATTTTAATAAAATCTTAGTAACTATTAATGCTTTATCTTAGTAACTATTAATGCTTTATAAGTAAGGTAGTAATGTCATTTTTGCACAGGTGATTTCAAGATTATATGTAAATACTTTAACCTTCTTTGCTCTATATGTTTGTAAAATTTAGTGTAAGAAAGTGTTCTGTACCAAATGCCGCTCTAAGAAGGGTTTAGGTACAAATCCAAGTAGGGATAAAATTTATTATAAAATAGGTTTAATATTATGGTCCGATAGTATGGTTTTTTGGAATATCAGTTTATGAACTGAGCCATAATTCCTGAATTTAATTGTTCTTTTATGCTTTAAAGATTGTCTGTGTTACTGCAGTGTCAAAATTCTTCTCACATCATTTTCAATTATTGTTGGCCTGAGTCTGCATTCAGATTAGTAATTTAAAGTGAAAGACATTCCTTATCCCGTGAATAGTTCTTGTGCTATATAAGAAAATTAATTCAGTTTTTACATGTTATCTTCTTCTGTTATAAAAGAATTGCTGGTATCATGGACTTAGATGACCTCTGTATGTCATTTACTGCCGTAATTTTAGGATTACATGCTTAAACTGGGTAAATTATGAGAAAGTGTGGAAATAACAGGCTGTACCTTTGTTTATGTTAATGCACATGGAGATAGTATTCTTGATATCCAAGAAAACTTCTAATCTTGGCATTTTTCCCAGTGAAATATAGTACACTCAGTATCGTATGCATGATTTGATCCTGGTCATTATGCCATTATCATTCTACTCTGTAGTGATCATGCATACCATTTTAGCAATTTAGATCTTTTTACATTAGGTGTGTCTTTGTAGTAGGGACCTCTCAGTGGAAGGCACAAACATCCAATTGAAACAAGTATAGCATAAGGGCAAATTTATGCTCTTATATGGCATATGTCAAGAAGGACAGAGATGTGGCAGGGACTGAGGAATTACTAGAACAAAGAGTATGAACGCTTTTCGTAGAGAAAGCAGAGCTTTCTCCCTTGTTCTGGATTTCCTACTATGTCTGCTTTGTTCTCCTACAAAGTCACTTCTTTCACATGGTGAGGAGTCTACCAGACTAATACCTTCCTGCAACTGAGCATGGTTATAGTGACTATCCATTTTCCTCCTGATCTAACCTAAATATTTTGAAGAGAGCAGTGCTTGGCTTCCTTTTGTACCCACCCTGTTGGCCAGGAGGTGGGGTATGACAAATGCTAGTACTGAGAACATGTGGTTGGAAACAAGTGAGACACTCTGGGCAGAAAAAAATAATACATATGTTCTGTTATCTCCTTTTATGGCTTTTGAAATAAAAGTGCTTCCCATGGTGAATCTGAAATGACATAAAATACTAACTTGTTCCAGATACTGTGGAATCATTAGTTTTGATAGTTCTAATACAAGCCGTGGGTGGTACTTTTCACTAACAGGTTAAATTCATATAAAATTTATTTAGTTTTATGCTACCACACAGAGTTCTGGTCCATACAGAAAAGGTTTAAGGAATTATATACAGATACTACCTGCTCTGATATAAATAGGATAAGAACATAAATAGGAAAAAAATCAGCTTTGAGTTTTTGGTCCATATGATAAAAACAGTTCATGAAGTCTCATTTAAACTAAGGTCAGCTTATGAAGTATTTTGAAAGCACTAAGACTGAAGTTAGCAAAAGACAGGTCTACTTTATTTACAAGGGGAAAGAATAATGTATAGAAACCTCAACTTAACAGATCAGTAAATTCAGGGGTAAATTATTTCGATTACTAAAGGGATTGGACAGTTACATTTATTTATTTTTTAATTTTTTAAAAGATTTTAAAATTTTATTTATTTGAGATAGAGAGTGCATCACAAGCAGGGGGAGGGACAGAGGGAGAGAGAGAGAGAGGGACAAACAGACTGACGGCTGAGCAAGGAGCCCAGTGTGGGGCTCAATCCCAGAACCCTGGGATCATGACCTGAGCTAAAGGTAGACACTTAACTGACTGAGCCACCCAGGAACCCCTGTTTTTTAATTTCTAATTTTAATTCCAGTATAGTTAACATACAGTGTTGTATTAGTTTCAGATATACAATATAGTGATTCACCAATTCTGTATGCTACTTAGTGCTCATCATGCGGTGTACTCCTAATCCCTGTCACCTATTTCACCCATCCCTCACCCACCTCCCCTCTGGCAGTTTGTTCTCTATAGTTGAGTCTGTTTTTTGTTTGTCTCTTTTATTCTATGTACATTTGTTTTGTTCCTTAAATTCCCCATGAGTGAAATCATGGTATTTGTCTTTCTCTATTTCACTTAGCATTATACTCTGTAGTTCTTTCCATGTGTTTGCAAATGGCAAGATTTCATTATTTTTACCACTACTGTTCCTCTCTGTGTGTGTACGCACACACGCACACACACACACACACACACACATCTTCTTTATCCATTCATCTAACAGTGGACACTTGGGCTGCTTTTGTAATTTGACTGTTATAAATAATGCTGCAATAAACATAGGGGTGTATCTATCTTTTTGAATTAGTGTTTTCATTTTCTTTGGGTAAATACCTGGTAGTAGAATTACTAGATCATAGGGTAGTTCTGTTTTTAATTTTTTAAGGAGCCTCCATGCTATTTTCCACAGTGGCTGCACCAGTTTGCATTCTCACCAACGGTGCACACGGGTTCCTTTTTCTCCACATCCTCACCAGTACTTCTTATTTCTTGTGTTTTTCATGTTAGCCATTCTGACAGGTGTGAGGTAACAACTCACTGTAGTTTTGATTTGCATTTCCTTGATGATGAGTGATGTGGAACATCTTTTCATGTGTCTGTTGCCTATCTGTATGTCTTCTTCAGAAAAATGTCTGTTCAGATCCTCTGCCCATTTTTAAATTGGATTATTTGGGGTTTTTGGTTTTAAGTTGTATAAATTCTTTATATATTTTGGATACTGACCCTTTATTGGGCATATCATTTGCAAATCTCTTCTCCCATTTAGTAGGTTGTCTTTTAGTTCTGTTGTTTCTTTTGCTGTGCAGAAGCTTTTTATCTTAATGTAGTCCCAGTTGTTTATTTTTGCTTTTGTTTCCCCTGTCTTAGGAGACACATCTAGAAAGATGTTGTTATGGCCAGTGTCAGAGACACTACTATCTGTTCTCTCTTCTAGGACTTTTATGGTTTCAGGTCTCACATTTAGGCCCTTAATCCATTTTGAGTTTACTTTTGTGTATGGTATAAGAAAGTGGTCCAGTTTCACTTGTTTGCAGGTAGTTGTTCAGTTTTCCCAACACCATTTGTTGAAGACATTTTTTTCTTATTGCCTCCTTTGTCAAAGATTAATTAGCCACGTAATCATGGGTTTATTTCTGGGCTTTCTATTCTGTTCTATCGATCTGTATGTTTATTTCTGTGCCAGTACTGTACTGTTTTGATTACTAGTGATTTGTAGTATATCTTGAAATCTGGGATTGTGATACCTCCAGTTTAGTTCTTCTTTTTCAAGATTGTTTTGGCTATTTGGGTCTTTTGTGGTTCCGTACAAATTTTAGGATTATTTGCTCTAGTTTTGTGAAAAATGCTGTTAGTATTTTGATAGGGGTTGCATTAAATCTGTAGATTGCTTTGGGTAGTATGGACGTTTTAACAGTGTTGTTTCTTACAATCCTTGAGCATGGAATATGTTTCCATTTGTTTGTGTCATTTAGCATCAGCTTTTAAAGAGAAGTTCCAAGGATTCAGGTTTAATACATTACTTAGCACTGATAGAGCAGACAAATGGCTAAGGGTTATAACAGAAACTGAAGTATTAAGTGTCTCTTTAAGCCACTTGGAAAATGTTCACATAGCTTTTTCAACAAACTTTATTTAAGCCTAATATACCTACTGAAAAATGCGCAAATCAGTAGTCAGTACTTGGTAGATGTTCACAATGAATATACCAGTGTAATATAACTAGCATAGAATGCAGAACATTACCAGTACTGCATAACATTTTATTTTTTATATTTATTTTTTTTAAGATTTTATTTATTTGACAGAGAGAGAGAGAGAGATGACAAGTAGGCAGAGACAGGCAGAGGGAGAGGGGAAAGCAGGCTCCCTGCTGAGCAGAGAGCCCGATGTGGGGCTTGATCCCAGGACCCTGAGATCATGACCTGAGCCTAAGGCAGAGGCTTAACCCACTGAGCCACCCAGGCGCTCCTGCATAGCATTTTAATAATAGATTATTTATGTTAAGCCAGATGTATTGTTCTTTTGAAATGGTCAGGAGGAAAAAACGAGTTACTTTGGTTGCAGTTTTCTCTTCTCTCCCAACTAGATGATGATATATTAGGGAGGGGGATATAGTAAGCTAACAAATAGTAAAGTATAATTGTAATAGGCAAAGCATTTGAAGATTTATTTATTAGTTTGAGTAAGAGAGAGTATGAACTCACAGCAGAGAGGGGCAGAGGGAGGGAATCTTTAAGCAGACTCATCACTGAGCTGGGAGACTAACATGGGGCTTAACCCCGCGACCAATGAGATCATGACCTGAGCCAAAACCAAGAGTCAGACATTTAACCAACTAAGCCACCCAGGTGCCCCATAGCCAAAACATTTAGAATAGCTAATGAATGGAAACAGTCCGTGTGTCTAAAATAAGATCGATAACAAACATGTAGTATATTGCTATAATGAAGTACTCTTCAATAAAAAAAAAGAACTACTGATACACACTACATTGGACATGAATCTCAAAAACTTTATGCTAAGTGAAAAGAGTACATAGTAATTCCCTTTATATAAATTTCTAGAGCAGGGAAAACTAATCTGTGGTGGGAAAAATCTGAGCAGTGGTTCCCTGTGAGAGAAGGGGCCAAGGATTAACTGGGAATACAGCACTTCTTGGGATGGTAGTAATATTCTGTATCTTCATAGGCATTTTCACAGATTATGTATTTCTTTTTTACAGTATATACTTCTCAAAACTCATAGAATGGTAAACATAAGATTTGTGCATTTTCTTTTATGTAAATTTTACCTCAAAAGAAAAAACCTGAACAAATAATGAGTTCTAGTTAATGAAATGCATGTGGAAGTGTTTAGGAGGAAGTGTACAGATGTCTGTACCTGATTTTAAAATGCATAAAAATAAGATGAATATAGGTATGGATACATAAGGGAAGGGGTAGTTAACATTATAAATCAAGTAAAATATTAACAGTAAAATGTAGATGGTTGGTATGTGACTGTTCACTGCAAATTTCTTTTAGTTTTTGTATATGTTTAACGTTTTTCATTATAAAATGCTGGAGGAAAATATCCAGGCAGTCCATAAAGAATGTAATAATCATGAAAATAGGACTTTAATCATGGATAGCTTGTCACAGTGAGTATTGGAAGAAAAAAGAAGATAACTAACATACAAATCTAAGGCAGACACTGTGACCTGTGACCACAGATGGCTTGCAACATGTTTTTTGTGGCCTGCAAAATGTGTTTGTTTTTATTTTTAATTAGCCTGTCTCTAAAAGTAGAGATTTCACATAAAAATTCTGGCTTTTTACCTGCTTATTTTTAGGAGGATTTGAAAGACAACACAATCAGTGGAATAGAATAGAGAATCCAAAGGTAGATAGAGATTTGTGTGGAAATTCTGTATATGAAAAAGGTTGTATTTCAGATTAGAAGAGAAGAGACATATTACTCAGTAAAGCCGCCTGTGCATTTGGGAAAAAAATAAAGCCCAAATCCTTTCACACTCATTAAGTAAATATAAATTCCAGATGGAGCAAAGATTTAAATTTTAAAAACCTATTATTAGGACCTCTAGTCCATAAGTAGAGTGGTTTTATCTAAGTGGTTTTTTTTTTTTTTTTAAAGACTTTATTCATTTATTTGACACAGAGAGAGAGATCACAAGTAGGCAGAGAGGCAGGCAGAGAGACAAGAGGAGGAAGCAGGCTCCCCGCTGAGCAGAGAGCCCGATGCGGGCCTCGATCCCAGGACGCTGAGATCATGACCTGAGCCGAAAGCAGAGGCTTCAACCCACTGAGCCACCCAGGCGCCCAATCTAAGTGGTTTTAACTGGAGAATTAAAAGAATTCAATAGCCTATATCCCAAAATCATAGGAGTCCAATAAGCCCTGCTATATGTTGGAAAACAGAATAATACATGCTTTTGGAGTCAGTAAGATCTAGTTTTAAGTCTTTTTTCTAGTTTAATCAGACTTTTTGCAAGGTACAGAACCACTCTGGGACTTAGTTTCCTCAATGATCAGTCAATTAACATAAGATTTTTAAAAGTCTGCCACAGGGGGTTGTTTGTGAGGATCAGATGAAATTACATTCTCTGAAACTCTTGCCCAATGCCTGCCTAGAAGTGAATGTTCAGTAAATTTTTAGTATAGAGGGATGAAGAAACAGACGTTGAACAGCTGTGGGGAACTTGCCCAGAAGTGATGTTTATCTGTAAAAGATGAGAAAATTCCTTCCATTAGCAAACATTTATTAAGAACCTCCTGTATGCCATGCATCCTGTTTGGCACTTGAACTATAAAAATAAAAATCTTTAAAAAAATCTTAAATTAGTAAAGTCAGGTTTTATAAGAAAGGGATTCAAGTAGTGAAAATTTTTAAATTTGATAATTCTCTTAAACTTAATATTGTTATAACTGACATTTTCTGGCGTGCGACAGTTTCTTGTGTTAGTTAAATTAAACATAACGTGGAAGCAATTTCCTAAGAAAAATGAATAGTTTGGCTACAACCATGAAAGATCCATTTCTCGGGATAACTATTAAGAGAGAATGCATTATAGAGATGAGATACTAAACGAAATTGCTAAGTGGTGGGTGAAATGGTGCTTAGTAAGTTTTTTTATGTACCTTCTTTCCCATTTAAATATTTTTGCTGGTTATTAGTATTTGCCTGGGCTTACCTTACCAAGAATTTGTTTACACTAAATGAAGATAACAGACTTCCTAGGTTAGTTTTGCTGATATTTAGTAAAATAAGATAATACAAACTGTTTTCACAACAACTTTTCATTAATAGTACTCTAATGTAGAGTAATGAATTTGAGATGGAAGAAACACCTGTGAGTAATCACAAACAGGGTAGGATTAAAAGTGTATGTATTAATCTGTTGTTTTGGGTTTATTGCCATAAATGAAATTTTGGTTCTGATATTTACCAAATTGAGGAAAGTGTAAATTTTATGCCATGTGAAATTGGGTTTTCTGTTACACCTAATGTCCATCTGCTAATAAACTCAGTAACTGTACCAGTTTGCCATGACAAAAACATTTTAGCATGGAGTGATAATAACTATTATTATACTTATAATAATAATTTGTTAATCATTTTCAGCAAAGAAATTGATGTAGAAATAGTTTGCATCTTCTCCTGAGCATTCTCTATAATGATATGTTCTTTGGTACATGTTAGAAATAAAAGGATTTTTTTTTTTTTTTTTTTTTTTTTTTTAGTTTGCTGGAAACCATGTCTCACTATACGGATGAACCCAGATTTACCATAGAGCAGATAGATCTGCTTCAGCGCCTTCGGCGTACTGGAATGACTAAACATGAAATTCTCCATGCCTTGGAAACTTTGGACCGTCTTGATCAAGAGCATAGTGACAAGTTTGGAAGAAGGTCCAGCTATGGAGGAAGTTCTTATGGGAATAGTACCAACAATGTTCCAGCATCTTCCTCTACAGCTACAGCTTCCACACAGACCCAGCATTCTGGAATGTCCCCATCTCCTAGCAACAGTTATGATACCTCCCCACAGCCTTGCACTACCAATCAAAACGGGAGGGAGAATAATGAGCGATTATCCACATCCAATGGAAAGATGTCACCCACTCGCTACCATGCAAACAGCATGGGTCAGAGGTCTTACAGTTTTGAAGCCTCAGAAGAGGACCTGGATGTAGATGATAAAGTGGAGGAATTAATGAGGTTAGTTCTTTTGCTTACTCAGAGTCCCCAAAATGTCTGTGTTCTTAGATTGGTTTTGAGTAATATTCTGTATTTCAGCTACTTACCTGTATAATTTCCTCCTCCTTCCCCTGGAGGTGAAAGAAAATGTTTTCAAATTTTATGATTTTAATTCAAATTTTGTCTTTTCTACCATAGCCCTTTCTCTTTGCTGCCTGATAAGTCTTTTTCATTCTGTTTATCAAAGCAGAAGTTAATCTTCTCTTTATAGTACTAATTGCTAACATCTGAATTTTCTGAATTGTTAACACATTCTAATCCTTAGAGTTTTCTGAGAGAAAAGATGATTTTACTATGATACAGAATTTGTACACTTAATTTTTCACTCTAACATACCACAACAAAATAATTTTGAGCACCTATTATATAAAAAGTTGTGTTCTTAGGAAGAAAAATAGACATGGTTTCTACCCCTGAGAAGCTGAAGTTCTAATTTAATAAATGCCACATACACACACACACACACACACACACACACACATACACACACAAACATATATATATGTATATGTATTACGTATTACAAGGTAAGTGTAAGCCTTTGTTGTTTTAAACACTGAGGAAAAAGTCCACTTTCAAAAGAGGTAATTAGGAGAGACTTCACACTGACCTGGAACACTGTGAGGCCAGTAAGCATGTGTTTTTGAATGTTGTGTTTCCAGGATCTAGAATTGTCCTTGGCACATGGTAAGGGTTTAATATGTTAAGCGAATGGATGAATTTGAGCTAAATCTAAAAGGATAGCTTTCGTTTCGAAATATAGGAACTTTATTTAAAGGTAAAGGAATAGTAAAAGGTAGAGAAGGTAAGGCATGTTTACTTTTATAAAGGTTGCATGAGCTAGACTATGGTAATAAGAATATTATTTTAGGATGCAGTATAGGTTTGGGAAGATTTGAGTTCCACACAAGTAGTTTATGTTTATTTGTTTGGAATTAAGGATTTTTTATAGGTCTATAAGAATAGACATCGTAAAAGTATTGTTTTCAATGGATTGTCACTACTGTAGTAGGAAGAAATCCTGCAGATTAGTTAGTAGATAAAGAAGCTGTAGCACAAATTTGTCAGAATAAAGTTAAAACCTATGATTATGTGTTATAGTTCTTCCTAAGGCTTTTAAGGCTGAAGATGGTATAATGGTGACTTAATATTGCATATGGAAGATCTATTCTATTAGTACCACAGTGGTAAAATCTTTTAAATAAACTATCCTGAATTTATTTTTAGGGTAGCACTGCCTTGTATGGAATTGTGAATTAAATGGACTCTTACATCTATATTCCAATGTAATTCCTGTAATGAATAGTTTCATAGAGCAGCCATAGAACCCTGTTATTTAAACTTTTAAAACTTAAAATATAAGAGATTTGGTTTTGAATTCATTTTCACTTGTTAAAATAGCTGGCCACAGTTGTTTCTTTTGAATTTAACGTGCCTATCATTGTCATGACTGAGAGGGAAAACCATTGCATCAAGTAGAAGTTACTTAAGTCATTGAAATATAACAAGGTTAGCTTTTGATTATCCAGAGTAGAGAGGATATCAACAACAAAATTTATATTGTTGCTGTCACTAATCAGTTTTAATAAGCTTTTAACATAACAATTAATTCCCAAATGTGTGTCAGACTATCACAAAAATTTGGTAAAACTTTCTTGTTAATCAGAGGCTCTGAAGATTGTCCAAGGTCTGAAACTTGACTGTAAGGGTCTAAAAACTTAACTATTAGCTCTTACATTGGCATAATGTTATAATACAACTGTGTTCTGAAAATAGAAAACCTATTTAGCAGTGACTAGGATTTGTAGTTAAATCCCACAATTAACATACATTTAAGTTTTATCATTAAAAATACACATTTTTTTTGCATTGAATTTACTGCCACTTGTTGCATAGTTAGGATACTTTATCTTTACCCTATTCTTTGCTTCTTTCTATGAACTGCTACTTTGGTTCTCTAATCATCTAAGGGTCTCACTGAATCTTCTGGCTCTCTGTGGTTCTCTGCCATCGTGTCCTCACCCCCACCAGCACTCCTCCTTTGTGCCCACCTCTTATTTTTCTCAAGTTTGCACGTAATAATGATCCTTAGGTCAGAGGGAGAAGTTTATTGCATGACTGTTCTCACTTTTAATCATTATAACCATGCTGTGTATGAGGTAGAGTGGAGAAATGGAGAGTCATAAAATTTAAATAACTAGCCCAAGAAAATTTAAATATTAAGTGGTAGAGCCTGAATTCTAACTTATGTCTTTATTACCATGTCTCTGGTATCTGTTGCCTCTGTAAATAAGTTTTTCATGTCTGTAGATTTCAGTAAGATTTTAAGAACAGTGGTTGATATAACACAAGTGAAAGTTGTGAATGCCTTAATGGGCTGTTCCTCCCTCCCTTTATCCCCCCATGATATTTGCCACTTCAAATCAATTACTTGACCAGATGAATTTTTATTTGGTAGAATGTTAGAGAAATTTTTGAGCAGTAACTCTTTCTGAGTATCCCGAGCCACATAGGGCTGTACTGCGCTTGCTAATCATTCACTCAACACTATTATATTGTAGTGGATTAGATTTGGTGGGCTCTAAGTGGGGAGAATGGGTACCTGAATGCCTTCCTGCCTCCTTTTCTAGATAATCATATATAATTCACATCTTGCATGCTCCCATTTCCCAACCTCCATAGCACTCAATCATAAGTTAAGTATTTTTAAAATCACATAACCCGTTGAGTTCATAGACTTTTAACACCTAAAAATTTCAAGGTACACAAAGGAAATTTTTTATAGAAATTAACTTATAACTGTACACCTGATAAAGTTATTAAGAAAGAATCAGAAAGAAAGAAACTGCTACTTTTCCCATTTTTTAATTGATTGGGGTGAAAAAAAACGTAGTAGTGAGTTCTCAACAAATTATTGAATATATAACATTTTAGGAAGAACTTTAAAGCCAAGAGCTAGAATGAAAAACCCATTTTACATATTAGTATTTTTAAACTGCATCTATTAACATACATATTTATATATCAGTTTGTACATGTATTTGTTAATATTATAGTGTGGATCTGTTCTTTCATGTATATATTATAAAATAACAATTGAAATGAGGCTTATCAAGAATTCATAAACAATGCCATATATTAAGTTGTTATTCTTAACTACCCATATACTAAATTTTATGACTGTGTTTATATTTTATATAAGATGCAGGACTTTATTCCAAGTGCTTAACTGTATCCCTAACAATAGGTGATTTAGGATATTTATTTCCTAAATTCAGTTACTATGTTTTGTATACATATAGAGTAGCTTTCCTTTTAAAGTTATCTTTAAAATTTTTAAATTATGCTTTATTTCCCTGAGTAGAAATTGAAGGGAGCAGGTTCTTATTCAAAAGTTAGAGAATTTGTATGTAATTGTATTTTCCCTTCTGTGATATAGTATGTCTTTGTAGGTGTTGCTCCATCTCTGTCAGTCTTTGAGATAGATGGCTATCTTTAAGGAGTCCTAAAGAATGTGTAGTATATATCAACTGAGGGAATATGGAAGATCTTAAAGCATACAACTTTTAAACATGTAGTCTTTAATAGTATTTGTTCCATAAATGGAAGGATTGCCATTTTGAGCTAGCACAAATAACTTTCCATTCTGATTTAGGAAGCTTAAACATATTTGAGATTCAGAATTTAGAGATGTTTTATAAATTAGCTAAATCAGGTTTGCCATTTTACAACCTTTTATCTTCCACTACAAATTTGTTCATTCATTGAACAAATTAAGCTCTATTATATGCAAACTCCATGATGAATAAGACACAATCTTTGTTCTAAAAGACTTTACAGGGTAGTAGGAGCGATAAGACAAGATCAGGAGCAATTATAATATAGACTAGCATGTAATATATTAGCATGTGTGTAGTATAATTGAAATGATAAAGTTAACTGTTAAAAGAAAGAGATCTTTTTCAGCTGTGAGAATCAGGGAGAACTTCTCTGAATAGATGACAGTTAAATTGTGTCTTAAAAAAAGGGTGATTCTACAAAGAGCCCTTACTGGTTAATTAATTTGGATGTTAAGAAAGGTCTGTAGATAACAGTGGAAAGTTTAGCAAGTTATAAAAATAATGGCAATGGAGGGTGGAAAGGAAGAATTTTATCCTCATGTGGAAAGCACCCCGATAGAAGAATTCAGTGTGGTTGTGATTTGGAAAAAGTAGTGGGAGGAGATGATATAGATTTTAAGTGGTTTGATGCAAGTAGACTGGTAGCTCATCATGGAAGTAAGGTATGGAATCAAAGAAAGATCAACTTGTGTTTCACTTTAATTTCATAAGACTTGAGGAATACAAATCATGAGGATGTGAAATTTTATAAGAAGTGAATTGTGATGAGTGCTGGGTGATTAAAATAAAAAATTGAAAGTATCAGTTCTCAAAAAGAGAAGGGAAGAAAAGGGATTCACTCTCTTTAAAGAGGATGAAAATTTTCAAATAAAGGGAGAAAGCAAGCAGTAGGAGAGTATAAAAGTTAGATTTGGAGTAAACAAAGGAGTTTTCACACCAAGAAACTGGTCATTTCACAGTTACGATGTGGACAGCAGGAGAGGTAGTTTGTTAAGGAATACTGAATGAGGAGGGGTATTTGAAAGTTTAAAGAACAGGTTTACCTGTAGAATGGAGATCTTTGAAATACACAACAGAATTGGACACAAGTGAAAGTTGATTACTATTACTATTTTGGAAATACAGGTTCCCCCCACTATCTGAAAGCTTGAGTTATACCACTTCACTTTTAGGAAAGACCTCCATTAGCTCTTTTCGCTAACTGAAAGGAATCTGAAGGGGATTTTTACTTGTACAAAAAAATGCTGTTACCATACTAATGTTGGTCTTTTATAAAAGCAGAGTGGCGTAATGCAAACTTTCAGAAAGCAGGAGATACCTGTACCTAGTGAAAATAACTAGATAACACATCATTGCTTGTGTATAAATTGACTTCATAGAAATCTTTCCATGGTGCCTTGAAGTACCTCATGTATATGTTTACTTCAGTCATAGATAGTTACAGCAGATCATTTGTTTCTTCTTTACCTGGGATTCTTTCTGGGGTTTTATAAAATAATAATCATTGTTTGCTGAATACTTTTACAGTTTAAAAAATATTAACATAAAAGAATTTTTTATTTTATATATTATACACATATACATATACACACATTTGATACTGTATTTCATTTAAATTTAATTTCAGTGTGTGGAGAAAAATTTTAAGAGTCTTGGGATGAGGGTATTAATGTTCTCATTTTACTAGATGAAACCAGGGTCCAGCTATATTAAGTTACTTGCCCAAGCATAACCTTATTTTTTAAGTCTAATGTTTTTCTTTGATTTGAAAAAAGCTGCTCTCTGGTAAAACAGTTGACAAAAGAAGTTTTGTTATTTTTTTTTTTTAACTCATTGTGGGTACTTACAAACTTGCCAGGTAGATCTGAAAATACAGTCTGTGAGAGGGTAAGTGAATTGCTGCTGTTTTGCAGACTTTTTGAAGTTCCTTCTGTCTTACTGCAGTCCTTGATAATATCATAGTGCAAGGCTGTGAATAATTCACAAACTGGATATTTCCTATTGAAATAATTGAGTATCTCCTCTTTATGATTTAGTATCTACTGTAGGTGAATTTGATTTAAAATAAATTGATTTAAATTCCAATTTAAATCAGTAGTCAAGAAATGTCATTTACTCATTTCCCCCACAAAAGCACATTTTTCATTTAACCTTAATAAATACTCTTTTTTGTGTCTGTGTGTACGTTAGTCTCCATACCATACATCATTAGTTTTTGATGTAATGTTCCATGATTCACTGTTTGCGTATAACACCCAGTGCTCCATGCAATCCATGCCCTCCTTAATACCCATCACCAGGCTCACTCCCTCCCCCCCCTTCTAAAACCCTCTGTTTGTTTCCTGGAGTCCATAGTTTCTCATGGTTCATCTCCCACTCCGATTTCTTCCGCTTCATTTTTCCCTTC
Organism: Ailurus styani; assembly: GCA_002007465.1. Classification (NCBI taxonomy): domain Eukaryota; kingdom Metazoa; phylum Chordata; class Mammalia; order Carnivora; family Ailuridae; genus Ailurus; species Ailurus styani. The sequence continues at coordinate 631,790 of LNAC01000549.1, forward strand.
TCCTAATGTCCTCCATGCTATTCTCTCTTAAACTCAGTTTTCACTTTCCTAGAAGGATATTCTATATATTGCAATGCAGTGCTTTATTTAAATTTCTTCACATTAATTTTGAAGTATCAGAAACTAAATGATTTGGTTGTTTTATTTACATAAGGCAAATGAAATTCGTACTGCTGAAGTTATCTCTTGCTCAGCTGATTATTGGTGGATATTTGCAAGCCATTTGGCCTATACTACCTGTATTTTACTGAGCAATTTATTTTACTTGACTTTAAAGTGTATTTGTGGCTTTTTCCTTCAGATACAGTTTTTAAATAAAATGAGAATGCATATTTTTCAAAGAAATACTTCAAATATAAACAAGTGAAAGTTTTAGAAAGAATCTAGCCAGTATCTAGTTCAGAATCTAGATGAGTATGAGAAACTTTAAACATTGGATTAGGCAGTGGGTTATTTTCTTTCTCTAGAAGTCTTTTTGATTAGGATTTCCAACCAGTAGATCAGAAATAGACTGTACAACTTCAGATTAAAAGTTGTCCCTACTATTGCTTCTCTGCCCTTTTCCAGAATTCCTGAAAGGGAACACGGAATCCACCAACTGAATGTATAGCCCTTCCTCACCATGGGGCTAAAATATCTGCTCTAAGTCAAATCACAGCTGATTCTTTTTTAATAGGATCTTTTCTTTCATTGCTTCAAATAATCTTTAAAGAGACTTAAGCTCCTACAAGAAGTTTGTGGTTCATTTACAAAATGATTTGTAAAGATTTCATGATCCTTCGTCTCAGATCAAGAGTCAGCAAACTTTTTCTGGAAAAGACTAGATGGTAAGCATTTTACACTTTGTGGCCAAGAGGCAAAATTAAGGATATAATACACATACTTACAGCTAAGAGAAAACAAAAAGATCACAAATTTTTGTTGACAAAATTCAATATAGGATATTAGTAATTGGAAATAGTTTTTAAAATATAGGTCTACCAATGAGAAGAATGGAAGTTTTGGTGGGAAGGACATGATACTTTGCTTAAATTCATGTTCAAAGTTAGTGTTCTCTGTCACCAAGTAATGATTGCAAGTGTTCATCTGTGAAAACCATTCTTAGCTCATAGGTTGTATAAAAACAGATGGGAGGCCAGATTTAGCCATAGTTTGCTGACCCTATATGAGATTATAAATTACGGCTCTTCTGTGTTACTTTTAGCTTGATGAAAAATCAGTGCTTTACTTATGTAATCTTTTTGGACATAAAGCATTCAAAGAGAAATTGGTTGGTTTTAAGGGTTTAAGTGTAAGTTTTACTTAATTATTTGTTCTGATAGAGAAAAAGAAGTCTTGCCTTTCATTGTTATTCTAGTGAATGTCTAGTCTTTTGAGAATTTCTTGTCTGGTGGAGGAAAAAATAGGTCTATAATATGTAATCTCAAGGACACAGTATAACATAGTTTTAAGTATTCTATATGTTACATATAATAGGAAATGAGTGAGTGCCTTTTTATATTAAAAAATTTTATGTTCACCTCATCCCACTTAATTTTTTTTTTTTGGTTTAACAGGAAAGAGAATGCAAATTAAATTTCTTAAAATGGCTAATATTTTAGCAATTATAAAAATGACGATGATTTCTGTTCCTTTAACAAAGGTTTTAAAATGACTGAACATAATATTTATGCAGTTATGTAGTTAACATGCAAGCTCACAGTCTACTCACAACTGATTTTTTTTGTTGTTGTTGTTTTTTATTTTTCTAGGGTTTCTGTCTGTGTAAGGTATATTTATTCCTCAGTAATGAAACTTAGTATATACCATATGGCAGCCTTGTTCCTAATGTGAATTATACACAGCATGCGATTAACCATCCTCTGGTATGAGACTTATATCTCCTGTGGCATTCACTAAAGCGTCTGTCTGATGGTGTGATGTTTTAGGACTTGAATATTTGGTGTTTCTTGGTTTGTTTTAATTTCATATTTTCACACAAGCTTGGTCTGTTTACCTTTATTTTTGTGTCCTTTCTTTCTATGTTCTCCCCACCTCTCTGCTTCACCTTTCTTAGCAAAGATGAGGATTTCTACCTTCAACATACATTGTTGGTCTTGTCTTCTGTTTTTGTTAGGAGGGACAGCAGTGTGATAAAAGAGGAAATCAAAGCCTTTCTTGCCAATCGGAGGATTTCCCAAGCAGTTGTTGCACAGGTAACAGGTAAGAGCTGAAGAGCCCTTTATTCTGGAATCATGTCTAGTCTCTGCCTTCTGGTGCAGATGTTGGAATATTGCTTGCATTTCTGCATTGCAGTGCAGACCTGTCAACTTAGGCATAATAATGTATGCCTGTGATTTAAAACCCATTGTCTCTGATATCATGGAACTTCTCCAGTGATTTTTTTTTTTACTTGTGCTAGTAAATTTTATAGCATTTGTGATAAGCACAAAATTCCCCATTTTATGGCTAAAAAAGGGTTCTCTGATTTTCTTGTAATTGTGACAGAGCTCATGACACATGCACATCCAACTGCTATCAACATTTCAAATTTTTAAAAGCTTTATGGTCCTCCTAATTCCTGATTTTACAATTAAAAAATGATTAATGAGAGTAAAGGAAGTTGTTTTTTTTTAAACCACCTTTCTTTATATGAAAGCTTTCCTCAAACCATTACTGAGAAGATAAGAGTTATCATTGTCTTCTCTTTGTTCTTTATATCCCATCCCATTACCCACCCCACTGCAGCCCCATCTTGAGTATGTGGTGTATATGTGTCATTCTCTATTCAGATTGCGTTTTTTATGGAGTTCTTAAATTCTGAGGTAGCATGTCTTCTTTGTTGGTATGTAGTCTTCCTTTCTTGGATATCAGAGGTTTATAAGACCTTAATAAAATCAACTATGCCCTAGTCACGAGAGGAACCAGAAACTCTTGTAACTACGTTTTGTAGTTGATACTTTGTTGTATGTTGTACATTAATAGATATGAAAATTATATTTTTCCTCCTCCCTCCCTTTTTTGACATGCCATTAGCATCTATGGGACTTTGGGCTTCTTAGCCTCTGCATCTCAATTTCTTACCTCTACAATGAAATAGTTGGATCTGATCATATAGTACCTTCCAGTTTTATCATTTCTGTTCTCTAGACATCGATATATATTGAAGCTAATTTACCTAAAAGGTTGTTATTGACCATCAGTATGGTTAAAAATGAAACTTGAGACTTCAGAAGTTCTTAAATTTCATCCCAAGAATCTAAGGTCAGCCAATCTTAATACATGTATGTGTGTATAATCTATAACACTAGTAATATATTTTTATAAATGATGCCTCTGTTCATGATAAAAAGATTTTAATAAAAAGCATATCCTTCCATATAGAAATCTTAAACACAGGGATGGTATGTGAATTTAATTCTTGTAATTTTCAATAGAATATTCAAAATAAATTCTTACCTTTATCTTCAAAGATTAAGGAATATGCTAAGGGCACTCTGAGGGCAAGTTAAGTGGGTTTTACAAAAACCCTGTGATGGGCACCATGGAAAGATGGGGTGTTGTCTTTAGGGCTTTTACTTTGCCTCCAAGATTAGAAGCAATAGTATCTTCTAGTTTGCCAGCCTACAAAAAAGAACAAAATTGTAGTGTTATAGAACAGTATTATAGAGTTGATTTTTTTTTTCCACGTGGAAATATTTCTGAGGATCTTGAATACCTGGAATCTTGAATCATCTTGGACTTTTAAAATAGTAGCTTTTGAAACCCATCTGCTTTTGATGCAAATTATAATAAAATAACTTTAAATGGAATTTCTTAGGAATAAAAAGGACTAGCTATACCATAGTGGATTAAGCATAGTAGCATTACCTTTTTGGAAAGGGAAACTGAAAGGTGTTTCAGCATCTTGCTACTCAAAGTGTAGTACATGGAACAGCTAATTTGGAGCTTGTTCGAAATGTAAAGATACAGAGTACCACCCTACATGTACTGAGTCAGAATTTACATTTTAATCAGATCCCAAGGTAATTTGGGTTTGAGAAGTTCTATTCTAGGGATTGGTAAGCTTTCCTGACATTAACTTCAGTGGACTGGCATAGTTTTAACATTGTGCCACTCAGCAAGATTCATCATGATGCCATCTCCTGTTTTTGAAAATATTTTTATACATTTATTATCTGTTTATCACATGGACCTTTCTTTTGCTGCTGTAACCATAGGATTTGATGCTGTTAAAAACTTTTTCATCCATTTCAACCTCAGTCTAACTTATTCTTCCTCTCCTTCGTTCCTACTCGAAAAGCTTGGGTGCATTTTCCCTTAATCAGATATCTTTGTTCTCCATTGTCTGAAAAATGAAACTCCTTATAGTCTAACACCAGCCTCCTTTTTATTGTCATCTTCCATTCAGTATTCTCTCTAGCTAAATTTAGGTACTTGCCATTTTCAGAATTCTCCTCACTTGGATGCTTACAAATCGTTTGTGCCTAGGATGCCTTTCCCCTTCTCACCTCAGCCTTATAAAGTCCTATTTATCAAGATTACCTGTTATTATCCTCATTCTGACTTCTCTGATCACTTTGGCTCTTGTAGACCTCTCTTTTTTTCTGAAATCAATTACACTAAGTTCACCATGCTTAGGTACTAAGCCTCATTTCAGTTATGCATTTTAGAGTAATGTTCTTTAAACGCAGGGATCTTTCTTATACATCCTGAGAGTCTAGCATTGCATATGCTCTCTGAAGGTTTCCTATTTACCCAACTGCCTTGTAGTGCTGTCGTGTAGGGTAAAGGGAATTTTTTTTTTTTAATTTTATTTATTTGACAGAGCGAGATTACAAGTAGGCAGAGAGGCAGGCAGAGGGAGAGGAGGAAGCACTCTCCCCACTGAGCAGGGAGCCCAATGCGGGGCTTGATCCCAGGACCTTGAGATCATGACCTGAGCCAAAGGCAGAGGCTTTAACCCACTGAGCCACCCAGGCGCCCCGGGTAAAGGGAATTTTAGTGAAGCTAACACAAGCTATACATAGAAAAATTTGTCCAATATGACTTTGTCCAGTGATGTTCCCTCTCCAGAAATAATTATTTGCTCAACAAATGCAGCATGAGTTTCTGCCATTAAGGAATCCCATTTTTTCTCTTATCTGCTTTAATTCAATTATTTACATAAGGCAGGGGAGTGAGGATGATTTATAACTGCATTGCTTCATTGTCCCATTGATCAACTTAGTGAATTCATGTACTTCTCATGTATTATTGTGTTACATTTTCACCCGGCCCATCCAGCCATCAAGCTAGACTCAGGGATAGGGCTTTTCATTCTAGAAAAGAGATCCAGTTACAGAATAGTGAGTTAGTGAGAACCAGTATAAAACCTGGCCCTCATAATTGGCATACATGGGATAGGTAGCCTATGTAAGGAAGCCTTTTTGGCATTAAGGACTCACTCACTATGGGTACCTGATCTCAGTATATAGGCACTTCTTTGTCTTTAAACAAACTAGTCAAGTGTATCATAGAAGGATATCTACCTGATGAAATCTACCCCAAAATAAAGTTTAAGATATGGCGCTCCAGAATCTCTGTCCTATAATGGAGTCTTAAAAAGTTAAGTCCAACCCTAATATGTGAAATAATGAAATAACTCAACCTTGAGACAAAAATGAGAACAGGCATAACAAAAGAAAATGCTAAATAAAAAAAATGTAGTGAGGTGCAAAATTATAACACATGTACTTGTTCCAGAAACAAATACAGAGGCTTCTTTTTATAGAGTTGGAGGATTTCTATAATAAGATAAACAAGAAGTTCATGGGTGGGGTCTGTATAAATAATATCCTACTGATAGGAAAAATGACAGTATAAACAGGATATAATAACAGTGCCTGCTGAATTTCCCAGCATGTTATTTGTAGCTTCTTTCACAGAGTCACAGCTGCTCCCACCAAGGGTAGATTTTTACCTCTGTGAGAGGTCGAGCAGGATTCTAAATTCTGACTAACAATGGTGGGATGGGGAGCATAGCCCTTGCTTTAGTAATAACCCACACGTGGGTTTTATATTCGCTTTCATGGTAAAACATTTTCTTTGGCTCTTAGAATTACTAAAATATGATTTTCTTTTTAAATGGCCTCTGGGAAAAATTAAGGAGGCAGAGTAAATGAGTAAATGGGCAGAGCATGAGTGAGTGCTTATCAGCCAAAAATACACTAATTGGATTCATATCCTCTTTACATCTCTGAGCTTTAAGAAATCTAACACAGTTCTGTTTTCTTGAATGATAGTAATGTAATGAGAAAGCAACCATGAAACTTTAGAATACCAAAGTTCTAGTCCTTCTGTCTTAAATAGCCTTGAGGTCCTGGGAAGAATTATGTAGCTTCTCTGAGCCTCATTTTCCTTATTTATAAGATGAGAGAGGTAAAAGTATTTCCAAGACTCTTTTTGAGTTACCAAATTCTATCCTTTTTTTTTTTGTTTTTTAAAGATTTATTTATTTGTTTGAAAGAGAGAGCACATGCAAGTGGGGGAAGGGACAGAGGGAGAGAATATCCAAACAGACTCCCGCTGAGCTTGGAAGCCAGCACAGGGCTAGATCCCATGACCCATGAGATCAGGACCTGAGCCAAAACCAGGAGTTGGACACTCAACTGACTGAGCCATCCAGGTGTCCTAAATTCTATTCTGTTCTTAAATAAATTTCGTTTAACCAGTGTGCATCCTACCATCTCATTTCCAAAATGTAAGAATTTGTGTAAAGAAAAGCTCTGAACCAGTTTTAGAAATGTTCCAACTGTACTTAGATCACTTCCCTTTTTAAAATTTATCTTTAAAATGAAGTTTAAAAACACTGCATATTCAATTTAATTATAATAATTTCTTTACAAAGATAGGTATATATTGATCCTGGCCCCAAGCAGAGAACTTCAGAGCAGATATTAAAAACCAACTAAAGTGTCAATATACCTTTTTAAAAATAGACTTCATTTTTTAGAGCAATTTTAGACACACAGCAAAAGTGAGTGGAAAGTACAGAGTTCCTGTTTACTGCCTACCCCCTACACATGCACAGACTACAACCAGCATCTGGCTCCAGAGTGCTACATTTGTTACAATGTATAAACCTACATTGACACCATTATTGTCACCAAAAGTCCATAGTTTACATTATGTGCAAATGGTTTTGTACATTCTTTGGGGTTTTTAAAAAATGTATAATGACAAGTATCTGCCATTATAGTATCATAATATGATGCTACAGTTTCACTTCCTAAAAATCTTCTGTGTTCTGCCTGTTCATCCCTTCCTTCCTCCCTGCTAACCCCTTGACAACCACTGTCTTTTTACTGTCTCCACAGTTTTGCATTTTCCAGAATGTTATCCTAGAATATGTAGCTTTTGCATGGTGGCATCTTCCTCTTAGTAATATGGCTTTAAGGGGTGCCTGGATGGCTCAGTGGGTAAAAGCCTCTGCCTTCAGCTCAGGCCATGATCTCAGGGTCCTGGGGCGGAGCCCCACATGGGACTGAGCAGGGAGCCTGCTTCCTCCTCTCTCTCTCAATCTGTCAAATAAATAAATAAATAAATAATCTTTAAAAAAAAAAAACGTAATATGGCTTTAATATTCCTTAAATGTCTTTTCGTGACTTGATAGCTCATTTGTTTTTGGTGCTAAATAATATTCCTTTGTCTGGACATAACACAGTTTATTCAGTCATTCAGTACTGAAGGACATCTTGGTTGCCTCCCAAGTTTTGGCAGTTACGAATAAAGTTACTATAATGTTGGTAGGGCATATATCACAGACTGTAGTATTGTCCTCAAGTCATACAGTGAAATATAATTAATTGTCAAGCTCATTTAACAAGATTTTATCAATTCCTGCATAATGAATTTCACTAGTTTTAGGTAGATCTCCAATATGAAGACAGTTATATTTGAGATTTAACTTCTGTCTCCAAATTGAAAAAGTTTAGAGTTTTTGTTTGTTAGGAGAAAACTTCTTTTCAGATCTTTGAATGGACTTCAGTTACCAACAATATAAATATTTTTACAGAGCGCAGTTAGGATTTTCTCTTGTTTTGCAGCCTCTAGAGAATAAGAACAGATGTTGTCTTTTGGTTCAAAAAATTCTTATTTTTTAATCTTATTTTCTTCTGTCTTCTGCAGTTGGCTGGCAAGCTTATTTTCTCATAAACACAGAAGGTTATGTTTTTCTTTTCCTAGAGAAGAAGTCCAGCCTCTATATCTGAATACCCACATTTTCTCACTTTGGTGATAGCTAAGTGAAAAATTAGAGTGAAAATAACTTCAGAGGATACTTTTGTTGTTAGAAAATTGGTTTGCTACAATTCTTGAAATTCATTGTCCTACCAGGGTTTCATCATCTCAGATACAGTGTAGAGGACTGTACATTTTTAGTGTCAAAGTTAAGAAGGTTGTTTTGCAAGTAAGAACAAGATTTTCTCCTCCACCTGTATTTAAAGTAGAAACTATACTTAAAAAATTTTTATTCTACCGTAACCTTTGACAGAAGTGACTTTAAAAGGTTAGACAGATGTGGCTTTTTCCCTAGTTAGTAATTTCATTTTTGCTTCTCCCTAATTCTTGTTTCCTAAGATGGTGGAGGAAAGTCTTTACTTGAGGTATGATATTCCTTCAGCAGTTTTAGGAACTATTTCTTACTTAACATAAGTTAATTTTCCTTATATTGAAAAAAAAGCAACAGGGATAAATGACAGAGTACCCTAGTAAATAAGTCAGAAGGTTTCTGTGGCAAAATAACAAAATCTTAAGGTCAGCTGTAGTTCATGTGAGTCATCAGGCAATATTATAAATAACGTGCTGCAGAAGAAAGCTTTGAAGGGATAAATACCATTTTTTGTAAACTATAGATGTGGTCTTTTATGCATTAGGGAATTATTCTGCTAACTCTTGATGTTTACTCACCCATAGATCTTAAATCGAAGTATTTGACCTCAGTTGCAACAAATAATTTGTTCTGTCAGGAAGACATACTAGATGTAGTAGTGTGTCAGGTTACTCACTTTAGTTAGGTAAGGAACTGAAGCTTGAACTAACTAACCAAACTAACCAAGTTTGGGAGTGGTGATATCTGAGAGGTCTGTAAAATTGTTAATCATTCAGATTCTTATGGCCTTTAAGAAAGCTTTTAATATCACCATGTGTCAACTTCAGCTAAATTTAACTATATGATTTGATCCTACAAAATAAACTTGAGGTATGCAGGGGAAATGTGCTTTTTTCCTTTATTATTAATCACTTTTACTTAGATAAAATTTGTGTAAGCGTATAGTTTTTTGAATTGTACCAAATTTATACAGTGATACTAACCCAAATCAGGAGATAGAACATTTTCAGTATTTCGTCAAGTTCCTTCCTGCCTCTTTGCAGTCACAATACCTCACCGCACTGCAAGTCCCTGCCAACCACAGATCTGTGTTCTGTCAGTATAGTTTTGCATTTTCTAGAATATCATTGACGATAATCATACAATACATGACGTTTTTGTATGTCTCACTTTCTTTTTGTGACTTCTTTCACTTACGATACTTTTGAGATTCGTTAGTGTTACATGTATCCATGTATTCTTAAGTTTTAAATACTGAATACTAGTTAATGGAATGGATATAACAAAATTCATTTATCCATTAATCAGGCCATTTGAGTAGTTTTCAGGTTTGGGCTATTATGAATTAAACTGCTATGAACATTTGTCTACATGGTTTTACATGGATATATGTTTTCTCATACCGAGGAGTGGAATTGTGGTGTTATTGGTAAGTATATGTTTAACTTTTTAAGAAACTGTCAAACTGTTTTCCAAAATGGCTATACCATTTTGTACTCCCCCTAGCAGTATATGAGATTTCCATTTGCTTTGCATTCTCTTCAACACTTGGTATTTGGTATTTGTGTTTCTCTTTAGGTTTAGCCATTCTAGTGCATATGTAATAGCATCTCACTCTAGTTTTATTTTGCATTTTTCTAATGATTAATCATGTTGAGCGTCTTTTCAGATGCTCATTTGCTATTCATGTATCTTCTTAGGTGAAATGTCTGTCAAATCTTTTTTTTTTTTTTTTTTTTTTTTTTTTTTTGGGAAAATTTTTTTAAAATTTTTTTTTTTTTTTTTTTTTTTTTTTTTTTTTTTTTTTAAAGATTTTATTTATTCATTTGACACAGAGAGAGAGATTACAAGTAGGCAGAGAGGCAGGCAGAGAGAGAGGAGAGAGGAGGAAGCAGGCTCCCTGCTGAGCAGAGAGCCCGATGTGGGCCTCGATCCCAGGACCCTGGGATCATGACCTGAGCCGAAGGCAGCGGCTTTAACCCACTGAGCCACCCAGGCGCCCCACTGTCAAATCTTTTACCCATTGTTTTTTAATCAGGTTGTTTCCCTTACTATTGATTACAAGAGTTCTATGTATATTCTGGGTACAAGTCCTTGAATATGTAGCTTTAACAGTTATCCTATTCTGAGACTTGCATTTTCATTTTCTTAGTGTTATATTTCAAAGAGAGAATGTTTTTAATTTTGATTAAGTTATATTTATCTTTTTTTTTCCTTTATGATTCATGCTTTTTTGTGTCCTAAGAAAATATGCCTAAATTAAGTCTCAAAGATTTTCTTATGTTTTCTTCTGGAAGCTTTATAGTTTCGGTTTGTACATTTAGGTCTATGAACCACTTCAAGTTAATTTTTTGTGTGTGCATGAGGTAAAGGTTAAGACCTACATTTTCCTCCTATGGATATCCAATTGTTGGAGCACCATTTGTTGAAAATGGTCAGCAGTGGTCAAGTGACTAGTTTTTCCCTTTTCAATATCTTATATTGGCAACTTTTTCAAAAATCCACTGAGTATGTATGTCTGAGTCTGTTTCTGGACTCTCTGTTATGTTCCATTGGTCTTTATGTTTATCCTTATAACAATACAAAACTATGAATTTTTGTAATAAGTCTTTAAAGTTTTTCTTTCTTAAGATCACTGTTATTCTAGGTCTTGGCATTTCCATATACATTTTAAAATTACCTTGTCAATTTCTACAAAAAAAGATATTTGTAATGAGATTGGGATTGTGTTGAATATAGGTCAGTCTAGTATTAGGAATTGACATCTCAATAATACTATTTTCATCCATGAAAATGGTATACCTCCATTTGTATAGGTCTTTATTTCTCTCAACCATGTTAGTTTTCAGTGTGTAGGTCTTGTACATATTTTCTTGAATTATCTCTGTTTTGCATTTTTGATACTATTATATTGGTGCTATCTTTAATGTTTATTTCTAGTTTGTTTCTTGAGTCATAGAATAATTGATTTGGGTATATTGATATTCTGGGCGCCTGGGTGGCTCAGTGGGTATATTGAAATTCTGTTCTCTCACCTTGCTAAATTCGTTTATTCTTGTAGCTTTTTAAAAAATTTACTAGGATTTTCTATGTGGACAATCATGTTATCTGTAAATAGAGTTAATTCTCCTTCCTTTTCAATGTGTGTGCCTTTTTATTTCTTTTTCTTGCCTCAATCCACTGATTAGGACCACCAGTTAAAAATTGGATATAGTAATGAGAGCACATATATTTGCCTTTTCTCCAAGTCTAGGGAGCAGGCATTTACTCTTTCACCATTAAGTGTGTTCTTGGTGTTAGTTTTTTCATAGCTGTCCTTTATCAAGATACCCTTCAAGGGAGTTTCCTCTGTTTCTGGTTTCTGAGAATTTTTATTATGAATGGATGTTGTATTTTTGTCAAATGCTTTTTCTGCATCTATTGATATTACCACATGATTTTTCTTTTTTAGTCTTGTTAATATGGTGAATTACATTGATTGATTTTCATATGTTAAACCAACCTTATGCTTTGGGAAAAAATCCCTTGAATCATGATATATTATCCTTTGTATATATTTTGATTCAATTTGCTGATATTCTAGTATTGTAGAATTGTAGAATCTGTGTTCATTAAGGGTATTGTTCAGGGTTTATTTTGCTTTTTCTGTTTCCTGTAATGTCCTTGGTCTAGTTTTATTATTATGATAATGTGGCCTCATAGGATGAGTTGGGAAGTGTTTCTTTCCCTTGTGCTTTTAGAAGAATTGATGTAGAGTTGGTGTTATTTCTTCCTTAAATACCTTTGAAACTGCTTTTCTTTTAAATAGTGATTATCTTACATTTGGCTGTTACTTAACTAAAGGATCTTATCCTTTAGGGCTTGTACCCTGTACTGAAGGCTGCAGATAGAATATAGAATAGAGGAGATTATCAGGTCCTTAGTACCTCAAGGGTTTCCAGCACTTTTCTACATGATTTTATCCTTGGCAGAAATACTTCTCTCTTGCCAGTTGCCTAAAATAGCAAGATTACAGACCACAAACCAAATTGAATTTGCTTTACATAGAGCAATAACCCTTCCCCTGTTCCCTACTATACTTGAGTACAGAACATAGTTTTCACTCACTTAAGCTATGAGATTTTGCTTCCTGTAGTAGTTTTAAAAATATTGAGTGACCTGTCTCTAAATCTGTTCCCAAGCAGATCTGTGGAGAGTTTCTTGGTTTTGAATACATTGATTTTAATGTACATACCCAATATAATATTGCCCCAGGCTTGTTGTCATTGTTCTTGATAAGAACATAGGAAAGAGATTTTAGAAGCATTCTTAATGTGATCTTTATTTGACATTTTGAAGACTAGAATATGCCGTTTTCATAAAAGTGCATTTTTTTTCTCCTTTGATTGTTATAAATATAAAGATTGACCATTGCACCCAAGCCCTTTTGTTGCTAAATATTTTTTTGGAAGACACATTACCAGTTTGTCTTGATTTTTCTAGGCATAAAGAATGTCTTTGAAATGTTTGAGTGCTATGTATTAAAATAATTATCATGCATAGTAATATTTAGCAAGAACAATACCTCTTGAACCATTGTTGCCTATACTTTTGTCTTTAGCTCAGTTTTATCATTATGCTAGGTAACCTACAGGAGAGCATATAGCCCTCTTAAGTGATTTGTGGATGACCGGTGGCTTTGCATTTTATTGCTCTACACCTTGTTAACTAAACCTCTCTTTTCAGAGGGTTTTTATTTTTAGCTGTAATTTATTTTAACACTTACCAAGTGCTAGATGCTCTGCTAACTGTTTTATGTATTTGAGAGGCATGTGTTAACTTCTTTAGTTACAGGCAAGAAAACTGAGGCTAAAAGAGAGTCAATTATTTCCCCGTAGTCACACAGCTCGTTGCAGTTTGTCTTGCTACAAAGCCAGTGTTCATTATAGCATTTCAGTATATAGATGCAGTATAGTGCAGTGGTGTAGAGCATGACTTTGAAGGTTAAAAATATATTTTCTGTTACTAGTTATACATCTTTGCACATGTTACTGAATATCTTAATTCTCAGTTTCTTCCTTTGGAAAATGAGAATAATAATAATACCTACCTAACAGGGTTTTTGAGATTAAATGAGTTGGTTTATGTAAAGTTTCTGGTACATACCAAATGCCATAGAAGTCTTACTATTTTCATTATTATACTCTTTAATCCCTCTCCAAATTGACTTTTCTGAAGCTAAGCTTCCTGAGACTAAATATATTAACCATAATGTTTCTAGTCTTTGGCCACTTAATAATGAACTTTAAAAAATATATCGCACCCCCCTGTTCATTGCAGCATATTTATAAGCTAAGATGTGAAAATAACCTATATAGTAGAATATTATTCAGCCATAAAAAAGAAGAATATCTGCCACTTCTGACAACATAGATAGACCCTGAGGGTATCTGTGACAACATAGACCCTATTCTTATTTCTAAATGAAATAAGTCAGAGAAAGACAAATATAGGATATCATTTATATGTGGAATCTTAAAAAAACCCACATTTATGGATACAGAGAACAGATTGGTGTTTGCCAGTGTTGGGGAGTTAGGGAGAGGGCAAAATGGGTGAAGGTGGTCAAAAAGTACAAACTTCCACTTAAAAATAAATCCTCAGGATATAATGTAACAGCATGGGCACTATACTTAGCAGTGTTCTGTTGTACATTTGAAAGCTGCTAAGAGAGTAAATCTTAAAAGTTCTTATCCTACAAACACAAGAATTTTAACTATATATCATGATGGATTTTAACCAGACTTATTGTGGTAATCCCTTCTCAAGAAATTTATCAAGTCATTAAATTGACAGCTAAAATTAACATTAAAAAATTCACGATTAGGGATTTTAATGTAAGAGTATGAAAAAGCATGTTAGTGAGTTGATTTCAGATTCAACATTGTGGCTAACCTTTAAGAATATATCATTTGTCAAGTTTTAGTGTAATATCAGAGACTATCCACAGTCCGTTGGAAAAAAAAAATTAAAATACTCCTTCCTTTTCCATCTGAAAAAATTACTGCGTAAGTTCATTTTGATATTAGCATGGGAAACTTTCTTCACCATTACTATTCCAATTTGACATACACAAAATTGCCTTAAAAATATTATTTACAGGGTACCTGGGTCGCTCAGTCAGTTAAGCAGCTGCCTTCAGCTCAGATCATGATCCCAGGTCCTGGAATTGAGTCCTGCATTAGTCTCCCTGCTCGGCAGAGAGCCTGCTTCTCCCTCTCCATCTGCCTGCTGCTCTGCCTACTTGTGCTTTCCATCTCTCTGTCAAATAAATAAAATCTTAAAAAAATTAATATTATTTATATAATTATAGCTAATACTGAGAGAAAGTAGGAAGGAAAAAAGGTCCAGCCCCCTTGTAGCAAGATCTTCCTTTTCTCTGCCCCATAATTTTTCTACCTGCTGACCTTGCCAGAATTCTGTCTAGTATCCTCATTTTATTATTCATAAGGTGGGAAAATCAGTTGTGGTGATAGTTGTACAATGCTTTGAATATACTAAAAACAAATTGTACACTTAAAACAGGTAAATTGTATGGTATGTGAATTATATTTTATTAAATCTTTTAAAAGATAGAAAGGAAAGTGAAAATCATTCAAAAGTATCTTTTGAACAGAGGTCACTAAAGTGGAATTTAAAATTTTTCTATGTGTTCTTATTACTGAAATAAAACCTAATAAACTAAATGTGTGAAAAATTAAAAATATAAATTTACTTTATATATTAGAAAATATATTCATGTGGTTTAAACTTCAGATGTACATAGGCTATACAGCACTAAATCTTTCTTCTATCTCTGTTTCTTAGCCATAATCCCCTTCCCAGAAGATAGGAACTTCACCAGTTTCTGGACAAGATACGTTATGCATTCAGAAGCACATAAGTAGGGCTCCTGGGTGGCTCAGACAGTTAAGTGTCTGCTTTGAGCTCAGGTCATGATTCTAGAGCCCTGGGATTCAGCCAGGTGTTGGGCTCTGTGCTCAGCAGGGAGTCTGCTTCTCCCTCTCCTTCCTTTTTTTATCACTGTCAAAAAAAATGCATAGTATCCCATTTTCTAAATACTATATTTTTCAATCAACTATTAACACTTAGGAATTCAATTACTACTTTAAACTGGTTGGGTTTTTTTTTGCGTTTATCTCCCACACAGGCACTAACTAAATACTTGTTTAATAAATTAAATAAATAAAATTTAGATAAAGATTTAGATAAGATTTAGCTTGATGATTGTTATAATCATGTTCTTTTAAATACACATATTCTTTTGTATGTGTAACTTACTTTTTTTTAATGTATATATATACACTCCCTTTGACCATGTAATTCATCTCATAGGAATTTATCCAATGAAATAGTTGCTTATGTCTGGTATGATAAATGTGCAGGAATATTTATTGCAGCATATTATATTTTAGCAAAGATTATAAATAACCTAAGTGTCCATCAGTAGGGTTCTAGTTAGGTAAGTTATGATATATCATATTATGGAGCACCAATTGTTTATTAAAAAAAATAAGGCAGCTCTATATGTCTCGAGTAGAATGGGGAAGAGAATATGTTGTAAGGTGTGAGAGAGAGGTGAGTGATTTTATTTTTAAACATCAGTTTTTCAAACTTTTTAATATTTTTTCAATTTCTTTTTTTTATTATGTTAGTCATCATATAGTACATCATTAGTTTTTTATGTGTTCCATGATTCATTGTTTATGTACAAAACCCAGTGCTCCATGAAATCTGTAAGCACCAATTTTTGAAACATATACCATGTCATAGGCTCATCAGTAATAATGTGCACTGGCTAGATTCAACTCAAGTATTACCAGTTTGTTCTGTGTGCTCTTTGATACCAATTAGAATCACAACAGAATTTTTTTGTTTTTAATGTAACTCTAAAATTCAGCTCTAAGAGGAGCACCAGGGTGGCTCAGTTAAGTAAGTGTCTGAGTCTTGGTTTCAGTTCAGGAATAATCCCAGGGTCATGAGTTTGAACCCCACATATTGGGCTCCATGGTCAGCAGGGAGTCTCCTGGAGGTTCTCTCTCCCTGCTCACTCTTGGACACATGCGCTCTCTCTCTCTCAAGTAAATAAAGTATTTTTAAAAATAAAAATAGAATTCAGCTTTAAGAAAAAGTGAGAAACATAACTAAAACATTCTTTAAGAAGAACAGAAGAATGAGTTTGAACAAATTTGCCCTACTAGATATTAAAGCGTACCATATGGTTAATAAAGTAAGTAAATAAGATCATACTGCCAGATTGTACAGAACGGAATTCATTAATTTAGCTTAAGGAAATTTAGCTTAAATAAAGGAATCGTTTCAAATATGTAAGGAAATGGGTGTTTTTCCATTGGTGGTTTATTTGAAAATGAAAAAGTCAAAATAGGTGTCAACATCACACCAGAACCAAACATCAGTTTCCGTATGGAGTAAAGAGCTAGATATAGATGCTTTAAAAAAAATTTTATTTATTTTAGAGAGAGAAAGAGTACAATTGGGGGGCAGGGGAAGGGGAGCAGAGGGAGAGGGAGAGAGAGAATCTCAAGCAGACTCCCCACTCAATGGGGCTGGACACAGGGCTCGATCTCATGACCCTAAGATTACGACCTGAGCTGAAATCAAACATTGGTGTGCAACGAACTGAGCCATCCAGGCACCCCTAGAGATATATACTTTTTATTTTATTTTATTTTTTTAAGATTTTATGTATTTGAGAGAGAGAGAGTACAAGCTGGCAGGGGAGTAGAGAGAGAGAGGGAGAACCAGGCTCCCGGCTGAGCAGGGAGCCCAATGTGGGACTCCATCCCAGGACCCTGGGATCATGACCTGAGCTGAAGGCAGATGCTTAACCAACCGAGCTGCCCAGGCACCCCAAGATTATATTCTTTTAATTCTGGGTAAAGGTTACTGTTACATTACTTTTAGAAGAAAATATTGAATACTTTTGTTATTTTAAGGTAGGAAAGCTTTTCTTATGTAATACATAAAATCCAAAAGATAAAGTTAGGTGGATTTATCTCTGTAAAATTTTTAAGATATGTCCAATAAAAGACTCTGTAAAAAGATTCACACAGAAAGATATTTGCAATATGGAGAGCAAAGGATTAGTATCTATGTTATATCAAAAGAACGATTCCATGTTATTATGAAAACAAATAATCAGTAGAACAATTTACACAGGCTATCAGTATGTAATTTATAGATGATTTAATGTAAATGACCAGTAAAGTACAAAAAGATTTGCAGTCTCTTGCAAAATTAAATAAGAATAATCAACTGCAAGTTAACAGCGTTTTTGTTTTGTTTTGTTTGCCTGTTAGATCAGCAGACTTTAGAAGATTGAGGGATACTGCTGGTTTAAAAAAGCAGAATAAAATTTTTCTTCACTTCTGTTTATCATAACCAACCAGAAATAATAAAAATAAAAGAAAAACCATCTTCAATGAAGCAGTAACTAGAACCTTAAAACACAGACTAAATCAAGTAAGAATTCTGAGTCAAATGAGGAAATGATAGGCACTGAGATGTGCCTCCTCCATTCTAGAGAAGGAAATAAGTTTGTCTGAAATTACTTAAGTTATGAATGGTTGATCCATTGTTTTTGGTTTAAGAATAATAGTTCTAGGGTGCCTGGGTGGCTCAGTCAGTTGAGTGTCCACCTTTTGGTTTTGCCTCAGGTCATGATTTCAGGGTCCTGAGATGGAGCCTGGGTCAGGCTCAGCCGGGAGTCTGCTTGAAATTCTCTCCCTCTCCCTCTGCTCCGCTGCCCCCCAACTTGCGCTTACTCTCTCTCTCAATCAAATAAATAAATCTTAAAAAAAAAAAAGAAGAAAAGCAGTTGTAAAGGGATGCGGCAACAAGAATAATGGGAATGTTCCTGTATAGATAAAATTCAATATAGAAACTCCATACCTATAAGCAATCATTCCCCAGTTCTTCATTCTCCCAGGTCCTGGCAAGCACTGACTTACTTTCTGTCTCTGTAGAGTTACTTAGAGACAATTTCTGGTCTTTCCATAAAATAGGCTCATACATTCTGTGAACTTTCATGTCTGTCTTCCTTTTACTTAGCATAATGTTTTCAAGTTTGTAAAAGGTTACCTATATTGTGACATGTATCAGTACCTCATTTCTTTTAATAAATGAATGATTTTCCACTGTCTAGACATACTGTACTTTATTCATCAGTTGGTGGAGATTTGGATTATTTCCACTTTTTTGGCTGTTATGTATAATGCTATTGTGAACATTCATATACAAGTTTTTTGTGTGAACAGATTCTCTTAGAATATACCTAGGTCTGGAATTGTGGATTATATGATAATTCTGTGCTTAACATTTTGAAGAACAGCCAAACTGTTTTCCATTTTACAAACCCACAAATGTATGAGGGGTCGATCCAATTGCTTCACATTATCACCAATGCTTGTTATTATTCATCTGTTTAATTATACCCATCCTAGTGGTTGTAAAGGGTATCTCATAGTTTTAATTTGTATTTTCTTTTTTTAAAAATTTTTTTAAATTATTTATTTATTTATTTGACAGAGAGAGAGAGAGATCACAGGTAGGCAGAGAGGCAGGCAGAGAGAGAGGGGAAAGCAGGCCTCCCGCTGAGCAGATAGCCCAATGTGGAACTCAACCCCAGGACCCTGAGATCATGACCTGAGTTGAAGGCAGAGGCTTAACCATCTGAGCCACCCAGGCACCCTTTTTAATTTTTTTAAAATTTTATTTATTTTAATTTTTATTTTCTTAATGACCAATGATGTTAACCATCTTTTCATGTGCTTTTGGACATTTGTATATATATATATTTTTTTTTTTTTTGGAGGAACATCTAGTCCTTTGTCCATTTTTTTTTTAATTAAAGATTTTTATTTATTTATTTGTGAGAGGGAGAAAGTGAGAGAGAACACGAGAGAGGAGAAGGTCAGAGGGAGAAGAAGACTCCCCATGGAGCTGGGAGCCCGATGTAGCACTCGATCCTAGGTCTCCAAGATCCTGACCTGAGCCAAAGGCAGTTGCTTAACCAGCTGAGCCACCCAAGTGCCCCTCCTTTATCCATTTTTTAATTGAGTTTTTATCTTTTAGTATTGAATTGTGTGAAAGTTCTTTATATATTCTAGATAAGAGTGCCTTGTCAGATAAAGGGATTGCATAAATTTTCACATTCTTATTGATGCCCTTTGAAGGTCACATGATTTTAATTTTGATAACATCCATTTTTTTGTTGTTGCTTTCAGTGTCATAGCTAAGAAATCATTTGCCCAACTAAAAGTCACACAGATCTATGTCTATGTTTTCTTCTGAGAGGCTTATAATTTCTTACATTTAGGTCTCTGATCCATTTTGAGTTAATTTTTATATATGATGTAAGGGGTAGTCCAACATCCTTTTGGGAGAGGGGGCACTTGGCTATTTAGTTGTTCCAGCACTGTTTGCACTGTTTGTTGAAAAAACTGTTCTTCCCTTACCAGATTTTCTTGTCAACGTTGTCAAAAATCAGTTGTCCATAAATGAATGTATGGATTTATTTCTTGACTCTCAGCCCTATTCCTTGATCTGTATGTCTGTCTTAATGCTAGTACCACCCAGTCTTGATTTTATAATTTGACAGTAAGTTTTGAAATTGGGAACTGTGAATCCTCCACCTTTGTTCTTTTTTTTTTTTAGAATGTTTGGCTCTTCTGGGTCCCTTACATTTCCATTGGAATTTTAAAATCACTTTATTAATTTCTGCAAAAAAGCCAGCTGGAATTTTAATAAGAATTACATCGAATCTGTAAATCAATTTGGGGATCGTTGTCATTTTAATGATATTAAGTCCTCCAATCCATGAATATGAGATGTCTTTCCATTTATTTAGGTATTCTTAAATTTTTTTCAACAGTTTTTTTGTAGTATTTGTTTTACAGGTTTTGCATCATTTTTGTTAGATTTATTCATAAATAGTTTATTCTTTTTGATGCTATTGTAAATGGAATTACTTTTTGAATATTTTTTATTCATTGCTAATGGGTAGAAATAAAATTTAATTTTGTATGTTGATTTTGTATTCTGCAACCTTAGTGAACACATTAGTTCTAATAGTTTTTTGTGTGGTGTGGGTGTGTGCACGTGCACTCACATGGATTCCTTCAAATGTTTTAATAGACAAGATCATGTCATCTGCAAACAGGTTGTTTTACTTCTTCCTCCCCAGTCTGCATGCTTTTTAAATAGGAAGAGCAAACATCCCTGTGTTGTTCCTGATCTTAGTGGCAAAGCTCTCAGTCTTTGTTGTTGTTGTTGATAAAGTTTCATTGGAACATAGCCATGTGCTTTTTTTTTAAATTACATATAATGTATTATTTGCCCCAGGGGTACAGGTCTGTGAATCATCAGGCTTACACATTTCACAGCACTCACCATAGCACAAACCCTCCCCGGTGTCCATAACCCAGCCACCCTATCCCTACTCTCCCCACCCTCCCTGTAACCCTCAGTTTGTTTCATGAGATTAAGAGTCTCTTATGGTTTATCTCCTTCCTGATCCCATCTTGTTTCATTTTTTCCCTCCCTATCCCTCATGACCCCCCACCCTGCCCCTCAAATTCCTCATATCAGAGAGATCATATGATAATTGTCTATGATTGATTTATTTCACTTAGCATAATACCCTCTAGTTCCATCCACGTCATTGCAAATGGCAAGATTTCATTTCTTTTGATGGCTGCATAGTATTCTATTGTGTATATGTACCACATCTTCTTTATCCATTCATCTGTTGATGGACATCTAGGTTCTTTCCATAGTTTGGCTGTTGTGGACATTGCTGCTATAAACATTTGGGTGCACGTGCCCCTTCGGATCACTACATTTGTATCTTTAGGGTAAATACCCAGTAGTGCGTTTGCTGGGTCTTAGAATAGCTCTATTTTCAACTTTTTGTGGAACCTCCAGAGTATTTTCCAGAGTAAAAGCTCTCAGTCTTTAACCACTAAGTATGATGTCAATTATGGATTTTTCATAGATGTCCCCTATCAGGGTAAGAGAGTTTGCTTCGATTCTTAGTTCGTTCAGTGTTCTGTATCACAAAAGGATGTTGGATTTTGTCAGATTCTATTTCTGTGTCTTAATCCCATGGATTTTGTCATTTACTAATATGGTATATTACATTGATTAGATTTTCATGTATTCAATGAACCTAGCTTTCCTGAGATAAATCCCACTTTGTCTTGGTGTAAAATCCTTTTCATATGTTGTTGGAATCAGTTTGCTAGTATTTTGCTGAGGATATTTACATCTGTACTCATAAGAGTTATTGATCTATAGTTTTCTTACAGTATCTTAGTCTGGTTTTGTCCTTATGGAATGAATTGAGAAGTGTTTTCTCCTTCTCTAATTGACTTTGTGAAGGGTTAGAGTGTGTTAGTGTGTGTGTGTGTGTGAATTCTTTTTGAAATAGTTGGTAGAATTTATCAGTGTAACCATCTGACTTTGTGGGGGAAATTTTGACTAATTCAATATCTTTACTTGCTGGAGATCTATTCAGATTTTCTGTTTCTTCTTGAGTCAGATTCCATAGGTTATTCTAGGAATTTGTCCATTTCATCTTGGTTACATATAATTTGTTGGCATACGGTTGTTCATAAAATTCCCTTTTTATTTCTTTAAGGAAGGTCAGTAGGAATGCTCTCTAATCCCTAATTTTAGTTTTGATTCTTCTCTCATTTTGCTTTTCAATATCCCTAAATGTTTCTCAATTTTGTTGACCTATTTCAATCAATTTATTACTTTGTTGATTTTCTCTATTATGTTTCTGTTTTCTGCTTCATTTATTTCTCCTCTGTATGATTTCATTTCCTTTCTTCTGCTTGCCTTGGATTTAGTTTGCTCTTTTTTCAATTTTTTTTAAGGTGCAAGATCACAGTATTGATTCGAGGTGTTTTTTCTTTTTTCAGTAGAGACATTTAAAACAATAAATTTCTCTCTGAGCACTTCTTTAACTTCATCTCATATGTTTTGGTATGGTGTGTGTGTGTGTGTGTGTGTGTGTGTGTGTGTGTGTGTGTGTGTGTTTTAATCATCTCAAAGTATTTTCTGATATCCCTCATGATTTCCATGATTTCTTCTCTGACTCATTGGTTAGGACTGTTAATTTCCACATACGTGTGAATTTTCTAGTTTTTTTCTGTTGATTTATAATTCATTCTGTTATGTTTGGAAAGCACACTTTGTATGATTTAAAAATTGTTGAGACTTGTTTTGTGGCCAACATATATCTGTCCTGGAAAATGTTCCATGTACACTTGAGAAGAATGTGTATTCTGTGACTGTTGAGTGAAATGTCTGTTTTTAGATCTAGTTGGTTTATGATGTTCAGGTCTTCTATTTCCCTTTTGATCTTATGTCTGGTTGTTTTATCTGTTATTGAAAGTGGAATATTGAAGTCTCTAGCTGTTATTATTGAATTGTCTATTTCTCTTTTCAATTCTGTCAGTTTTTGCCTTATATATTTTGGGGCTCTGTTGTTTATATATTTAGTTTTATCATCTTCATGACTTTCCCCTTTTATCGTTGTAAAAATAGCCATCTCTCATTACAAATTTTGTTTTTAAGTTTATTTTATCTAATGTTAGTATAGCTACTCAAGCTTTCATTTGGCTATGTTTACATGGTATATCCTTTGCCATACTTCTACTTCAACCTATTTGTGTCTTTGAATTTAAAATGTACAGTTCTTATTGGAGTGTTTAATCCATTTAAATTTAGTATAATTATGATGAGGTAGGATTTACGTCTGACATTTTGTCATTTGTTTTTTATGACATGTCTCTTTTGTTCCCCTTATTGCTTGATTACTTCCTTCTTTGGTGTCAAATATTTTATAGTGTCCCAGTTTAAGTCTCTTGCCATTTCTTATACTACATGTTTTTTAGTTATTATCTTAGTGGTTGCTCTGGGAATTACCATTAACTTATAATTATATAACTAGAATTACTTAATTTTTAACAATCTAGTATAGATTAATAGCAATTTAATTTCAATATTAGAGAAAAACTTAACTCCTTTATGGCTTCATTCCCTTTCCTCCTGCTTTGTACCATTATTGTCATACAAATTACATGCTGTACATTATGTGCCCATCAACTTAGATTTATAAAAACTGCATTATCCATTTTTAGAAAAGATAAAAGGAGTTATAAACAAAAAAATACATTTATACTATCTTTTACTTTAATTATGTCATTGCTTTTACTGCACTCTTTATCCTTCATGTGTATTTGAATTACTATTTAGTGTCCTTTCATATCAGATGAAGGAATTCTCTTAGTTTTTCTTGTAGGACAGGTCTGCTGACATCAGATTCTATCTAGTTTTGTTCACCTGGCAATATCTTTTTTTTTTTTTTAAGATTTTATTTATTTGACACAGAGAGAGAGAGATCACAAGTAGGCAGAGAGGCAGACAGAGAGAGGGGGGGAAGCAGGCTCCCTTCTGAGCAGAGAGCCCGATATGGGCCTTGATCCCAGGACCCTGAGATCATGACCTGAGCCAAAGGCAGAGGCTTTAACCCACTGAGCCACCCAGGTGCCCACCTGGCAATATCTTAATGTCGCTTTCATTTTGGAAGGGTCGTCTTGCTGGATATAGAGTTTTTGTTTGACATTCTTTTTTTCTCCCACAGCACTTTGAACATATCATCTTACTGCATTCTGACTCCTGACAGTTTCTAATGAGAAATCAGCTATTAATCTTATTGAATATTCCTTGTACATAATGAGTCACTTTTTTCTTGCTGCTTTCAAATTTTATCTTAGTCTTTGTTTTCAACAATTTATGTTTCTAGGTATAGATCTCTCTGAGTTTGCCCTACTTAAATACTACTGAGCTTCTTGGACTTGTAGATTAATGTTTTCTTATCAAATTTGGAAATCATTTGGCCATTATTTTTTCAAATGTCTTTTGTTCACTTTTCTGTTTCTTGAAATAGATCATCTCAGTCAGCCTGTCTTTAGGTTTACTGATATTTCTTCTGCCAGTTTACATCTGATGTTGAACCTCTTTAGTGAAATTTTAATTTCAACTTTTGTACTTTTCAACCCCAGAATTTCTGTTTGATTCTTCTTTATAATTCCTCTCTTTTTATTGATATTCTATTTGATGAGGGATTTTTCTCACACTTTCCTTTAGTTCTCTAGGCATTTTTATTCTTACTTTTTTGAATATCTTTAAAATGGCTGATTTAAATTTTTGTCTATGAAGTCCAACATCTGGATTTCTTCAAAGACACTTATTGATGGCTTCTTTTACTATGTATGTGTCATTCTTTCTTATTTCTTTGCATGGTTTATAAATTTTATTTTGTTTTTCAAGCTGGGCACTTTTTAAGTAATATAATGTGGAAATCAGATTCCTCCCCACCTTTGGCTTTGTTGTGGTCTCTGTTTGATACTGTTGCTCTTTCTTTGTTTAGTGACTCTCCTGAACTAATCCTATAAGGTCAGTATTATTTGTGGTGTGTGGTGAAGTTTCTTGTTAGCTTAGTTACCAGTTAATTGTTGTTCAGAGATTTCCTTAAATGCCTGAAGCCTTTTAAGTTTCCCAGCTTTGCTGAGGGACTCTGCATGCCTTTAATGCTCAGGTTGGCATTTCATAATTCTGTCTTTGCCTTCACTTTCTCTTTATACCATGCCTCCTGGTTAGCTACAGGAGAAACCCTAGTGCTTTCACAGCTCTTTCTGTGTGTGCATATTCCTGTGATCATTAGACCTAGGCAGGTACACAGTACTACACATGTGCCTGATCTTTTAGATTTCCGAAAAATATGTCAAAACTTTTCTTTCTTTTTTTTTCTTTTCCAAGATGTTATTTGTGTGAGAAAGAGATAGTGAGAGAGGAAACACAAGCACGAGGGAGCTAGAGAGGGAGAAGCAGGCTCCCTGCTAAATAGGGAGCCCAATATGGGGCTCAACCCCAGGACTCCGGGATGACAACCCGAGCCAAAGGCAGAAGCTTAAGGACTGAGGCAAAACTTTTCACAGATATTCATAGACATCTCGTTCCTCAGCTTATTTTGTTCAGCTCCTTGTTTGCCCCAACTGTTATCATTACCTCAGTTAATATTAATGCAATGTTAAATGATTGCCACTGATTGTTTTCAACAAACCACCTTCCTTTATTCTCCCCTCCTAGGGAAAAGGCTATTTACACCGAATGAGCTCTGAATCGGGCAAATAAGGGCAAGCCTTACAAATGGGAGTTTCCAGGGAATTGCCAGATAGGTCAAATAATGATAGTTCTCTTTGAATGGTGTTTTGGGGAACTCCAAACCTGTTTTACTCCCTCCATTGGCTACTGGGCCACTCCTTGTTTTCACTGTGATTGCAAGAATATTGGTTTTTAAGTCTGCTGTGATAATGGGAATGGGCGTAGGTCTGATTAAAATGTCATACAAGTGATCTTATTAAAATTCAGTACTTTTTCTTGAATAAGCACTCCTTGGATTGTTGCAAACTTTTGGTTAAGTTGATTCTGACAATTTTAGCCAGTATTTTTATGGCAGATCATCTTTTGCTCTTATTGTATTCTTAGAGGACTTATTTTTCAGAGGTCCTTACTCTGCCATTCCCATAGACCTCACTCCAGTTTAACAGATTTTGAAGGAAAGACTAATCCCTCCCAAATTATTTCCCTTGTAGAGTTGTCCTCAAACAATAAACATGGAAGACAAACATAAACAAACAAGGACTGAGGGTACAACACCAAGAAACCTGTAGTGATAAAAATTTCTTGAAGAAACCAAAAATTAAATTGAAAATATAGAATTTAGGTCTTAACTGGAAAAGGATAGAAGGACCTTTTAGGGAGGCTGAAAATAATCTATATACTAATTTGAGCAATGGTCACATGTGTATACATATGTCAAAAACCATTGAAATATATATTTAAGAGTTGTGTGCTTTATTGTAGGTAAAATACATCTCAGCTAAAAACAAAAAATAAACTATGTGGTAAATCTTGAATCCATTTGAATCTAGACCTGGAAGTAAACAACTATGGGAATTATGAATCCAGAACAGAATATAAATGTTGACTATGCAAAAATATCTTCCAAATATCAGGAGTTAGGTATACAGGCCAGGGAGAAAGATGGGGAAAGTATAGTATGTGTATGTGTATTAGTTATCTATTCTGACATAAGAAATAACATCAGATCTTAATAACTTGAAACCTAACCCTTTATTATCTCAGTTTCTGTGGGTCAAGAATCCAAGAGCAGCTTAGACAGGACATTCTGGTTTGGGGTGTCTCAGAAGGTTACAGTCACTGGGAGGTTTACCTAAGACTAGAGGACTCACTTCCAAGATGGTTCACCTGGGTAGTTGTGGGTAGAATGCCTCAATTATTTGCCACGAGTTTCTCTATAGATCAGGTTGAGTGGTCTCACAGCATGACAACTAGCTTCCCTTATTACCAACTATCAGAGAGAGAGCAAAGCAGAAGCTATGTCATTCATGACCTAGTGTCAGAAGTCACAGACTGTCATTTCTGCCATATTCTGTTGGTTGCACAGACCAACCCTCAAGCAGGGTTGGAGGGGATTACACAAAAGGAGGAAGACAAAGAGAATCATTAGGGATCATTCTAGAGCCTGGCCACCACAGCTTGCTAATTTCCTCAGCGTTTTTAGCCAGGAGCCATTACATACTGCCCACAAGTTAGAAAATAGTGCTTCCAACCTCCTAATGTTTTTGTATAATCCTTTTCCTTGCTTTAATGCATTCTTTTAGGTACCTTACTTGCCTTATAGAAGCATTTACTAAAATTGAGTAGTACTTTATTTTCACTCTACTTTATTAAAAAAAAATTTTCTTGCATTCAAATCAAACTGAATTTTATGTTTTTATATTTCAAAATTCTGTCTATAGTGTGTCATACAGTATGCATATGTTCACCTTTAGTAATTTCTTTCTACCCTATGTCTACATATGCTCGGAATGATCTTATCGTGAGTGTGGTTATTTCTAAGCAGTAAGAATTTGGATGTGTGGGTTTTTTTTTTTTTATTAGCTGTCTTCTTAAATTTTCGTTCCTCTAAATGGCTTATAATTCTTTTTTAATAATGAACATGTATTACAAAAAGAAAGACTTTCAGAATAAGTTTTATAGTATACAGTAATCATGAGACTGCATGGAGACAATCTCATCACTATTGGTTAGAGTTTAAAATTAGGAACAAGCTTTTTTGGGGGGACAGACTGGTATTTGTCACAAATTTAAGTGCTCATATGCTGTGAACCAAAAATTCTGTTCTTGTAAATCAACCCTAAATCATCCATTCATACACATAAAAATATGCAGAGTATTTATTGCATCATCATTTATAATGGTAAACCATTAGCAACAACTGAAATGTTTAATAATAGGTAAAATGTAAGTGGGTTGAGGTGTGGAATACCAAATAACCATTAGAATGATGAAGATTCATTACTACATGAGAAAATTCCAATTAGTGAGAAACATTCCTTATATATCGAATACAAATATGTGCTTAAAAATACTTAAATGTATGTATGTATACATGTTTATGTCTTAAGTGCACAGGAAAGAATGTGGAAGGATTCACACCAAATAAACCTCTAGGATAGGAAATAGAAAAGTAGGGATGAAGGATGGATTTTTTTTCACATGTTTATGAATTATTTTTATGGAGAATATATTTTAAATTTTGAGATATAACTCTGGTTGCACTGAGATGACTACAGTTCTCAAGTAGAAAATTACTGAAGAGGGCGCCTGGGTGGCTCAGTGGGTTAAAGCCTCTGCTTTCAGCTCAGGTCATGATCTCAGGGTCCTGGGATCGAGGCCCGCATCGGGCTCCCTGCTCGGCAGGGAGCCTGCTTCCCCCTCTCTCTCTGCCTGCCTCTCTGCCTCCTTGTGATCTCTCTCCCACTGTGAAATAAATAAATAAAATCTTTAAAAAAAAAAAAAAAAAGAAAATTACTGAAGAATCACATGTCACTTTTTCAACTGTGAAATGACCTTGTAATTAAGAAGGATCTGATCATGAGGATTTTGTCTTTATGGATCTTATAGATGGCTTATTCTTTTATCTCAGTTATTTCAGTTGTCCAGGCAAACAAGGCTGAGATTCTGAACTGCAGGAATGAGGATTGGAGAAAATATAAAGGGAATTTTAGGAAGTGTTTAGATATGGTAATCATGTGAGAATTGGAGGAGAGAATAGAGTGGAAGGTAGAACTGAGATGGGGGACACAGGAAGAAGAGCAGATTTAAAGGAAGAAGATATGAATTAAGTGAACAATATTGAAGACCTGTGGGAAAATCTCATGAAGCTATCTAGCAGATGGTTTGAAAGAACATTCTGGTCCTCTGGAAGTAATTGGCATTTAGAATTTTAAAATCATGACCGTTGATAGTTGTGATGACCAAAGGAAGAGTGTATAGAATGTGAGAAGACTTACAGATGGAACCCTGGGGACAGAAGATCCAAATTAGGAATTTTGACCAGAATGGGTTGTGGTAGAGAGCCCTCTAGTGGAAGGGAGCATGGCATTTGAGGAACTGGAAGGAGCATGGTGAAGCTAAAGCTCAGAAAAGAATGTGAATGAGCCTGGCATTTTTCATCCTTTGAATACAAAGTGACCAATCAGTTTCTTAGTGGAAAGAAATTAATGGGGGTTAGTTTTAGTATCTCAGTGTAAGAGAGTTATGAACATTTTATGTGAATTTTTCTTTTCTTCTGCTCTGTGAGAGGTGGAGAAGTTTTGAGGAGCTAAAACATGTGGAGAATGACTTTTTTTTTTTCAGCAGTGGGAGAGGAGGTAAGGAATTTGTCTCCCAAGGAGAAGTACCAAGGCAGACAGTTAAAAAAAGCAGCAAGGGCCTTTTGACACCTAGATCAACTAAAGTTCCAAAGGCTTGGACCAGGCACAGAAGGATAAGTGTTAAAGGAAACTTAATTATCAGCAAGCTGCTAATTAAGAAAAATCACTGCAAAATGTGTTATTATACATATTTAGTTTTTATAGTGCCTCTTCTGGAAAAAAAAGTACTTTATTTCTTCGTTTTCTGTATTTATTATATGAAAACTTTTTAAAGATACAAGGAAGACATTCTTTATTTCCTTCTCACACAGAAGATTGGATAGGGAAGAATTCTTTATTACTTTCTTTCCTTTTGTTTTATTAAATTAATAATTATGCATGGAGAAAATTGTGGAACAACATACGTTAACAGTTAACATTGCTTACCTCAGGAGAATTGATGAAAGAAGGCTGAAATTAACTTCTTTTTGCACATGTCTGTTGTTTAACTTCATTACAGTGTTTTTAAAACAACCAAGAAAACATGTAGTGATTATAGGGAAAGGCTAAAAATAAATTAATACATATTTGTAGGAAGATTATGAAAATAATATAAAGGTATGCAATGTAGGAAGAGTCAGACACTCTAAATTCCTTCTGTGTGTCTTTGGCTATGTATAAGCTTTTGTTACTTACTATACAAAACAGGATGTAGATTATGTAAAAATATGTTCTTAAAACTATATACTTTTTCATTTATATCATGGCCATCTTTCCATATTGATACATACCAACTTATTTTTTAAACACTGCATAGAATTTTGAAAACTTTGGCGGGAAACGTTTTTTTAATAGAAATACATACAGAGAAAAGTGTCCAAGTTTAATGACTTTTGCAAAGTGAAGACACATGTATAACTACCATCCAGATCAAGATCAGTAATGATGCCAGGACTCTTGGGTAGCTCAGTAGGTTGGGCATCTGCGTTTGGCTCAGGTCATGATCCCGGGATTCTGGAATGGAGCCCCTCATCCTTCAGGGCTCCCTGCTCAGAGAGGAGTCTGCTTTTCCTTCTCCCTTTGCTCCTCCCCTTGCTCATGTGCTCACAAATGCACTCTCTCTCTCTCTCTCAAATAAATATAATCTTTTTTTATTAACATATAATGTATTATTTTCCCCAGGGGTACAGGTCTGTGAATCATTGGGCTTACACGTTTCACAGCACTCACCATAGCACATACCCTCCCCAATGTAAATAAATATAATCTTAAAAAAAAAAAGATCAGTAACGATGCTGATCACTACATAACCCTTCTTCATACTGCCTCCCAGTTAATTACTTCCTCCGATCAATAGGTAGCCCCTCATATAGATAAGCTGTTTCTGTTTTTTAACTGTATATAAGTTGAATCATACAGTCGTGTGTGGCTTTTTTATGTATGTGTCTTTTTTTTTTTGGCCTATGTTATTTTTGTGAGATTTATTAATGTGGTTCCATGTAGCAGTGATTTATCCTTTTTCTATTTGGTATGGTAGTCTTTAGTAGAATGCATAAATCATGATTTTTATGTATTCTTCTGTTGATATGTGTTTGAGTTGTTTCAGATTGGAGACTATTATGAATAATGCTTCTGTAGGCCTGTATGTGTACAAGATGTGCATGCCTTTTGCCCCACATTTCTGTTGAGTATGTACAAATTTCTGTGCTGTATATCAAGGAAAGAAATTGCTAGACCATATGGTATCCATACGTTCTCCTTTAGTAGATACTGCCCAGTTGTTTCTCAAAGTGGCCCTGACATCTTAACCTTCTGTCAGCAGTGTGAGAGTTCCATATACTCTCTGTCCTTGCCAACACCTGATATTGATGGCTTTTTGTTTGGTTGGTTTCTTTTTATGTTAGTGTTTGGTTTTGTTGGCTGTTTTAGAACATTTTAAAAGTCTGCCTGGTATTTTATTATGTGAATAGACCATAATTTACTCTCCTTTTGATGGACTTTTGCCCTCTTCCTCCACTACACCACAGCCAGAACCTGGACAGCTCCAGTATCTAGTGGGCTTAGTGATCTGTGTGCAGAAGATTCAATACTGAGTTTCAGAATTTCTGTATATTCTTTTTTTTTTGTAACAGATTTTTCTTGAATTTCCTCTGTTTCTGATTAGTGTGGTACCAATACGAAGAATCCATATAAAATAGTTTCATTTTATGACGTGAAAACCAATTTTGATTTTATGGTGGCAAATGGTTGGGTTTTTTTCACTCTTGTTTAAAAGTAGTATAAAAAGTGGTATAATGTCTGAAACTAGACTTTTGGTGAAAGCATTGCTAAGCAGCCAATTTAATTATCCAGAATAGTTTGCATTCTCTTAAAACAAGCATACAGTGCTAGCTGCCCGCACCTGCATCACTCAGTTCACGGGAAACCTACTGTGAATTACTTGAGAATGTAATCACTTAGATTTTGGAAAACTGTTTGACTTTTACCCTTTCAAAGTGAAAGGTATTTCCAATCAGAGAAACATGATTCAAACTCCAACCTCTCTTTTAACAAATCTCCTCTCCCCAATTTCCTCCAATTTTTTTGTAACATAGATTGTCAAAGTATAAAACTCTGGGGGCTTGCTTTTAATGAGTTAAATGTGATCACCAGACCTCCTGCTTCTTCTCATGTTAGGGGGTGTGTTACTTCCTGATAACCACTCTTCCTGTTGTGCATTATAGCTTTAAACAGGTGTTGGCACAGGTGGCATTCAGTACCATCCAGTTACCATAAGTAATTGCTTGGGAGAATTTAGATACTGTTAACCCTTTATGATAGCTGAATAGTCTTTTGGAAAGTGCCTTATGGTCGTATAAGACAGTTTCATCTTTCCTATTATTCTTTGCTTTTGCCAGTTGCATGTTGAATTATTCATTTTTGAAATAGCTATACGGACCAGAAGAAGCATGTGATTCTCATACTAGTAAGTTTTAGTCATGCTTTCTTTCTCATGTGGAGGTTTTTCATATTTCTAATTAATTGCTGTCAAGAACTTCTTAGAGGTAGCTGAAAACTACTGCTTTATATCCTGTTCCATTTTTTTTTATAAGTCTGTGTCTTAGAAAAATTTCTTTACCTCTTGAGATTTCTTAAGAGGTCATATTGCAACATAACCTAAAATTCTTCCAATTCTTTGTTATCCGTAGTAACAGTAACGAGTCTGGAAATGCCTATATGAATTAACAAATAAGCCAGAAACCTAATTGAAGAGGCTATTTTCAATGACCTCTCCTTTCTCAGGCCCTAAATCTCTTTTCTCAGTGTTGATAATGAATAGCAAAACTTGCTGGCTTGATTTTTTTTTCTTCCTTCTCAGTATCTGGTAAAAGTTCTAATCTAATATTCTCAACCAGGATTGGGCTGCAGGTGGTGGTGGTAGACGTACAAATCTAATCAACTTCGAACATATAACTATTAATTATGAAACTCTTCATTTATCTCACATGAACCTAGCTTATGGATTAATTTTAGGGACCACTTTCACGTCTTGGTTAATAAAATGCTTTGACCTCTAGTAGATCATTTCTGAGTATATTCCAGCCAGTGCAGTCAGCTTTTACAAAGAAATCCGATATTAGAGAGTTTGCTCAAGTTGCTTCATTACAGAGTAACACAGAGAATAAAGCACCCAGTAACCTAGAAGCAACAGAATCCTTCCCTGTACTTTCAGTACCTGCAACAGCTGTTTTTCTTTTTCCATAGGTATCAGTCAGAGCCGGATCTCTCACTGGCTGTTGCAGCAGGGATCAGACCTGAGTGAACAGAAGAAAAGAGCATTTTACCGATGGTACCAACTTGAGAAGACAAACCCTGGTAAATATCATTTCCTTATTTTATTGCATCTGAAACAAGACAGATTAAATTAATTACTTTATTAAATCCGTGTGCTGACTGATCTTCACTAAGGTGATTTCATACTTTACTGTTGTTCCTTTTTCCCAAAGAGCACTCTTGTCTACGGCCATACCACCTTGAATGTGCCAAAGAGCATTCACAGTAAAAACCTAAGCCCTGATTATACCATTTTTTAGTTTAGTGTCTAATATTATCTAGTCATTTCCACTCCTTCCTCCAAGGCACCTCTTTGTTTCCAGGTTATATGCTGTTTCTAACGATAGTTTGAAAGACAAGTCGTGATTGTTAGTGGCTCTTTTCTTTTTTTTAACTGTGGGTACACACTTAAGATTCCATATCTGGGTGGGTTTTTTTTGGTTTGGTTTTTGGTAAATGTTATTTTAGTTAGTGATACAAATTTAATACTTTTATTTAATTATTGCTATACTGTGTCCAGTGATCTCTGCTAATGCTTTTCTATTTCTAATTACCTGGGTGATGGCATGTCTTTGGACATTAGGGTGAAGCTGCCCTGATAACTTTGGAAGCAGCAATGGGTTGGAAAGTAGAATGAAATCTGAAGGAAAAAGATCACTAAAACCTTTATGTCTAAAGTTGCCAGAAATAGGCAAGATCTATTGTAGGATACTTTTTTTTTTT
>LNAC01000549.1:667321-731805 GCA_002007465.1 Ailurus styani
GCAGAGGCTTTAACCCACTGAGCCACCCAGGCGCCCTAACTCTGGGGTGATATAAGGTTCTTTTGAAGCTGTTTTATTAAAAAATTATTATTTTTTTTTAATCTTACTTTTTATTTCAGTTTGTCTTGGAACCAGATTTAGGCTAAACCATCATCAGGAAATTGGAGGAAGGTGGAACTAGGGCATTGAAATGGGAAAATGGGAAAGGACTAACACCATTCATCCAGCTGTTGATGAGGAATTGCTTTCTTTAAGAAGATTATACTCCTTTTAAGAATAAGTTCCCATAGGAGTGCCTGGGCTGGCTCAGTTGGTGGAGCATGTGATTCTTGATCTGGGGTTGTGAGTTCGAGCCCCATATTGGGTGTACAGTTTACTTAAAAATAAATAAAAAAGAATAAGTTTCCCTAATTATATGCATTTGCTTTTCAATGAAGTTGTTTTGCTGATTATTTCCTTTTTTAAAGGACTTTCTGTTTTTTATTTGAAAACCAAGTCCATAGGGGTTCTGTAGGACAGAATTTAAAATTAGCTGAAGAGAAGAGGATAATTTGTAATTGTCAATTGGTAGCTTTCATAGTGTCAACAATAATCAGATATTAGCAACTAAAATTTAATATTTAGTAGTTATTCTTTGCATTTTTACCTTTATCGTAAGACCTAGTATAATAGAGTTCTTTCTAGGTGAGGTTTTGTTAACCTTAAAATAACCTTTGAGGGGTTCCTGGGTGACTCAGTTGGTTGAGCCTCTGCCTTCAGCTCAGGTCATGATCCTAGGGTCCTGGGATTGAGCCCCACGTCAGGCTCCTGCTTGGCAGGGAGTCTGCCTTTCCTTCTCCCTCTGCCTCCTGCCTCCCTGCTTGTGTTCTTCCCTCCCCCTGCCCCCATCAAATAAATAAATAAAATCTTTAAAAATACAGTAACCTTTGATTTAAGCCAAAGAATGGTATTGTTTCTTCTTCATGGACACTTTGAAACTACTATTCTGTTTGGATAAGATGAACTAAAATTACGGTAACACCTAAAAATAGTTTACCCACTGTCTGGTCATTAGGTGCTTATAGTACATGAGACTCTTCTTTGCAGGTCAGTGCAGAAGTGATTGAAATCTACCTAAATGTCCCTCAGTCACAAACTGGTTAAATAAATGATACATCTGTACAATGGAATAGTATGGAGGCTATATAGCTAGTTTTTTTAAAGGAGGGCTTTATATGAATTGAATTTATATGTAGTAATATCAAATTCATAAGTGAATAAAGGTGCAAAACAATAGATATAGTATACTGTCATTTATATAGAAAGAACACATACACACACATATATGCTTATATAAACATAGAACATCTCTAGCAGGCTGTATTTGGAGCTAAGGAAGGCTCTGTAGAGGCTCTGAGAGACTGGGAATACAGGATGGCAGGGAGACTGATAACTATTTAACCTTCGTGTCTTTATAAATTTTGTACTTGCACTATGTATTCAAAAGGTACATATAAAGTTTCATGAAGAGGAGAGAGGGAGGAAGAAGGGAAAGAGGGAAGGGAAGGAATGAGAAAGAGGCAGGAAAGAAATTAATCTGCCTTGTTAACAGCTTTCAAGATACGAAAAACTGAAGAACCTAGGTTCACGGATCCAGACCTGCTTGATAGGAAGTTTTTTATTTCACAAATTTTACTTGCTCATCAGAATAAACGTAAATGGTACCGTCCCATTGCTATATTCTGGGGGGGAAATGCAAAATTAAGAAAAATCACAAAATGAAAAAGTACTTTTTTTCTTTTCTCTAAATGAAAGCATTTAGAAAATAAATAAAAAATGTTTCTACATTCTCTTCCTCTATTCCTGGGCTCTGTATGTTGTGATTGAAGTTCTTTTTTTCAACTTCTTCACTCTGGATCCATTTGGATGCAGGATTATTATTTATTTATTTATTTATTTATTTATTTATTTATTTATTTTGGTCTCTCTTTGGACTCAGCAAGAAAAATAATAGAGTGGTATTTAGGTTATTTTTACTGATATTCCAATAGATATAGATATATTGTAGTTCTCTGATAAACAGACCCATCATTACAATTTCCCAGCATACCCCAAAGCCTGCCAAGGAATATGAATAAAATAGACTGATGGAAACTGATCAAATCCATTTTATCTTGTTTCTTATGAAAACATTTACAAGAAAATGCCCATTTTTTAAAAGAAGTGGGTACTAAATTCAGCATGGTTGACATCAGAAACCCCTTTATTTAATCAAATTAAGCTCAGCAGTCTTTTCCCTTGTCTAATTTAAACATTACTATAGCAGACAGGGTTCGCTGAGTTCCTCTTGGCTCATGGCACTGATTCTGCCTATTTCTAAATTAAACAAATAAAGTTTGCCAGGAGGCTCATACAGCAAGCACATGAAGTAAATTTGGAGATCAGAAGTAATGCCTCCTCCTTTTGCTATCGCAGAGTGTGAGAGCCTCGGGGAAATCATGTGTGTCACATAGGGGATGATGAGAAATTACTTTTGGAAAAGCTAGCCTCTGTGAACGGGATAGTAATGACATGCTTGTAGTCATATTCTGTTAGTTGACTGGCAAAGGCTCACTCAGAAGTAAACCTGATAAGAAAATTATCACATATACAAAGAGAACATTTATCAAAATTAGAAATCTATCAGCAAATTAGGAAAAGACTTTTTTTTTTCCTATTGGGTTTAGTGTTGCTAGATTAATGTGCAAAATTTTGTTCTTAATGAGAGCCCAGATATAAGATAGAAAAAAATGTTTCTGGAAAGAAAATTCCTGTAAAGGAAAAAAAAAAGTGGGATCTTTATCCAATCCAGAAATCCCGTATTTTACTTCAGAGGGTTTAAATTTACATTATTGCTGCATTCTAGTATCTTTGAATTTTTCTGTCAGTCTATAATTTTGAACCCATTCTTGGATTATTCATTGCTCTCCATCCACTTTGACTAGAGCAAGATTAACTAAGGTTTCTAGAACAAATCTGTGTGTTTATTGGAGTGTTTCCAGAATGCTGCTTGTGCTATTTTTAAATACTGCTACATTGAAAAAGAAAAAGGAGCAAGAAAAAAAAAAACCCTCAAAAGTAATGTGATAATATTATGTTTCAAATTCAGTATGTTTACAAGTTTGAAATTATTGAGTTTCCACCCATCTGTGCATAAGTTTCCTTGATTTCTTTTAAACTATTTTCAAGTAATTTATTTCACCTAAATTTCCTTTGTATAGAAAAATTGGATAATATAGAATATTATAAAGAAGCATAGTTACATGACCAGTAAACCTCACTATCATGATTAAGATTCTTTGTATTCTTTATTTGTACCCATTTATCACTCAACTAAGAAAACATGTCATAGTTATAATGTAGCCTACTAATTATAATTTACTGACCTATTCCCTATTCTTCACTCACTGAAGCCCTAAAACTATATCTTTTTACCAGAAGCCAGGCTTTGGATGAGGGGACCTACTGCCTTACCCAGTCTGTTTTTACCTCTGTCTTGTTCAGCCATGACAGCTTCTTGGCTCTGCTCTGGACCTCTTATCATCACTATTGAACAAAATTTATACAATGTAACTTAGATAGACTCCAGAGCCCTTATTATGCTGAAATTCCTCCTTGCGTTTAGAAAAGTACCAAAACAAAGACTTTGAAATCCTCCAACCCTGTTTTTTCCTTATGCCTAAACTTTGTTAACTTTGATGCAAATGTAATGTAAATGTAGAACTTTGATATAAATTCAAACATGTAAATGAATGAGTATGGCTATGTTCCGGTAAAACTTTATTTAAACTATGGCAGCTGGCCATAGTCTGCCATACATTTAAACCATGAATCTCTAAAGCATTGTGTGATGACATACTTGTCCATTTGAGGAAGAAGTTAATAATTAAGAGTTAAATATTTACTTTACATCACACACAACAGGAAATCATATATCTATTACGGGTTTTAACAATAAGGAAACTAAAAATATTCTGAATGATACAAAGCATATTGACCACAAGACAAGAGGTTGACAAATGTGCCTACATAAAATTTAAGATCAGAAAGCACACCATAAATAAAGGTAAAAGACAAACTGGAAAAAAAGTTGCAGTCTGTGTGACTAGCAATTGGTATTGTTTCAACACACCAGTAAGATGAATAACTCAAAAGAAAGGACAAAATATATAAATTCACAAGAAAAGATATATAAAGTTCAGTAAACAAAAGATGCTCATTTTTACTAATAGTGAAATCTCTATGTTAAAGGAAAATTTTTTGCCCGCCAAATTTATAAATGTGAATCACAGTACTCATAGTACTCAGTATATTGGGGGATATGGGGACATAAATAACTGGAGTTGGTTATAATGTCTTATATTTGTTTTATATTACTGTGCAACAGATTACCCTACAACTGAGCAGCTAAAAACAGCAAATATTTATTATCTCACAATTTCTGTGGGTCGTGAATCCAGGAATGGTTTAGCTGCGATGGTTCTGCTCAGAGTTCTCATGAGGTTGTAGTCGAGCTGTCAGCCAGCTGGACAGTCTGCACTGACCACTACTGTTGAGTGTTGGCAGTCCCCAGTTTCCCTCCTGCCTGTTGCCAGGGATTTCAAGTTCTCTCACATGGGCTCCCTGAGTGTCCTTACAACTTGGCAGCTATTTTTCCCCTGAGCAAGTAATCTAAGAGATAGAGCATCTAGAACAGACACCATAGTGTAGTCTATAATGTCAGAAATGACATATCACCACTTCTTCCATATGTTATTGCTCACACAGACTAATCCTGGCGTATAGTATGGGAAGAGACTACACAACAGGGTGAATACCAGGAGGCAAGGATCCTTTGGAACCACCTTGGGGGCTAACTACCACATAGCTGTATTGGTACTGTATTCCTAGGGCCTTATTTCTCCCATCTGCTGGGTTATACAGTTCTCTACATGGTGTCTGCTACAACTGGAATACCCAGAATGGCTTTTTTCCCCTCAGCTTTGGCACCTGGGGGCTGGCTGGGCATCTTTCAGCCCATGTGGCTAGCATGAGCTTCCTTACAGTATGATGGTCTCAGGTTAGTCATACTTCTTATATGGCAACTGGCTTCCCCCAGAACCAACACTGCAGAGGATCTAGTTAGAAGCTGCAAAGGGTCTTATGACCTAGCCTCGAACTGTTTCCATTTTCCATTTTCTGTTGTCGAAACATGTCACAGGACCAGCTTAGAATTCAAGTGCATGGTTACCAAGAGGTGCGACTTACTATGAAGGGCCATCTTTGGAACCTTTCCAAGAAGTTAAGCTTTGGAGAATTGATTCTGGCTTATTCTAAAGCTAGTTGAAGTAATACAAATTGACCTGATTCTGGATATACTTTGAAGATAAAATTGACAGGGTTTGCTATGGTCTAGATATATGGTATATGGGAGAAATAGGGCAGTCAAAGATAAATCTGAGAATTTTGGGCCAAGCAATTTGAAGAATAGAGATGCCATTTACTCAGATCGGAAGGGCTGCAAAACAACAGGTTTGGAGAGGAAAATCAGGATTCGTTCAAATACTGGGCCTCTATATAACAGAATGCATTATAAATATGTAGCTATTAGGGGGTGTCTACAAAGAGATCTGTACATAGTAAAGTAGAAATACTATCCAAGGTAGTAATTATAAGGTATAATACATAAAGTATGATTCTTGTTATGAAGAAATAAATAGATATTTATTAATATGTGTATTAGTCCACATAATTCTAACAATTTCTAACCTGTCTTTCTAGGGCTATATTAAGAGTTTGTATTTTATTCCATAGGCAGTGGGAACTTTTTAAAGGCTTTGGTCAGTGGAATGCTGTGATCATAATTATGCTTTGGGAAGATGAATTTAACAGTATAAAGAATGAAGGAACAGTAGGAAATCAAGGGACTGAAGTCTGTGAACACATACCAAGTTATATTTAAATTCTTTGAAATAAGTCTACAGAGGTCAGAGACAATGTTGGGGTTTTTGTTTTTTGGGGTTTTTTTCCTAGCTTCTAAGCTAGAGCAAGCCAAAAGAAAGGGGGTGTGTGTGTTGATAAATGGTGAACTAATTAATACATCTGTATCATCAGCAGTTCATTGTTTGAGAAAAGGCTAGTCTAAATTTAAAAAAAATCCCAATTATATTTTCTCCCATTGCTTTTATTACCTTTGGGAGGTAACAGAAAATAGTATATAGCTTTAACACGTAGTAGACCTATGGAGATCTGATTTTAGTTAACTAGTAGACTAAAATAATGTCAAATACTACTTACTGTCTTCGATGGTATATTTGACTTTTTTTCTTTAAGAGTTTATAACAATTAGGGTTATTTTAAATTCATTTCCTACCTGCATACATTCTTCAAGGGCTCCACTTTCTCAATAACAAGAGTTCTTTGAATGGTAATGAAAGGTTCTGATCATGTATATATTGTTCAAAAGATTAAAACTGTCAGATAGAAATTTCAAGAAAGATTCTTCAGAAGATACTCAGTTGTCATTGGTCCAAAAACCATACTTCCCTTTTCCCCTAAAGGGATAGATTTTGGGCTTTGTTTCAAAAGATGACATAAACAAAGATAAAAGACAAGTGACCACCACCACCAACAACAAGATATTTTAAAGTAATTAATGATAAACTTTTTAAGGAGGAGTTTTTGTCCCTTTGGATTTTTGTTTGGGTCAAATTATTTTTCCCCAAGACTATAAACTGCTTCAGTGCCCATAGCCTGTGGCACAGAGGGTAGGCAGTGGTTTCAAGGCAACATTGCATTGGCATGGGGCAGGCACTGTGAGAGGCCCAGGGGATTTTTTTTTTTTAATGTAAGTATCAAATGTATTTGGCTTGTAAGTTCCAATGGAAGGACGAAAATTTATTGTTGTCGAGTTCATGATTATATTTGTCATTGATTTTAGTAAATTGCAAGATATTTGCTAAAAATGTCTTGTTTATTTCAGGGGCTACACTAAGTATGAGACCAGCCCCCATTCCAATAGAGGACCCAGAGTGGAGACAAACACCTCCCCCTGTCTCTGCCACATCTGGCACCTTCCGACTACGACGAGGGAGTCGATTTACCTGGAGAAAGGAGTGCCTGGCTGTAATGGAAAGGTACATGTGTCCTTTCCCATGAGCAATCTCCCAACCTTAGGAGAGAGAGAAACCTTAGATAAATTTGGACAGTTTTCATTTCAGACAAGTAATTTGGGATCTAGATTCTATCTAAATGTATTTTGGAGTATTGTAAATGCTATATTTTTGAAATAAGATGATCTTACCATTGAGAAGTCATAAAACTGGAGTTAACATCTATGAATATAACAATTGTGTTCTCAGTAATTTCAGAAACTTTAGAAGGATTTTTTTTTAATTTAAATCTTTATATTTTACAAACACTCTTCAAAGTCTTGTTTTCATCGAAAGTCTTGAATACTACTTATATAGGAGCCCGCTGAGATTTTACTTCTTTCAGTCAGGAGTATGGCTTAAATGAGCTTAAAAAATACATGTTTTTACTTTGATTTGGTAATTTTATCTTTTTACTCTAGTACCAGTATCTGATCCATAGTAAGTACTCAATATGTTTTAGACTGGAACTAGACCTTAGCTTCAGTTTTCCTATCTGAAATAGTCTCCTACCTATAAGTAATGTGTATGGAATTTTGTTGCAATGGAGAGTTTTATATTCAATAAGGTAATGTTTTCCATTAGAAAAGTATATACTTCCTAAGATTAAATGTAGAGAAAAAGAATATGTTAGACGAGGGTAAAAACAATTGGATTTTCATATTGAGATTTCTCAATAATTTAAATAACAGAAAAGAATGGAATTAAATGTTTAAAACTGGGTTTAACTTCTAAGCTGACATAGAATACATATTTATGTTGAACCAGTTTCACTTTTTTCCCCCAGTTATCTAATCTGACCAGTCGAATGGCAAAACTGGAAAGAGCATTTGACTCAGAGTCAAAGACCTGAAACCCCGGTTTGGCTTTGGCATTTAACCAGCTCTGCAACTTTGTCCAGGTCACAAACTCTGAGCAGTAACTTCGTCTATAAAATGAAGCTTTTCAATAGACAGTTGTGAACCATATGTCATCTGGGACTTTTACCATCTCCCTTTCTGCCTCTTTCTTGTTTATGTCCCAGCTCATTAGACATCACTACCTGAAGTAGAGGGAGATTGAAAATGCCAAAATTGAGGCCTGGGTTTTGTTCTTGTGATTGGGTTGAAATTAAAAAGTTTGCTTAAAGTAGTCAAAATGAGACTGTAGATTATTCATTGATATTTTATGTTGCTTTCCTTATTCTCTTTATTGTAAATTCTAGTAGAGGCCGTTCATTGAATAACAAATCCTTATATGCTTGAGCAGTTAAAGTAGAAGAGTGAGACTTTTTCTTTTCGTCCCAGAGCCCTGACTTTTAAAGTCAGCTTTATTTTTCTCATCTAGAAACTGGATCCTTTCAAAAAATTTCTTCAGAACTTACTACATAACAGACATGAATTTAAATAATATCAAACTTACATTATTTGCCGCATTATATGTTTTCCTCTGGGTAACAAAATAAGCTTTAGTTGTAAGTTCTGATTTTGCTACTGATTGAGGCATTTAATTTTTTCACGAAGATACCGATATACATTTATCACATAATGTCGGTATGAAGAAAGATTAATGTTAAAATTGATAATACTAATAATGATAGGTGATATTCCTAATGCATTTTCAAAATTGAACCTCGTTTCCAAAGCAACAAAAACTACCCACAGAATCACACTGATCAAATTTCAGTTACAAAGATATTGAGACGTGCCTGTGATTCTTGATCGTGGCTCCAGTCTTGATCTCAGGGTTTTGAGTTCAAGCCCAGTCCCACTTTGGGCTCTACGCTGGGCATGGAGCCCACTTTAAAAAAAAAAAAAAAAAGATATGAGCACTTACCCTGTGTAAAACTCTCACTTAATCTTAATTTTCACCTTTTAACCTTCATTTTAATTAGCAAGTGTCTTTAATCCAGGCATTGGTTATCTTTGGTTTAATTTTATCTTACTTGGCACAACCAGTAAGAAAATATGTGGTTTATTCCAGTTGTTGCAAAAATG
This sequence comes from Ailurus styani, assembly GCA_002007465.1. NCBI lineage: Eukaryota > Metazoa > Chordata > Mammalia > Carnivora > Ailuridae > Ailurus > Ailurus styani. The sequence goes on from LNAC01000549.1 coordinate 676,446, forward strand.
CAAAAGCCTCTCTGAGTATTTAATAGCAGTAGATCACAGTATGATTTCATTCTGTGAAAGTGGAACATTTTATTTTCTAACATGGAATATAAAATTCCCTGGCCTCAGAGCAATGCGTGATGTTTTTCGTACACCGAATCGGTGAATAAATACATATGCACAGACTGTAAAGCCAGCAAAGTACTAAGCCTACTCAAATATATTAGTATAAGTAAAAAGTTATTCCAAGACAAATTTTGAAAGAATCAAAAAAAGTGAATCCATATAAAATAATAGAAGAAAATACGGGTACCCTGGAAATGGCGAAATTTTTCCTAACTAGGACTCAAAATCCAAAATATGGGAAAGGATTGATAAATTTGATTATATACATTGAAAGAAAAACTGGGGAGAAAAAAAATCTATGAACAAGGTAAAAAAAAAAAGAAAAAGTGGAAAAAATATTTGCTGCATATTATTATCCCTGATGTATAAACAACTTTTAAGAGAGAAGACCACCAACTCTGTAGAAAACTAGAGATATCAGTAGAAAAACAAATGCAAATGCCTCCTAAACATATAAAAGGATGTTCAGTTTAACTCATAGTAAGAGAAATTCATATTAAAATTACACTGAGACACCTTCTCTGATCACATTGGCAACCATCCAAAAGTTCTATAACGTTTTTTTATTGATTAACCTGTAGGGAAATGGGCACTCTTATACACTGCTTGTGGGAATGCAAAGTGTAACAACTTCATGGACAGGAATTTGACAGTCCTAGGGACAGTTACCCATGGATTCGCCCTTTGACTCAGCATTCTCACTTCAGAAAATAATCCCAGCAATAAACTGACAGAAGTTTAAATATAGCAGGTCTGTTTGCAATAATATCAAAATATTGAACACTATGTGTCTATTGGTAGTAGACTGGGTGAATAACTTACAGTGAATCCATATGTTAGATGCCCAGGCTCAAATAATAGAATGNCTATGTGTCTATTGGTAGTGGACTGGGTGAATAACTTACAGTGAATCCATATGTTAGATGCCCAGGCTCAAATAATAGAATGCTATGCAGCAGTAAAGGGAATGAATTTTCCTTTCTACAGAATGAAAATCATACTGTGTCACTAAGAAATATTTTGTAAGACTTTTTTGCATTTTTGAATCCATTGGAATGAATGCTTTTCTATATACAGTGATCTTCAGAATATAATGTTAAAGAAAGCAGTGTCAGTTGTATACAGTAGGCTATCATTTATGTGTTTACTTATAATTTGTTTTAAGATGAAGGAGTACACCATAAAATAAATAAAATGGTTACCAATAGGAGAAGAGAAAAACAGATTGGAGGGGACAAGAATAGAAGCTCGACTTATCCAAATATACCATGTTTTCACATTGTAACCATATAAATATTTTATTTAATTATAAAACAAAATTAGTTTGAAATGGGGGAAGTGACCCTTAAAAATCACTAAAATGAAACAAATGTGTGACCTAAACATTCATGAACTGTACTGAATAACTTTATAACACAATATTTTGACTATGCTTCTTGGTGGGATACAGCTTAGGAATAAAAAGAACTACAAAAAAAAAATCTTACCTTGGTTTTACTAATGTTGGTAATATTAATATTGTTATTCAGGTACTAGTTTTATTTGCATAGATACAGATATAGGTAAGATAATCATAGTGTTGGGCGCCTGGGTGGCTCAGTGGGTTAAAGCCTCTGCTTTCGGCTCAGGTCATGATCTCAGGGTCCTGGGATCGAGGCCCGCATCAGGCTCCCTGCTCAGCGGGGAGCCTGCTTCCCCCTCTCTCTCTCTGCCTCTCTGCCTCCTTGTGATCTCTCTCCCTCTGTGAAATAAATAAATAAAATCTTAAAAAAAAAAAGATAATCATAGTGTTATTAGGAATCAAGTTTTTCAGTATAAAACAAATATAAACATAAAATAAGTAAAACACTATAATCTTGTGTATGTGTGCATATAGAAATTTATCTTGATTGTAATTTTTAATAACAGCCTTATTGAGATATAATTCACCTAATTAAAGTATACAGTTTAGTGCTTTTTAGTTTATTTACAGTTATGCAACCATCACCACAATCAGTTTTAGAAAAAACTCCCAAAAAAACTCTTGTATCCGGGAGCAGTCACTCCTTTTGCCCCCATCCTCCCCAACCCTACATAACCAATAATCTGCTTCCCCTGTATATAGATTTGCCCAGTCTGAACATTTCATATGAATGGAATCATGCAAACATGGCTGTTTGTGACTCACTTCTTTCACTTAGCATAATGTTTTCAAGGTCCATCCATATTGTAGGTCATTTCAGTATTACATTTCTTTTTGTTGCCAAATAATAGTCCATTGTATAGATATGCCATATTTTATTTATTCATTCATCAGTTGTTGGACATTTGGGGTTGTTTCCACCTTTTAGCTGTTATTGATAATGCTGCAATCAATGAAATTTGTGTACTAAGTGGAATTGCTGGGTCATATGGTGACTGTGTTCAACCTTTTCAGAAACTGCAAGACAGTTTCCAAAGCATATGTACCATTTTACATACCATTGGGCACTGTTCGATGGCTTCAGTTTCTCACCAGCACTTGTTTTTGGTGTTTTACTGGTTCTAATCTTCTTAGTATGTGCAAAAGTAGATTCTCGTTGTGGTTTTGATTTTCATTTCCCTAAGCAAAGAGGATGACTATCTTTTCATATGCTTATTGACTCTTTCTGTTTCATCTTTGGAGAAGTATCTATTCAGATCATTTGCTCATTTTTAAATTGGGTTATTTGTCTTTGTATTGAATTGTAAGTTTTTCTTATATGTTGTAGGTATAAGTCCCATATAAGCTACATGGTTTCCAAATATTTTTTTTTACACCTTGACATTCTATTTATTTACTGAATTTTTAAAATTTAAATTCAGTTAGTTAACATGTAATGTATTACTAGTTTCGGAGGTAGAGGTCAGTGATTCATCAGTCTTACATAATACCCAGTGCTCATCATATCACATGCCCTCCTTAATGTCCATCACCCAGTTACCCCATCCTCCCAACGCTCCTCGCCTCCAGCAGCCTTCAGTTTCCTATGATTAAGAGTCTCTTATGCTTTGTCTCCCTCTCTAATTTCATCTTGTTTTATTTTTTCCTCTCTTTTCCTATGATCCTCTATTTTGTTTCTTAAATTCCACGTATAAATGAGATCATGTGATAATTATCTTCCTCTGATTGACTTATTTCACTTAGTGTAATACCTCTGATTGACTTATTTTGCTTAGTGTACTACCCTCTGGTTCCATTCACATCATTGCAAATGGCAAGATTTCATTTTTTTGATGGCTGACTAATATTCCATTGTTTATATAGACCACATCTTCTTTACCCATTCATCTGTTGATGGACATCTGGACTATTTTGGACATTGCTGCTAAAAATATTGGGGTGCAGGTGCCCCTTCAGATCACTACATTTGTATTTTTGGGGTAAATACCTACTAGTGCAATTGCTGAGTCATACAATAGCTCTACTTTCAACTTTTTGAGGAACCTTCATATTATTTTCCAAAGTGGCTGCACCAGCTTGCATTCCAATGAACAGTGTAAGAGGGCTCCCCTTTCTCTGCATCCTCGCCAATATCTGTCATGTCCTGACTTGGTTCATTTTAGACATTATGACTGGTGTGAAGTGGTATCTCATTGTGGTTTTGATTTGTATTTCCTTGATCCCAAGTGATGTTGAGCATATTTTCATGTGTCTGTTGGCCATTTGAATGTCTTCTTTGGAGAGAAGTCTGTTCATGTCTTCTGCCCATTTCTTAATTGGATTCTTTGTACTTTGGGTGTTGAGTTTCATAAGTTCTTTATAGATTTTGGATACTAGCCCTTTATCTGATATGTCATTTGCAAGTATTCTTTCCCATTCTGCTGGTTGTCTTTTGGTTTTGTTGACTGTTTTCTTTGCTGTGCAAAAGCTTCTTATCTTGATGAAGTCCCAGTAGCTCAGTTTTGTCTTTGTATCCCTTGCCTTTGGAGATGTGTCTAGCGAGAAGTTGCTGCAATTGCGGTTGCTGCCTGTGTTCTCCTCTAGGATTTTGATGGACCTCTGTCTCACACTTAGGTCTTTCATCCATTTTGGATCTATTTTTGTGCATGGTATAAAGACATAGTCCAGTTTCATTCTTCTGCATGTGGCTATCTAATTCTCCCAACACCATTTGTTGAAGAGACTGTCTTTTTTCCATGGGATATTCTTTCCTGCTTTGTTGAAAATTAGTTGACGATAGAGTTGAAGGTCCATTCCTGGGTTCTCTGTTTTTGTGACAGTACCATATTGTCTTGATGATTACAGCTTTGTAATATAGCTTGTAGTCTGGAATTGTGATGCCACCATCTTTTTCAAGATTGCTTTGGCTATTCAGGCATCTTGTTGGTTCTAAATAAATTTTAGGATTATTTGTTCCAGTTCTGTGAAAAATGTTGATGGTATTTTGATAGGGAGTTCAATGAATGTGCATATTGCTTTAGGTAGCATAGACATTTTAACAGTATTTGTTCTTCCAATCCATGAGCATGGAATGTTTTTCCATTTATTTGTGTCTCCTATTTCTTTCATGAGTGTTCTCTAGTTTTCTGAGTACAGATCCTTAGTCTCTTTGGTTAGATTTATTCCTAGGTATCTTATGGCTTGGGGTGCAATTGTAAATGGGATTGACTCCTTAATTTCCCTTTCTTCTGTCTCGTTGTTAGTGTGTAGAAATGCAACTGACTTCTGTGCATTGATTTTATATCCTCCCACTTTGCTGAATTCCTGTATGAGTTCTAGCAATTTTTGTTTGGAGTCTTTTGGGTTTTCCACATAGAGTATCATGTCATCCACAAAGAGTGAGCGTTTGACTACTTCTTTGCCAATTCGGATGCCTTTTATTTCTTTCTGTTGTCTGATACTTGAGGCCAAGACTTCTAGTATTATGTGGAACAACAGTGGTGATAGTGGACATCCCTGCTGTGTTCCTGATCTTAGAGGAAAAGCTCTCAGTTTTTCTCCATTGAGAATGATATTTGCTGTGGGCTTTTTGTATGTGGCTTTTATGATATTGAGGTATGTTCCCTCAATCCATACACTGTGAAGAGTTTTAATCAACAAAGGATGCTGTACTTTGTTAAACGCTTTTCTGCATCTATTGAAAGGATCATAAGGTTCTTGTCCTTTCTATTACTTATGTAGTGTATCACATTGATTGATTTACAGATGTTGAACTACCCTTGCAACCCAGGAATAAATCCCACTTGGTTATGGTGAATAATCCTTTTAGTGTACTGTTGGATCCTATTGGCTAGGATCTTAGAATTTTTACATCCATGTTGATCAGGGATATTGGTCTGTAATTCTCCTTTTTAATGGGGTCTTTGGTTTTTGGATCAGGGTAATACTTGTCCTGTAGAGAGTTTAGGAGTTTTCCTTCCATTTCTATTTTTTGAAACAGCTTCGGAAGAATAGGTATTAGTTCTTCTTTTAATATTTGGTGCAATTCTCCTTGGGAAGCCACCTGGTCTTGGACTCTTGTTTTTTGGGAGGTTTTTGATTACTGCTTCAACTTCCTTGCTGGTTATGGGTCTGTTCAACTTTTCTGTTTCTTCCTTTTTCAGTTTTGGTAGTTTATTTGCCTCTAAAAATGCATCCATGTCTTCCAGATTGCCTGATTTGTTAGCATATAGTTGCTCATGATGTGTTCTTATAGTTGTTTGTATTTCTTCAGTATTGGTTTTGATCTTTCCTCTTTCATTCAAGATTTTATTTATTTAAACCCTTTTCTTTTCTTTTTGAAAAGTCTGGCCAGGGGTTTATCACTCTTATTAATTATTTCAAAGCACCAGCTCCTAGTTTTGTTGATCCTTTGTACTGTTCTTTTGGTTTCTATTTCATTGATTTCTGTTCTAATCATTATTAATTCTCTTCTCCTACTGAGTTTTGGTTTTATTTGCTGTTTTTTCTCCAGCTCCTTTAAGTATAAGGTTAGGTTGTGTATTTGAGACCCTTCCTGTTTCTTAAAAAAGGCTTGTATTGCTGTATATTTCCCACATCCCACAGGTTTTGAACAGTTGTCTTTTCATTTTCATTTGTTTCCATGAATGGACTTATTTATTTACTTATTTATTTGACAGAGAGAGAGAGCAAGCACAAGTAGGGGAAGTGGCAGGCAGAGGGACAAGAAGAAGCCGTCTCCCTGGTGAGCAGGGATCCCGATTCAAGGCTCGATCCCAGGACCCTGAGATCATGACCTGAGCTGAAGGCAGATGCTTAACTGACTGAGCCACCAGGCGCCCCCGTTTCCATGAATTTTTAAATTCTTCTTTAATTTCCTGGTTGACCCATTAATTCTTTAGTAGGATGTTCTTTAGCCTCCATGTATTTGAGTTCTTTCCAAATTTTCTCTTGTGATTGAGTTCAAGTTTCAAAGCATTGTGGTTTAAAAATATGCAGGGAATGATTCCAGTCTTTTAGTTCCAGTTGAGATGTGATTTGTGACCCAGTGTGTGATCTATTCTGGAAAATTTTCCAAGTGCACTTGAGAAGAATGTGTATTCTGTTCCTTTAGGATGGAATGCTCTGAATATACCTGTGAAGTCCATCTGGTCCAGTGTGTCATTCAAAGGCCTGTTTCCTTGTTGATCTTCTGCTTAGATGATCTGTCCATTGTAGTGAGTGGGGTATTAAAGTTCCCTACTATTATTGCATTATTATCAATGTGTTTCTTTAATTTTGTTATTAATTGGTTTATATAATTGGCTGCTCCCATGTTAGGGGATAAATATTTACAATTATTAGATATTCTTGTTGGATAGACCCTTAATTGTGATATAGTTTCTTTACTCATCTCTTACTACAGTCTTTGATTTAAAATTTAATTTGTCTGATATAAGGATTGCCACTCCAGCTTTCTTTTGATGTCCATTAGCATGATAAATGGTTTTCCGTCCCCTCACTTTTAATCTGGAGGTATCTTTGGGTCTAAAATGAGTCTCTTGAAGATAGCAAGTCAGTGGGTCTTATTTTTTTATCCAGTCTGATACACATGGTTTCCAAATATTTCCTCCCATTCTGTGGGTGGTCTTTTCATATTCTCAATGATGACCTTTGGAGCATGCAAGCTTTTCATTTACTTGAAGTGCAATTTATTTTCTCATCTGTTGCTTGTACCTTTATTGTCTTATTTAAGAAAGCTGTGCCTAAATCAAAGCACAAGATTTATTTTTGTGCTTTTTTCCTAAGCATTTTTTACTTTTAACTCTTACATTTAGGTCTTTGATCCATTAGAGTTCATTTTTGCATATGATGTGAGGTAGGGACCCTACATCGTTCTTTTGCATGTGAATATCCAGTTGTCTCAGCACTGTTGAAAGAACTATTCTTTTGATTAGTCTTGGCACCCTTGTCAAAAATCAATTGACGGGCGCCTGGGTGGCTCAGTGGGTTAAAGCCTCTGCTTTCGGCTCAGGTCATGATCTCAGCGTCCTGGGATCGAGGCCCGCATCGGGCTCTCTGCTCAGCAGGGAGCCTGCTTCCTCCTCTCTCTGTCTCTCTGCCTGCCTCTCTGCCTACTTGTAATCTCTCTCTCTGTGTCAAATAAATAAATAAAATCTTTAAAAAAAAAAATCAATTGACTATAAATCTTAGGGGACTCTTCAATTCTCTTCTATTCCATTGATCTGTATACCACACTGTTATAATTACTGTTTTATTGTAGTAAATTTTAAAATCTGGAAATAGGAATTTTCCACTTTCTTCTTTTTGAAAATTATTTCAGGTATCCTGGATCCTTTGTATTTCCATAAGAATATTAGGATCAGCTTGTCAACTTCTGCAAAGAAGCCAGCCATAATTTTGGTGGGAAATTCTAAAATCTTGAATATGAATTAGAAATAATAATGTGAATTTGTTATAGTTTCTCTTGAAAAAAAGAGGGATGTACTTTTTCCATCTTAACTTACTCAAAAAGCCCATAGACAATGATCAGCCTAAATTAGCAGGCCTGGAGCCCAGATTGTGGTCATAGATACCATTAACACTTATTGGATTGATTCTAGACTTGGGACAACAAATATACATATAAGACCAAAATCTTATTAAACCAAGAAGGCCATTATAGATAGGTGAGTGATATCAAAAGGACTCAGGAGCTAACTTGAAGAGACTCCCCCTATCCTAAGATAGGGATAATTTGAACATTAGTAATAATACCAATGGTAACAGATGGAAGGCCAGCAAACTTATTAAAAATCCATATGTAATAAAGATACTAAAAAAAATTATTGGTTACACCTAGAGAATGATAGAGAACCAACTAAATATTAAAAGTGGTAAAAGGAAAGAATTGAGCATTTAACTTGTGTTTTATGTATGAACTTTATCTCTGATGAATCAGAAAGGCTTTCTTTAATGAAGGATTCCCAACTATTAAATGAAAAAGGAATAATATAATTAGAATGTCATCACTTTGGGGGTGCCTGGGTGGCTCAGTGGGTTAAAGCCTCTGCCTTCCGCTCAGGTCATGATCTCAGGGTCCTGGGATTGAGGCCTGCATTGGGCTCTCTGCTCAGCAGGGAGCCTGCTTCCTCCTCTCTCTCTGTCTGCCTCTCTGCCTACTTGTGATCTCTCTCTCTGTCAAATAAATAAAATCTTAAAAAAAAAAAAAAGAATGTCATCACTTTGTAAACTCCTAATGAAATAATAGATCTGACAATGATCATGAATAGCTGTTAACAAAGACAGAGAACTAGGCATTCTGTACCTCTTGGAGGATGTAAATGCCACCACCCACATAGAGTATTTTTCTAACAAAATTGAAGCTGAATCAAATCAAGCCTCTAGGTCCAGCTCCAGGTTTGTAGGAAATATGGAACAAAGTTATGTTAATTGATACTATGGGGAATTCAGGTCAACAAAGTCCATGATGTGAGAGACCCTAAGAATATAATAACTAAGTTCTTCAAGTTTTTTTTAATATATTAGCCAATTGAGGAAATTTGAACACTGTATAAATGGTGATTCTTTTTTCAGTTATGATAATGATTGCTTTTATGTAAGTGTTGGTACATTTATAAAAATTAGAGTTCTTGGCTTTTAGAAATACGTATTGGAATATATTATATGAAATGATATGTTATCTTGGGTTTACTTCTAAGTAACACAAAGTGGAGGGCGCCTGGGTGGCTCAGTGGGTTAAAGCCTCTGCTTTCGGCTCAGGTCATGATCTCAGGGTCCTGGGATCGAGGCCCGCATCGGGCTCTCTGCTCAGCAGGGAGCCTGCTTCCTCCTCTCCCTGTCTCTCTGCCTGCCTCTCTGCCTACTTGTAATCTCTCTCTCTGTGTCAAATAAATAAATAAATAAATCTTTTTAAAAAAAAAAGTGGAAAGGCAGAGGCAAGGGTGTAGATAAAACAAGAGTGGTATCTCTAAGTTGATGGTTTCTGTAACCTGGTAATTTTTACTTGGGGATTCATGATACAGTTTTCTCTACTTTTGTATATATATTGTATATTGTGTATGTGTTAAGGATCTAAATTTTGGATAAAATTTCGTGGAATTATGAGAAGTGAAAAGTCTTCATTATCACAAAAACTCAACTACACAATGTTATCTAATGATAGCATTTTCTTAGCAAGTAAATGAGTGTCACTCTACAATGTGATCATGAACATAAATAGTTCCTGCAGTCTTGGAGTTTACAATCAGGTTGAAGAGACAGACATTAATCAGATAATCACACAAATCAAGGTAAAATTGCAACGGTAATATATGTATGAAAGGAAAGGTTCATCATGCTGTGACATCTTATATTAGGGGATGTGGTAAGAGTTACGTAGGTAAAAGGAAAGAGCAAATGTTGCAGGTAGGGAGGAGAGCTGTAGTCAACTAGAACTGCACTGTCTGATACCGTGGGGATGAGTAGCTGTTTAAATTTAAAATACTTAATATGAAATAAAATTTAAAATTCAGTTCCTCAGTCACACTAGCCACATTTTAAGTGTCCAGTAGTCTTGTGTGGCTACTGATTATAGTTTTAGACAGTATTTCTATCACAGAAAATTTTATATGGAATATTTCTTGCAGAAAATTTTATTAAGACAAGCTCTCATTCTGAACAACTGTATCGCATCCCCAATAGAAAAAATAATGGTTATGTTTGCCCCAAACTGATTTGCTTTTGTTTTTTTTTTACTCAAAGCCATAAGGCAAATACAAATATAAATTAAAAACCAAACATTAAGTCCACTGAAATATTTTAGAAAATTTTCTATATGACAATGACTGAAACATAAATATTTCACTAGTTCCCATATCAGAATTATTTTACTTCTTCATCCTTTCCCACATCTTGCCCTGCTTTTCGAAGTGTAAGATTTAGTAATTTATTATTTATAATGATTGGATTTTTTCTTTAATTAGCATTCATTTGCTTATTCATTCATTCATTCATTCATTTACCTGTTTATCAAATGTATTTTTACACACTGCATTTGGTGGCTATGTCTTTTGAGTCTCTTAATTTGTAACAGTTCCTCACACACACGCACACATTTTGTTCATGCTCTTTGTTAAAGATGCTAAGGTTTTGTCATACTGAATTTCCCACATTTTAGATTTGGCCAGTTACATATTCATATGTGTCTATTTACATGACCTCATATTTTCTGTAGATTGGTAGTTAGATCTAGAGTCCTCATTAGATTCTAGTTTAGCTCTTTTGGCACATAAATGCTACTTGGTTCTTTGTAGTACATCATATAAGGAGGCACATTATGTCTGGTTGTCCCATTTTTAGTAACTATAAGATTAATCATGGGATTCAATGCTGTCATCTTTATCCACTTATTAGAAAGTTCCCCATTTAGTGAATAGTTTGAGGGCAGTGATTCCTAACTTTGGCTGCATATTAAGATCACCTGAGAGCTTTTAAAAATATCAGTGAGACATTACCCTTGACCAGCTGGGACATAGGTAAAGGTATATTTGAAAAGTTCCCAAGTGATTTTAAAGTACAGCCAGGGTTGAGAACCACTGTTTTGTCATCCATTGATGATTTTTTTCCTAGTCACTTTTTGTTTTATTACAGTTACATTCCAATTTTTTTCATTTCTTCTGCATTAATCAGCTGAATTCCTCTCTAAAGAAGAACTTTCCCTCATCAACTCTTTAGTTAACCTGAAATATAGTCCCTCCCAAACTTGGGGGTGGGGCACTATTGTGTAGGCAGTTATAGAACTGAGGAATAAATACTGTTACGAAGATGAGTACTTGAGTTTATGGGTCCATGAGATGTGGGCAGAAGAAAGAGTAAGACTTTAACAAAATGATGGCATTCTGGCTGCGTTTTGATGGATGATAGGAGTTCACTAATTAGAGAATTAGAAAAAGAATATTCTAGATTATCATGAAGTTCTTTGTGGCAGAATATAGGGTTTTTCATTAAGAGCATCTCTACTTGATATACAGGACTTAATCATACTTTGCATGTTATAATTAAATAAGTAACATGCTTAATTATCCCACAACTTTGGTGGTCAGGCTTTTTCATAAAGGAGATTGTACCTTATCAGATTGGTCCAATAGGTAATGTTCGTGGGAGTATGGAAGATAGGCAAGAAATCAGCCAATCAGGTATGTATTTGAACACATATACCAGGTGCCTAGAGCCAAGGGAAAATAAATTTAAAATAAATACAAGCTAGTATCTGCCCTCATATATCTTAAGGCAGTAATAACTTATATTTGAGTAGGGTTTTATAGTTTGTATATAACTATTGATCTTATTGATAATTATTCTGTATGACAGTTGACCTTCAAAATGTTGTCCTGTATATATTTTTATTATTTACAGTTTATAGATAAGAGCCTCAGAGAAAGGAAGTGACCATGATTAGCCTACATGTAAATGGATTGGAAGAGGGCTAAGTGGAGGCCAGCTAGGTGGCTGTTAGAGTAATCTATGCATGGATGATGAGGGCCCCACCTGTAATTTCAAGGCAAAAGGAAAACAAAATGGATCAATCTTACTGATAGAAGAGTCGTTATGAGATCACTGTATGTAAAGCACACAGTAGAATGCCTTCCTTATAAATTGGTGAGCCACTATTCTTTTTCCATTAAAGTTCTTTCTCCTTAGAGCTTTGTGAACTCATTTCAAGATGTTAGGAGAGCTCAGTGTCTTTAGAAATACAGATTGGGAGGCATCATTATATCAGGTACAGTTAAAGCCACGAGTATTGAATGAACCCTGGTCAAATCTATCTCTTGCATTTTTGCTTATACTGTTTTCCATTGTTGCAGCTAAGTATGGCTGGAGAAAAATTTTAAGTCCTATGGACTGATATCATTTTAAATTCATGACCATGAACCTCCAGTGGGTCTTTAATTCTGCCAGACAATCACTATACTGAACCCACCTGGTTCAGTCTTTTCCAGTCTCCTAAAGAATTATTTCACACTTTGTTCTCTCTGCGACCTTCCATCTTCATTCCCATGATGATGTGCTTCCTGTTTAAATGAGGAGAGTGAAGTGCTCAGAGAAGTCCACAAACATGTATAGGTTTGAAATTCTCCATAATCGAAAAGATCGTTGTTGTAATTGTTTAAGGAGGACCTAACTGTATTTAAATGGTTAAAATAGAATTAGATAATTAAAAAAAAAGAATTAGATAATTGACTAATATTTGTTCATTCAGTCATTTATTTATATAGCATCTGTTCTGTGCTGGCATTGAGGTAGGCTTACCTCCAATAGTTTACATATTCACAAGGGCAGAAAATATCTATATCATATGTCAGAAACTGCTGCATGTGCAAATAATATAATGTCGGACCCAAATGTGGTTTTTATTCAGCAAACCTAATCAAACTTTTGTTCATTTCATTCAGCAAAGTACTTACTAGGTATGAGGCAAAGTGCTGGGGACAGAGAAAGATACTTTCAGGTGAGAGGAGTTTGAGGGATGATGAACCTGGTTGACTTGAAACATCTTTAGAGTTTATGGTCAGAAGTGTTGGAGGCCTAGTGGCCTAGGAGCAAGGCTTTTAATGTGTGCTTTCCTTTTTTCCTTTCCTTTACCCTTTCAGCAATTTGGGCAGGGTATTCTTTCAGCTGTGGAAAAAGGTGTGGCTCTGGGGTGTTAGGATATGACCAGGACACAAAAGAATGAGACCTGGCTATGCACATATTCTGGTTTCAAGGAAGATAGATAAAAGAACACTTCAAATCTCCTTATATAGGACCTTATATATAATTTCAGCCCAATTAAGCAAGACAGAAAGAGAAGCAACAATTTAGAGAAGACTTGGTAGATACAGGAATAAATGTAAGAGTACCTAGCTGTGACAGGTAGAAGCAATAGTGTATAGTGGTTAGGAGTAATAGTTTTGGAGCCGATTTGTGTATATAGGGTGCTTATTGCTTTTAATTTTCATCAGCATAGCTGAATGATGAATCTGGGTATGTCCAGGAAAATGGAGGCAAAATGAATACCTCTGTGTTTGTAATTAAAACTCTTATATGCTTTATTTTTTCATGGAAACAGTATACCTAAACTATGTTTTTTTGCTCCTCTTCTTTCTATGTTCATCTTCAGTGAGCAATATAAAACAAAATCATTACTAAAGCCCAGAACCCTCTGAAATTATAAGGAAGACATTTTTTGTTGTTGTTTGACTTTTATCTGTCTCCAAAATCAGCTTTTAAAAAATGAACCCAAAATATTCTCCCCAACAAACAAAGAATCAGTATTAAAAATTTTAACTTGAGAGTGTCTCTTCCCCAAAAATTTAAGCATTTAAAAATAGCTTCTTAGGATAAAAGTACCTCTTCATGAGCAAAAATAGCATCACAACCACAATACTATAACAAACCAAAATTAAATCATAGCTCTAAATTTGGTGTCACTGCTATTAACCTCACATGTTTTACAGCCTAAATATATAATCTGAATTAGAGACGTGGGTCTAGTACACAAATACATTTTATATAAGTGTGTTATACATCCTGGTGGAATCAGCATAGAAGAGACAAATCAGTTTGTAAAGTGTGATTCTAGAATGTTGCTTGAGGCTCCTGTAATTTAATTCTTCTGTATTTACTGCATTTTGGAACTCTTCCCAGGACAGTTTATTAGTACTTGGATTTTGGTTTCAGTCTCTTTCCTTTCTCCTTTTCACTTTTAATTTTTTCAGTGAATACTTGGACTGTGAAGGTTAAGAATACCAATAGTTCCAGAAACTAAATTCTATATTTAACTGCAGACTGGGTGTGGCTCAGACAACTGCAGCGCAAGCGTGCTAGTGTTTTGCCAGTCGTCAAAACCCTGACCTACAGGGAACATTCCTTTTCCTAGTCTTCTGACTTTGAACTATGCTAAATTGTGATGATATGATGATACGTAGTATGCACTTTGTGTGTGTGTAATTAAAATAAAGACAGAAGAGTCCCAAAGCCTCATACTTGAAGTGGCTTTGGAAGATCTGTTTCTTCTGTGTTCTTTTATAGTAATCTCCAAATGATATTAACCCACCCTGATTTCATGGTGCCGTGTCCCATCATTCTTTTATTACTTTTAATTATCACTATGTGATTTCAAAATTTTTTACACAGGAATAGGAAAACTTCTCCACTTCAGCTCCCATTTCATGAAACCATATTTTCTTTTAATGTTGTTTTCTTCTTGTTTTGCATTATATAGTTGTTAGTATAGTATAGTGTGAGGCCTTCTTATTTACCATAAAAAAAGGGAGAAATAACTGCTTGTTCTCCTAGTAACGTTTTTCCCCCTTTAAAAAACAAAACAAAACAAAAACCCTCTGTCTCTTGAACAGAATCCTGTTACTTTGTAAAATGGAAAAATAATCACCTTTTTCTTTCTTAGCAGTATCCTTCTGTATTACTTTGTGTAGTGTCTCAATATTTGGTATCACTAATACTAAACAGAAATCTATGGAGTGAGAGACACTGCTCATTTCATTAAGATACACCTAGCCAGAAAAAAATTGGGCCAGAAATGCTTATAATAAGAGATTGAGACCTATCTAGATGTTTCTTTGAATGACTGTACTATGTGAACAATAAAGAGACTAATTTGTCTCAGTTGTACAAAAATGTATAAATTGTATCTGCTGACCACTGATTTAGGTTAAGCATCATTTAAGCTAAGAACCTTCCTTTGATTTTGTTTACCTATATTTGGTTACTATTTCTGCAGAGAATAAGGAAGAGACCCTAAAAATCATCCAGTTCAATTATTTTTTTGACCAAGAACCTGTAGTTAATTAACCAAAAAGTTAATGAACTTGGCTAAACTCACAGAAGAAATGAGATTAAGTTGCTCATTTTGAATCCATAGCCATGTGAACCATATAATGATGTCTAAGAAGTATATTCATTGAACTTCTCAGCCCTTTCTTTTTTCTTTTTAAAAGCTTATTTATTTACTTAAGTAATTGTTACCCCAACCTGGGGCTCAAACTCATGACCCTAAGATCAAGAGGTGCATGCTCTTCCACATGAGCCAGCCAGGCGCCCTCAGCCCTTTCTTTCTATCCTCTTTAATTTTATTTGATAAACATTTATTGAATGTCTACTGTATGCTAAGCTGCATGCCAAGAATTGGAATGCAAAGATGAGTAAGACAAAAGTTCCCTTACTGCATTTCACTGAATTTCTTCTTGTCTGTGCTTCTTTATTCATCTCTTATTTCTCTCATGCCATGTAAGTCTTACTTTTTCCCCTCCTTTACACTTTTCTTTTAAGCACACCTTCTACCATCATGCCTCTGTTCTTATTTGCTTCTTAGTTGATTATAATGTGAACTGATATATATGCTTTAGTGTTTCCTACACTTACTGAATAAAGTGTACTCCTATTTCATTTAAAAAGCAAATTGGTCAGAGCACGTAGGTGGCTCAGTCAGTTAAACATCAGACTCTTGATTTTGGCTCAGGTCATGATCTCAGTGTGGTGGGATTGAGCCCCACTTCAGGCTCCATGCTCAGTGCAGAGTCTGCTTGTCCCTCTTCCTCCGCTCCTCCCCCCCCCCATGCTGGCTCTCTCTTTCTAAAATAAATAAATAAAATCTAAAAAAAAATAAAAATAAAAAGCAAATTGGTAATTATATTTCTCAGAAAGTTAATCTTCTATAATTTTCAAGGATCTTTCAAGTTCTCAAATTATATTGCTCTTTAATTCTAATTTAATTCTAATTTAATTCCTTGTTTTGTGTGGAGACTTTGTTCTCTATTAGACCCAGTGGCTTTTAATAGGAAAAAACATCCCATCCTAGAATTAAATCTTTGGAAAATAATTGGTGCTTAGCATAACAACATGAATAGACTAACTTTAAAGAACTAAATCACTTCCATGATAACTACGTTCTGAACTAAGTTCAGAAGATCAGTTGTCTCCATATTATATATCTCCACGTAATATATCTAGGTACCTTGGGGCAACTGGGTGGCTCAGTCAGTTGAGTGTCAGACTCCTGATTTCGGCTCAGGTCACAATCTCAGGCATTGAGCCCAGCATGGGGTGCTATGCTCAGCGGGAGTCTGCTGGAAATTCTCCCTCTCCCTTTTCCCCTCCCCTGGCTCATGGACACACTCTTGCTCTCTCTCTCTCTCTCAAATAAATAAATAAATCTTCAAAAAAAAATCTATCTCAGTACATTGTTTGGCAATCAGTTTGTATTCTGATTTCTCAATTTCTATGTTCATATATTAAAGTAATGAAATACCTTAAGGATATTGCAGCCTGGAAATGCGAAGAGATCACTGTTCACCTACCTTTTATGAGTTTAGTGAGAATTACTTCCTTCTTCCTTATAAAATAAGGAAACAAAAAATGTTTTCACTCTTGGAAGAAATTTGCTTCTCTTATTTTTCACTTTATCTCTAAGAGTAAAACTTCCTTCAAATACTTTACAATTGCAAAGAAACTTACATCCCATTTTCTTCTTTGTTATGTTGCTTCTGAATTAAGTGGACTAACTGAAGAGAATATCTTCTTCACATCTAGGACCAAAGAAGTCATGTGTCTGACCAAGATAGTGATTTTGTTTGGATAGGAAATTCAGAAAATTTCTTCTTTACCTGCATCCATGGAAGCTTTTTAGGAAGTGGCTGATTCAGTGATGATCAGTCTGTTAAGTGGAATATCATGATAGAATGACATATGTGGCCTATGTAAATTCAATCAAAAATGTGATAAAATAGTGTTGACCAATAAAAGAAAAATTGCATTATAACAATAATGTAAAAAATTCAAATATACAAAGATAAAGATTGAGAGAGGTAATAAAACATCTCAATAAATTATTTCCCCCAAATGTTGAATAGTTGTACGCTTTTATGATACTTTTTGTCCTTTTGTTTGTTTCTGATAAATACAGTGGTTAAGAACACAGATTTGAGTTAGAAAGACTGGGGTTCCAGTCCTGGCTGTCTTACTCACTAGCTATATATATATCCTCAGGCAATTCCTTGCTATAAAATGACTGTAATAACCATACCTATCTTATAGGAGTGCTGTGATTTAATACTAAACAACAGTGCATGTAAAGTACAAAGCATGGTATAGGAGACATATAGGAGTTTAATGTATGTCTCCTACTCCTAAATAATCAGTATAGAAATATTAAACAAGTAGGAATTTTCAAAAAGAATTTTGGGTGTTTTCAAATGAAATTTTCTGAAGTTATTTTTTGTATTCCTAAGCCTCAGCCAATAAAAGTCTATTTAGCATTTCTTTTCTTAAATTCATTCATCATCTGTGTGCCAAGCAGTATAACCAGTGAATGGTTAGCCCATTTTAAACATATTAGCCCAATAGGCCTCAGTCTACTGCAGGGGAGTCAGGCCAAAAAACAAAACAAAACAAAAACAAAATAAACCCCAAAAAACTCATGGAAGAGGCAGGTACCAAGTGCAGTAGAACAGAGGACAGTGGCAACACCAATGTAACAATGAAGCAGGGTCCTGTAAAAAGAGTATGATTTGGATGGTTTGGGAAAAGGTAGAAAAGCATCCTTGGCAAAGGTACAGAGGCATGAAAAATTAGGTAACTTGAATGTATGATCAGTCAGGCAGGAAATGAGGCTGGAAGTGGGTTGCATCCAGATTGTGGAAAACACTTGACTTGCCACAGTTGCAACATTTGTCTCTCTCAAAGCAGTTGTATTTGCATCCATGTCGAAGTATGATGGTTCTGATAACTGGGGGGAAGAAAATCTCTTAATCTATTTTCCTCCCACATACAAAGCATCAGTAGAACTTTTCTGACAGGGACTCAAATTATTTTCAGGGTTGCAGCAGATCTTGTACCTAATGTTTGTGAAACATCCTAGGAATTAAAAAATTGAAACTATTTTGAAATATCTTCTCAGCCTTCCTTTTTAAAAATAAGAGCCTAAATCATACTCCCTTTTCTGTGTGTTCAAGGAAATATGTTGAAATTCTAGCCATTCTGTTTTTTTGTAAAGAACTCTTTTGACCCATTTTTCTCCTGCTGACTTGCATTATAAAAGTGGATTATCATAAAATTATAAAATCCAATTTTTCTACTGACATCTGTTAAAGAAGAAAATTTGGGCCATATCTTTACCGGAATGAATTATTTCACTGTCCAGTAAGTAAATTTTACCTGGTACTTCAGTGATAAAGTTTATGATGTGCTCCTGCAAGCTAGGGTTTGGTTATATTTAGCTGGCTCCTAGGCTAGCACAGTGCTATGCATGAAATCTAACATCAATAAGTGTTGCTTGAACTTGACTGAACTTGATATTTAAGGAGACTGTACAACTTTAACCTAATTAGAAAGTGCTATCCCCCTGTATCCCCTGTGAGACATATTAGGCTCAAAGTAGGGAAGAGTATGATACAGTATTTCCTAATTTTGTTAAAGTTCTGAGGCATTCAATTCAATTCAATTCTATGATAAATAATAATTTGATGATTTAAAGTGATCCAATCAAAATGACTCAAAAACAGCAGAAAAATGACTTTCCAGTGCCTTGATGTCGTTTTTCCTTAGCCTGATCATTGTGCCACTCCTCCCCCCACCCAACAAAAAACACTTTGTGGGAATAAAGATGAGTCCTGTAAAACTGAATGTTTGTTCTGGTCTATAATATATATGTACTCTGCCCTCCCTTACGTTGTCTTGCCATCACTGCAACCCCTGGCAAGCTGGTTTTCCTTTCCCTCACTTCTGATGTCATTGCTGTTCTAGGATGGAAAATGCTGCGAGAATACACTATAAATTTTGGAATTAATGGATGCTGGAAGTTGAATTTTAAAAAGAGTTGAACCTCTTTCATACTTCTTATGGAATGACTTGGGTAGAACATAATGAACTACACCTCCTGTATCTCTGCAAATAGAAGGAAGTTCTTAACATTTATATAAGACAGCAGGAGCCTGGACATGACCTCATTTCAATCCATTAGACTATTTGAGGAAAAAAACAACAAAACTTTTCCCACTTATTGACAGGTAAAGTTATCCCAATCCATTTCTCATAGCCAGTAAGAAGATGAACTGTCCTTAAATGCATTTTAAAATTGGCAAATTATGCTTCCTGGTTCCTTTCTGGTCAAACAGAAATAGCCAAAAGAAATTATCACGATGTTTTTGAGGAGGATTAAAAATTCTTCCTAGCCTCATATAGATTTGCCAGTAGTTTCATTCTGTACAAACAACAGACCCCTCATTTCTCTAGTCCCTTGACCCATTAAACAGGACAAAGACCCCATGTTCTTCATTCTGTTCTGTGGCCACAGAACAGTTTACAAAGAAATGAAGTATAGTTTGGGAAATATTGATGTTGTATGTAATGAATCACCAATGAAGATATGATTCATCCCAGATGCAGAATTATAAGCATCATATTATAAACATTAATATTGATGTAATTTATAGACTAATAGAAAAGTCTTCACAGAAAACTAGTAAGCATTTTGTTTTTTAAACTCAAGAAATAGTTATTGAGATTCTACCTAGTACCACTCTTTGTAATAGACACTGACAGATACAGTAATTAACAAGACAGATGTGGGGGCGCCTGGGGTGGCTCAGTTGGTTAAGCATCTGCCTTAGGCTCAGGTCATGATCCCAGGGTCCTGGGATCGAGCCTCCGCATCAGGCTTTCTACTCAATGGGGAGTCTGCTTCTCCCTCTCCTTCTCTCTGCTGTGTTCTCTCTGTCTCTCTGTCAAATAAATAAATAAAATCGTAAAAACAAAAACAAAACCAAGACAGATGTGGTCCTGGCAATTATAATAGTGCATTAGGAAATCATTATTGATAGACTAAACATTCACAGCAGGTATCAAGGTTTGTATATGTGTTTGATGTTTGAAGATCTTGGAATAGTAGAATATGAACTTGGTGGGTAAATATTCTATTTCTGTTTTAGTTGCCTTTTGGTTAAGGAAGTCTGAATGGACTGTGTAATTTCAGGAATAGAAAGTATCTAAAAATGGTCTTTATACTGTGGTATACCTATATACCATAGAAATCCCAATCATAATAGTGCCTCATCCAAAGATTATATTTTATTGGTTCCTACTTTGACATGTCATTCACTAAAAGGTCATAAGGTCAGACTAATGTATAGTCCTAACCATTTTGAGACCATCCTATGATTGTCATCTTTATAGGAATAGTAACTATAATTTGTCACCAAACCATCTTCCTTGGAAGATGACTATACACCACCCAGATTTGCTCTGTACTATTACTATGAAAGGAATTTAACTTGTTTGCAATTGGTATGATAACCTTTCAGTACAAGTTCTTTGTCAAGTGTTGCCAAAATTAATTTGGCTGTTTAAGAGGCAGTTAGAGTCATTTATCCTGAGTAGTTTGATTGACTCCCAATAAAAACAGCAGCAAACCTATGACACAGGAATTAAAAGGTTAAGTTTTAGAGGAAGTAGTAAGGACCCCTAAGTACAAGGTGTTGTGTTTCTCCCTCTTCAGGGAGGTAGGCAGATAATCCCCAACCACTGTACCTCTGATTCTCTGTAAAGAATCTATGCTGTTGTCTGTGGTTGGTTTGCTATTTGTTCAGACCTCCCCCGGGAGAGAATAAGTTCTCATTTTAGATACAGACTATACCTTTTAGCAAGAAGTAATTATTTTACAGGATAGTATTGATCATAAGAAAAACTGTGCAGGAGATAATGAATGGATTGATTTTATCAATCCTGTTCTGTTGATCTTCACTTAATAGTAAATTGTTGGTTGGGGTGCCTGGCTGGCTCAGTCAGAAGAGCATGCTACTCTTGATCTCGGGGTCATGAGTTTGAGCCCCATGTTGGGTATAGAGATTACTTTAAAAAAATAAATATATTGTTGGTCGGTGATGTCAGATTCTTAAGCAATCAGTTTATAATCAGTGCTTTATATTTAAAAATAGCCTCGCTGCCTTAGGACAACTTGTACACCAGTGTAAGAAACTTGATCAGATCACCTTACAAGTCTCTCTTGTAAACAAACTTCCTACCAGCAGAGGCTGACAAAACAGGGAAAGGAGGCTAGAGCTGCTACCCCGCCAGAAGTGAAGCCAATGCAGCGAGGGGCACACTGGCTTTAATGCCTTGATCTCCCTGCCTTCTGTGCCTCTGAGTGTGTGATCTGGCAGAAGCAGGTCACTCTCCAAGGTACCAGAGTTTCCACTGGTATGAATGAACTTCATATAATTATCACTCATGTTTGGTAGCTTGGTTAGGAAACTAGGAAATCCATGAACCAGCAAAACCAAACACTGCCCTCAAGTGCATTTCTCTCCCTTATTAAAATAAAATGGAGGGTTGTACAAACATTTAATGAATTCGGTGGTATGCAGTGAAGAGGCAGGTTTCAAGAGAACTGCAGTTTCTCCGTTGTTTTTAAGGTAGTTAGAATTTGTCAGTTTTACTGTTTTTGCCTGCCAACTCCAGAAAATTGTCTCCATTCTTTTCATGGTCTTCATAGCAAGACTTATGACTAGAAGGTAATCCATAGTAGAAAGAAAACTAGCTCTACAATTGTCATGTAGTAATAAAACTCACACTAAATTTCTACCATGGTAGGACTTCATGTAGGGCTGCCTGTTACTGGACAAGTAATAAGCCTATGTTGTTTTTAAGGGTATTGATAGGCTAGCGTACGCTAAAAAACTTAGCTCCTAAATTCAGTATTACCGTTGTACCCGTTTATCATTAAAGAGCAAGTTACGTGCTGCAAGTAAATAAAACGTGGGAGATGAAAATTTTGTTTGGGCACGTTTCATACATGGTATCTATAATTCTCTTACATATGGATTTTTATTTTTTAAGCAAGAAAGGAATCTTACCATCTTGATAAGGACTTGGAAAGCTTTTGTGTGTGTGCTAGTGTCTGAGGAGGTACTACCAACTCTTCTATGTTAGATTAACTACACTATATATAGAGAGTTTAAATGTGTATTGATGTTGTGTTGTGAGGAACAAGTCCCACAGTTTATTTAATTCTCTTCTGCCCAGGCAAAAAAAGGTAGGTCAGCCTTGTGTATATCTCCAGAGCAATTAGAGTTCCTTTGCCAGAGGAAAAAAGCCCCTAGGTGAGATATAGCTGTGGTCCTAGGACTATCCTGGGTTCCTTACTGATACTGTCACAGCCTTGCTTCTAGGAGCACTAGTGAAATTTACAAGAGTTTGGTTTACATGATTCATTGCTACAGAAATTTGCATCTTAAAGGAAGTCTGAAACAATACCAAGTCTTTTTTTTTATTTAATTTTATTTTTTCAGTGTTCCAAGATTCATTGTTTATGCACCACACCCAGTGCTCCATGCAATTTGTGCCTTCCTTAATACCCACCTCCAGGCTCACCCATCCCCCATCCCTCTCCCCTCCAAAACCCTCAGTTAGTTTCTCAGAGTCCACAGTGTCTCATGGTTCGTCTCCCCCTCCGATTTCCCCCAATTCACTTTTCCTTTCCTTCTCCTAATGTCCTCCATGTTATTCCTTATGCTCCACAAATAAGTGAAACCATGTGATAATTGACTTTCTCTGCTTGACTTATTTCACTCAGCATAATCTCCTCCAGTCCTGTCCATGTTGATACAAAAGTTGGGTATTCATCCTTTCTGATGGAGGCATAATATTCCATTGTATATATGGACCATATCTTCTTTATCCATTTGTCTGTAGAAGGGCATCTTGGCTCTTTCCACAGTTTGGCAATTGTGGCCATTGCTGCTATGAACATTGGGGTACGTATGGC
Source organism: Ailurus styani (assembly GCA_002007465.1). Classification (NCBI taxonomy): domain Eukaryota; kingdom Metazoa; phylum Chordata; class Mammalia; order Carnivora; family Ailuridae; genus Ailurus; species Ailurus styani. The sequence continues at coordinate 699,728 of LNAC01000549.1, forward strand.
CCTTCTTTTCACTACATATGTATCTTTGGGGTAAATACCCAATAATGCAATTGGAGGGTCATAGGATAGCTCTATTTTTAATTTCTTTACGGAATCTCCACACTGTTTTCCAAAGTGGCTGCATCAACTTGCATTCCTACCAACAGTGTAAGAGGGTTCTCCTTTCTCCACATCCTCTCCAACACTTGTTGTTTCCTGTCTTGTTAATCTTGGCCATAACTGGTGGTGTAAGGTGGTATCTCAATGTGGTTTTGATTTGAATTTCCCTGATGGCTAATGATGATGAACATTTTTTCATGTGTCTGTTAGCCATTTGTATGTCTTCTTTGGAGAAGTGTCTGTTCATGTCTTCTGCCCATTTTTTGATGTGATTTTCTGTTTCTTGAGTGTTGAGTTTGAAGAGTTCTTTATAGATCTTGAATATCAGCCCTTTGTCTGTAGTGTCATTTGCAAATATCTTCTCCCATTCCGTGGGTTGCCTCTTTGTTTTGTTGACTGTTTTCTTTGCTGTGCAGAAGCTTTTTATCTTGATGAAGTCCCAAAAGTTCATTTTCGCTTTTGAAACAATATCAAGTCTTAACAGAATGATGACCAATCCTGTGAGGACTTTAAGTCAATGAACTGAGTCAGGAAAGCTGAGATCTAGGTCATGTGACCTTGAACAAATAAATCAAGTCTCCTCTCTGCCTCCTCATCCAGAAATTTCATGTCCTCATCTGCAAAATAAGAGAGTGACTTGGAAATACTTCCTTCCAGCCTAAAGTACTTTCTTTGTCAGGATCTCCTCTGTCAAATATCTAAATCCATGTGTAAGGAGTTATGTTATGAGATTCCATTGCATTTATGAATTAGGATTCTGAAATTCAACTTACTGTATCCGAATTCTTTAATTTGTTCATAGGTTAATACTAATTTTTCCACTTTAGAGGCTACTCTTTTCACAGGCTTTTCTATTCTGAAACTTTAACAAGCTATAAAGCCGTGAAAACTTATAGCTTCTTCTTTAATAGAACTCATTTATATTTTAACTTTTCCTTATAGTCACGGGAACCTTCCACAAGGCTGATTTGGAGAGAGCTATTACTTATTTTAAGTCTGTAGAATTCAAAATGAACTCTTGTTTATAAAAAATGCATTAGTATGAAACATCTTTTGTTTGTTGTGCTATAGTGTATTTGCAAAACATTCAAAGTATAAATTTGTTGATGAAAGGCATAAAGATAAACCAATAAAATTATTTAAATTTTTTTTTAATTTTTATTCTTTGCCCAAGGGGTACAGGTCTGTGAATCATCAGGCTTACATCTTTCACAGCATTCACCAAAGCAATAAAATTATTTAAAAATAATTTTACGTGGGCGCCTGGGTGGCTCAGTGGGTTAAAGCCTCTGCTTTCGGCTCAGGTCATGATCTCAGGGTCCTGGGATCGAGGCCCGCATCGGGCTCTCTGCTCGGCAGGGAGCCTGCTTCCTCCTCTCTCTCTGCCTGCCTCTCTGCCTACTTGTGATTTCTCTCTCTGTGTGTGTCAAATAAATAATAAATAAAATCTTAAAAAAAAATAATTTTACGCAACTTTATTTTGCTCATGCTTTGAGACAGCATACTTTATTTTCAAATAATGTTTTTTTAGTTCAAAATTAGCACATGCTTATTATATAAAATATGGAGAAATGTAAGGAAATATAAAGAATACTAAGACACAACTTAACCACCATTTAGAGATAATCTTTAATGTTTTGTTGTTGTATTTCTTTTCAGTCATTTTTCTGTTATGTCTGTATCTTTTCAAAGAAAGTTATACCAGATATGTAGTTTTATATTTAATATACATATGCTCTTTGAAAACATGATTTTTAATGACTAAATCCATTTAAAGTATGTGTGTGTATATATATATGTATGTATACATACATACATATATATATAATTTATTACCCAGTGCTTTGCAGCTGAAAATTTAGGTTGGCAACTGTATCTAATTCAGGTGCTTGCTTCATAACTAGCTATGTTGCCAGTTTGTAGATAGATGCATGGTTGGTGAAAGAGAGAAGAATATTTTAAAAAGTAGTTACAAAATTAATGACAGGTAGGTTTTTTGTAATATCATGTAACATAATTTCTTTTCGGTAACATTTTTTATTAGAAAATTAATAGTTACACATTGTAAACTGTTTAGAAAACACAGTTTATAAGAAAATATTTCCATTCATAAGTAACACTAGAACCACATGGATGGATATATTTACTTTTATTTTTTCTATCTATGTATCTAGATATATATTTTTTAATGTAATTACAATAAAGCATATACGGCTCTGTAACCTGCTTTTCCCCCCAACATTTCCAATGTCATTAAGTACTCTTTGAAAATGTGATTTTTAATGGCTCCTTTCTTCTTCAAATAATTTATTTAACTATTATTACTTGGTTAGACTTTTAAATCTTCCCAGTTCTGCCCTCTTAAATAGTACTGACATGACCACCTTTATATTTAACTTTTGTCTTGAAAATAATGATACCATATTACCACCACTTCCTTCCAAAAAGCTGAATTTATCCACATCACTAACAGTGGCCTTGAACATACACTGCTCCTATCACCAGAGCCTGTCTTCCATGCATATTGTAGTCATCTTTGTTTTGCCTGTTTAATAGGTGAAAAGCAATGTTTTATTTTTGTCTACATTTAAACTTCTCTGATTACTAGTGAAGCTGAACATTTTTATGTGTATATTAATCATTCATACTTCGTGTTTATTTTTTCCTTTCGCCATTTTTCTGTTGTGTATTCAGGTTTTCTTAATGACTTGTATGTTAACTCTTTGTAGAATGAGATCATTAACACTTTCCACTATATGTTTACACTTACTTGTAATTTATTTTATTTTTCATTTAAATTTAGGTAAATCCACTGCTTTATTCTTGTGTAGCTATCTCCTGTCGTTTGTGCTTCCTCGTTTGGATGTTTTCTTCTAGTTTGTTTGTTTGTTTTTTGTGGTTTTTTTTTAATGATTTCACATTCACATTTCATTCTAGTATCCTCGGTCTGTATAAGCTAAGGATCTAATTTGGTCTTATTTTCCAAATAGTCAGTTTTCCCTTTCTCCTTTAAGATTCTTTCTTTCTTGCATATAAAGTTATTATATTTGTTGGTTCTGTTGGTCTCATCATCAGTTCTTGAGCCAGAGCTTTAATTATTATAACTTTATAATTTCACAATATTTGACAAGATGGGCCCCATCATTAGTGTTTATTATCAAATGTTCTTAAGCCAATCTTTTTTTCCAGGTGAACATTAAAATCATATTGTTGACTCATACCACTCCACAGAGAAAAAGGAGAGAAGAAAAAAATGTTTGTGTTTTAATTTGATTAAAGTGCATTTAGCTTAAAGATTCATTTTGGAAGAAATGACATTGTCATATTATTCACTCTTATCTAGCAATGTGTTATATGCCTCTCCACTTCTTATATCTTTTTATTACCTCTCACCAAAGTGAGTGAAATTTTTTAGTTTTTTATGTGGTCTCTATATTTTTCTCATCAGTTATTTTTATTTTTCTCACTTTTCTTGCTTTCTTAAATAGATGCCTTTTTTTTCTGTTAGATCACATCAAACCAGTTATTGCTGATACATGGGAAAGTTTTAATATTTTTTTCTACTTAGTACCCAACCATCTAATTATTTCTGAGGCATTTTCAATTTTTCCCTTGGCTTTCTTGATGTAGTATAATATGCCAATGATAATTTTGTGGTCCTTCTTCCCAATTTGTTCCTTAATTTTGTTTCATGTCTTATTGTACTGACTAGGACTTTCAGATAAACATTAAATTGTAGCCAGAGAAAAAATTATATTGAGGCTGTGGGCTCTGTTGCCTTGTTTCTGATTTAATGAGGTTGCTGCTAACATTTTATCATTTTATTATTAATGTTTTCACTTACTGTTTTCCTAATATTTTATTGTGAAAATTTTCAAACATACAGCAGAGTTGAAAGAATTTTATAGTTACCACCTAGACTCTACCATTAACATTTCTAAAAATACTTGTTTTGTTACACATTTCTTAGCAGATCTTTAAATTATCGATACTCTTGGTTGTGTTACAGAAGTATTTATCTGTACTTAGTGTTCCAAGATTTTTAAAAGTCAACACTGCCCTAATTGTTGAAGATAACAGTGAATATGGCAGTCTCTTAGCCCTGTTTGTTATCAAGAAGTGGCCAACCTAAAAACTTTCAATAAAGCTTTGAAATGGGACCTTATTATGAAAACTCTTCTGCTGAAGGTTAGTGTTAAGCATCAGAAGAAGGGTAGCAGTCTAACTTGGATTACAGAGGAAAAAGAATTGAAGTTAGAATTTTTCAGTACTTCACAAGACTTTCTAGAGAAGAGAAAACCTTTGTTCAGCTGACATTACTTACAAAAACAGCTGCTATTCCAGTCTGCTTGCCAGGTATATTTCTGTGGTGAAATACAGTCCATCAAACTATGATAGTTGATTAACAAGATAGTTGTTGCACTTGGAGGTTTTCTCATTTCTTTCATCTCAGCTTTCACTCTGTTGTTTAAAAACAAAAATAAGAAAATTAAAAATTTTTTGTTGCCGAAGATCATTTAACACATGCATGATCTCAAGTAGGAGACAGGACACTTAGGTTCTCAAGTACTCCAGTTCCATGTTATTCTCTATCCTATGTGCTGCCCAGTAATTTTACTTAGTGATGAAGAAATTGCACACTAGATTATAGATAGTGGGCAATGTCCGACAGTCCTGAAACCTTATTTTGAATTACTAAAATGGTGGGGCTTAAATATCTCTTCAGGAGATGTGCACATAAAGGCACAGAAGAAAAAAAAAAAGTTCATTTACATGCCATTATCCATTGCTTAAAGAGTTAGTCCTCATCTTTTCTATACGCTCACCAAGACACAAAAGGAGGAATTTTCTGGCTGCAATTTTTATAGACTTCAATGTTATTGAAATGAAAGTGCTTCAAGGACATTTCCATTTGTTACTAGCTTATGGTTTCTCATCTCATGTAAATTATTTTGCCACTTTTCATTTTAATTCTTTGCTGTCATTGTCTGGCAAAACGATCGTTTGATTTCTATCTGTGAAGATATTCACTGATTACTCAGCTGACAACGTCCTTTGTCTATAGAAGTGTAGTGCCCTTAGGATTTATTTTATTACTTTTTTATTACTACCTGTAGATCTCTGTTTACATTTCTTTTCCCTTTTTTGTCTTGGAAAATGTCTAGGGCTGTAAAATATTCTTATATGGAACAGAACTATGTTTTGAACTCCAGAGTTCCAGTTTAGAAACAGATATCTTTTAGAGTCTTAGAGCCAAGTTCTCCTACAATTTGCGCACCTGGTAACAGTAGAAATATCTATTTCTTTGACATAATCTAAAGGTTAAAATGCTTGTAGGCGAATAATAAATAGTGTATACTATTTTAAGGCTTTTTTTTTTTTTTTGTATGGGGCTAGAGAGGTGCCTAAACCCAGGAGGTGAGGCTGTCTTGAATTATTACCATTCTGAAATGTCTCTTGAATGTTACCTTTCCTCTCTGTGTCTCTGCTTCAGCCTACTACAGACCCTCTCCTCAGCTATTGCCACACTGCCTAACTGGCTTCTGCCTCTAGTATCACCAGAGATATTGTCCTACATAAATAAATCTGATCATATAATACCTCTGCTTAAAAACCTTCATTCCCAATTGCCTAAAAAGTTAACTGCAAATTCTGTCATCCCCTTTAAAATCTGGACCCAGTGGGTTTTTTCCAGTTCGGCCCCCAACTGCCCCATCTTATGTATAATATATTCTGGCCACACTGAACTCCTTCCCATTCTCAAGAACATTCTAAGTTCTTTCATAACTCCCTTTCCTTGTATATGTTGCTTCCTCTGCCTTGTATTAATTCACCTTACCCATCCTCTCTGCTCTCTCTTCAAGACCCTGGATAAATGTTGGTTCCTCTCTGCTCCCATATACTGTATATTCATACCACTAATATAGTCCATTCAATGATATTTTCTAATATGTTTCATTACATACATACATCCCCCAGTGACACTGGGAAGCTTTGTCTGATTCATCTTTGCTACCATTTAGCCAATTGCCTGGTATAAATTAGGACTTAATCAACATTTTTTCATCGGCTAAATGATTATTTCCAAAATCAAAGTCGTTAGACCTATTTCCCAACTCCATTGATAGTCTGTTGGTTATGTGTAGCTCAGAAATAAACACTATACTAATGTAATTGTGTTCAGCTGTATCTTAGTCTAAAACCTCCAAGTGTGCCTAGAGAAGATAGTGTACAATATGGTGAGATCTCAACTGGCTTTCTCCTAAAAGGTATTCATGATTTCACTAAAAGCCTTAACTGCAACCACTGTTTTCTATGTTTTTACTTCGGTTTCCTTCTTCCATTCATTTATTCCCTCTTGTATTTATTTATTCAAGCGTCTATTGATCAAACAGTTGCTTATTGAATGTCTGTTATATGCCAAGTAGATTCTTTGGGGATAGCTACGTCCTCTTGTGAGTAACTAGATGGAAACTGTAGTTAACCATTTTCTTTGATGCTTCCTTTTTTTCTGAGCAGTTAACATGCTCTCTTTAACAGAGCGTATATTAAAAGGGCTTAAGGGATTTTGACACAAATTCAGATTAGTCAGTAATGTGATGTGGTTGCAGGGTGACTATATAGTTTATTATCTAAAGTGGGATACTTTGGGAAAGTGAATTTGTTAATAACCCAAGATAATAGCACTCTCTCGGACAAACCAAGATCACCTTATATATAACCCCCCAATAGTCTAATCAGATTACGTTACTAGTTGCCTTGTTTTTCAAGCACATCTTAGGTTTTTATGCCTTTGTATCTTTGTCTTTACTGTTAACTTTGCCCTTTCCTCTCTAGTACTGGAGTCTGTGCATCCCTCAGAAACCTGCCCAATTCAGTGAGCTTTCCCAGATCAGCCTCATCTATGGAAATATCTCTCTTCTGAATTATTTAGCTTATCATTTATATCCTTAATTAGCAGCTAGGTATATTCTGGTTTCTCTGTTATGTTACTGTTTTGACCGTTGTTTTGACTCCTTCTACGGTTTAACTTTTTTATGTATGCCTCCTCAGCTGAACCACATGTTCTTAAGATCAGGGCTTATATTTGAACTTATATCCACTCCTCAAGTACACTCATGTAATACATTTTTGTTGAATATTTTATTTCCTGGCCTACTTTTGTCTTTCCTAAAAACTCTTCTACTTAATGTTGGTATTGTGTGTCTGTTTCCACTTGGCGGAGGAGGCTTTAAGGGCTTTGCAGTGAATATTTTTAATTATTACATCTTAAACTTATATATTTACCATGGGGTATCTTAAAGTATATTATCTTATCAGTTTAGGTTATATAGTCTCCCTTGAATTTGTATTTTTTAAACACTGAATCACTACAGAAAGACAGAAAGATGAAAGTGGTACTCAGTCCGGTGTACACATCTCCAGCTGTAGTAGTGTATTTTACTGAAAATTTACGTTTTGAATAGGCCTACATTTCTTAATTACGAAAATAATAGGTCCTTAACAGAGAAGAAAGGATTAATTGTCAGGCTTAGAGATACAAAAAGTGTAGTGAATTCTTATATTCTTTGATTTGGAAGAAGATTCTGATTTATTTTTATGCTGATCATCTTTATTTTATATAATTAGACTTTTTATAAAAAGTATACTTTTTATTTTATAAAAAAGACTTTTTAACTCATTAAGTCATACGTATGGTGAAAAGCTGCAAATTCTAACTTAGCTTCCAAAAATACTGTGGCTTTATCCTATTAGTCATTAGAATAGCAGTCACAATCCTAGTATTTTCTAGCTGATCCAAATACACTTTACAAACATAAATTGTTTATGGAGTATTAATCATTAAACTAGTGTTTAATTGTTTCAGTGTTTTCCCAAAGTTCTTTTATTAAAAATTTATAAAAACAGCCTATGTTCATTTCAGAAACTTAACAGAGAAGTATATAAAAGAGAATGTGAAAGCCAATCTTAATTACCACCAATACTTCCTTGCTCTGAAGAGTCATTTCTTTAGTATGTATCTTTTGAGACCTTCTTATAATAACTCTATATCCCTGACTTTCAGCCGTCCATTTATTTCTTTTGGTATTTATTTCTTTTGGATACCCCTACAGTGGGTTGGTGGACACTTTGTTCAACATATTGACTTGTCAGCACTGCCATCAGCGGGGGTGCATATACGGAAGGATCGATCAGACTTATACCTCAGGTGGCTTTCAGCATAGTAGGGGAGAGATGTATACATTGATAACAATACAAGGAGAAAAAAATTTGAGAGAGGAACAGATGGAGTGCTGTGGGATTCATGGGGTCATATTTACCTTTGACTGGCCAAGAGCTGATACTCAAGCTATTTCCTGAAAGATAAGATTTAGGTTGGGGGGAGGCAAAAAGCAGATATACTGGCAGGAGAAAGGCACAGAGATACCAGGAGTTTACAAGGCTATTCCATTTTCCTAGACTGTAGCATGCATATGGTAGTAGCAGCAGATAAAGAAGCAAAGGTAGTTTAGAGAAGAACTCTAGACACCTCTATAATAAACTTCTAAAAATTTTTAACAGAATAGTGCCCATGACTAGAGATGTGCACTAGGAATATTAAGCAAACATTCGAGGGGGTGGCTAGGGTGTTAGTCACTGGCTTTTCAGTAATTTGGAAGAAGAGTTGCTATAATGAGGTATAGTGGCCCTAGAGCTGCTGCTGAAATAGGACCTATAAGTCTTAACAACAGCCATGTTCTATCTGAAAAGGCCTTGATTATAAGACACACCTTGATTTTATGTACCAGTGATGGGGGACAAAAAAAACCACTGCCAGTTAATTTTCAGACACCACCAATTATAAGAGTGGGGGCGGAGGTGGTAGCATCAGGAGTCGGGGTTTGAGGTTTCACAAGAAGAGTTTGGAGCCTCCAGTTGTTTATTCCTGATAGAATGGCATTTCCACCATTACAGACCAGAGGGTAAGGGAAAGGAAAAGCTGCATTCTTCTCCGTGTTCCTTTTTGTCTTCGGGGACAAAAGACAAAACAGGAGAGTACAGAACCTGACAAGGGATCATTTCCTGATCATAACATGTAGATCCTTTTTCTTTTCTTATAATCATAGTTGACAGAAAAAGTAGCCCTAATAAACATTCTGTTCCCCCATAGAGTCTCACAGGTCTGATAATGCTAAGGAGGAGTTCTGTAAACCTAATTTCTTGTTAGTACTATTACTATATAGAATATGTGCTTTTTTTAACATATGGAAAAAAACAAAAATATTTACATCTCCTCCCACTAACCCCCTTCCCCCACACTGAAGTAATTGATTTTTATAGCCTGATGTGTACTCTTCCAGCTTTTATCCATGCAAATTTATGTACACATAGGAATTTTTCAAATTCCATAATGGTATTTTCCATGCACATTATTCTGCAGATTGTTTTTCTTACTTAGGAATGCTGTAAACATCCCTCCAGGTCAATGGATAGAGCTCTAACTTCTTTTTTTCCTAGTCATTTTTTTTTTTCTTTTTCACATTTATTAGAACGGTCTTTTTTTTTTTTTTTTTTGGTGCAGTCATATAGTAATTGTCATTTTTTTCCTAGTCATTTTTAAATAGCCATGTATAAATACAGACATCCCATAATTTGTTCTACCATTCTCCCATTGATGCACAATTTGGTCATTTAAAATTTTTGCCACTACAAAATATGACACATACAAAAAGTCCTGCTGTTACCAGTGCCTCAGTAACAGAACTCCGTGATCTCAACCACCCATATGTGTATCACAAGCAACTTTCGTATCAAGGGCGTCTTTCAGTGAAGCAAAGCAGTAACTAGGCCTGCGCTAATATAGTAGCCACTAGTCACATTTAGCGATTTAAATTTAAATTTTCTAAAATTAAATAAAAAATTCGCTTCCTCAGTCACATCAGCCTCATTTCAGCTGTTCAGCAGGCACACGTGAGTAGTGGCACCCCTGTTGGAGAGTAAAGGCCAGACCATTTCCATCCTCACAGAGAATTCCACTGGACACGCTGGACCAGACATTAATGTTATGTCATAAAGAAGAACGTATTTTTCAGTGGGGTAGTGTTTTAATGAGAGCACATTTTTTAAAGTACAAACTTTGTGTCTTAATTCGTTGCCCCTGCAGTTACTTCAATGAGAATCAATACCCAGATGAAGCTAAGAGAGAAGAAATTGCCAATGCTTGCAATGCAGTTATACAGAAGCCAGGTAAGGCCACAGGCTGCCACTCTCCCCCGCGGCGGAGCTCTCCGCTTCAGATCATCATTTGGGACAAGAAGTCTTCTTTCACTCATTCCAGCTGGGTGCCATTAGCTCCGTCCTCACCACCTTCCTGTCTGGTCACTGCCCTGTCTTGTTTAAGCAGTACTTCATAGGGTTGCAATTACAGTATGCAGATCAAATGTTCACATGGAAAGTTTCCAGGGAGTGTCCCTGCTTAAAATATGAGACCTTGAAATTATATTTTTAAAGACTGTATAGATTTCTTTCTCCAAAAATATAGCCCAACTATGTCAATTCCAAAATAATTTTTAAGTTTGGAGTAAATGAAGGCTTGTAAATGAAAAGATTTAGATTTTTTTTTAACAAGTGTTTTATAATTCTGTATTCCTCTTTGAAGAAAGAATTCTTATTAGAGTTGGATTCTTTCTCTTCCCACATTGGGATGACTTCTGCATGTAGCTAGGAAAAACCTAGGCTAGCTCCATTCTGAAGTCCTGTTGTTCTTAATGCAAGTCAGCCAGGCCACTTAAACACGTATGACTTTTCTTCCGTGTGTTAAAATATTATTCCACATTTCAGTTTTTGTTACCAGAAATCATTCTCAGTTAAAATGACCAATTGATCTTCATTTGGCCAGTTAATTTGATTGGCTTAAAGAATATATATACAAAAGTATCAATGTTTTATCATAATTAAACTTTGATTTATTCCCCCTTCCCCAGAAGCCAGACTTCTAGCAATCTAGACCCTACAGACACACCTCCAATGACACCTATACCCTTACTTCACACCAGCCAAAGTCCCACCCGTGAGGCTGTGCAAGAACTCAGAAGCTTCCTGGAAAACACTTCACCCTGTATCATCAACACTTTAACCTGTTTTCTGTCTTCTCCACCCACTGTGGATTAAAAGCTAAAGCAGAAAAGGCCAGTGGAGGAGGGAAAGGTGCAGATGGGTCTTTGTTGGCCAGCATGCTGCAAATTTGTAAGAAGTCACGTTTGACAGCAAAGAAGATAATAAATCTAAAATGCAACCTGAATTGGGCTATGCGTTCTAGCATAGTAACAATAATGGATGGTCAGAGTGACCTTTTAGTCTTCAAGAAAACATGGGTAATAATTGTTATCTGCTGTCTATAGACAGCTGTTAGGAAGCACCTAACAATTTATATAAGGCCTGAAAGATATAAGTAAACAGCAGGAAACCGTTTATATAAGGCCTTAAATATGTAAGTAAACTTGAGCTACCTGAAAACTTGATGAAGACTAACATACTCATCTACAATGATGCTAATTAAATGAAACCTCCAAGGACTCTCCTGTGACCTTTGAACCCTGGCAGCCTGACTTTGTGGAATTTGTTAATTTCGTATTTAGTACTGGAATTCTGTAGTGTTATGTGGCTTTCTGAAATATTTTATGTTCTTACTTGGTATTTTTGTATTTATTTAGTTTTTATTCATTCAGTAATAGTTTAAGTGTATACACAATACTAAACAAAAACAACAACAACAACAAAACCTGTATCTGTTATTCTGGCAGTAAATGTGACCAAAAGAACTTTTCAAAAAGAAAAGTGTTATTCCTTAAAACTGGTCTCAGCTGCAGACTATCTGAATTTTATTGCATGTATTCACAGGCAAAAAACTGTCTGATCTGGAACGAGTTACCTCCCTGAAAGTATATAATTGGTTTGCTAACAGACGGAAGGAGATCAAGAGGAGAGCCAATATTGGTAATGTATCAGAGAGGCTGCTTTCCCTTTTGAAGCAGTCATGGACATTGTATTTACTTTGAGAGCACCTATAGTTTAGAACTGCAGGCCTTAAGGATGCTAACTTTTAAGCCTAACAAAAATTGTTCTTATGTTTTTCTTTGTGTTTTCAAGAATTAATATTATTAGCACTATTTGTATTATACTAATAATATCATTGCTCTTAATATCCTAGAATCTAGAATTAGACATGGCCCCTGACTGCATGACTTCTGTGCTGCATATTAAAGTTACTGGCGTAAGGTCTTGAGCGAGGGAATGAGACCCTGAGCTTCTTTGTTGTTACTGGGCCGTGACTTAGATATTAAGAAACATGTGCTTAATAAAATTGGAATGAAAGAGTCTTAATAGGGAACACAGCAAAACACAGATTTTTATCTTTTTTTTTTTTTTTTAAGATTTTACTTATTTATTAGAGAGAGAGAGAGAGAGAGAGAAAGCACCAGAGAGGGGAGGGTCACAGGGTGGAGCAGACTCCCTGCCGTTCGGGAAGCCGGACACAGGACTGGATCCCAGAACTCCAGGAACGTGACCTGAGCCGAAGGCAGATGTTTAACCAGCTGAGCCACCCAGGTCCCCCAAAACACAGATTTTTAAAAAGAGCATTTAAGAAATATTAATTGGGCGCCTGGGTGGCTCAGTGGGTTAAAGCCTCTGCTTTCGGCTCAGGTCGTGATCTCAGGGTCCTGGGATCGAGGCCCATATCGGGCTCTCTGCTCGGCAGGGAGCCTGCTTCCTCCTCTCTCTCTGCCTCTCTGCCTACTTGTGCTCTCTCTCTCTCTGTGTCAAATAAAGAAATAAAATCTTTAAAAAAAAAATTAATTGATGAGATCAGGATGGGGAGTTGGTTTTGAGCTTCTAAAATTGTATTTCATTTCTAAACTTAACTTCCTCTCCATCAATACAATTCTCAAACACTTTATAGAACCCTGAGACAAGAGAGCTGTTGAATTAGTTGGTAAGTATTTAGGAAGCACCTGACAATCAACCACTCACATGTGGCTCTCATAGCAGCAGGGGTTGCAGAATGACAGATGGGTTCCTCCCCTGGCCTGTAGGCAGTGGAATTCTGTCCATCTGCAATTTAAAAGAAAACACTCAGGAATCTAGTTTCTTGTTAAATTACATCCTAATTTCCACAAAGATTAATTCAGTGTTCAAGCTATGACAATAATGTAACAGATAATTTAGGGATCTATTTGCTTTTTTCGAAGAAGCAGCAATCCTGGAGAGTCATGGGATAGATGTACAGAGTCCAGGAGGCCATTCCAACAGTGATGATGTTGACGGGAATGACTACTCAGAGCAGGTGAGCAGCTGAGAGCAGAGGGTCTTGGTTACAGAGCGGGTGGGACAGTATGACAAGTCAATTCTGTGGGTGCGTTTTGTACGGGGTGGGGAAGAGGAGACAATCCAGTGTCCCTCACTCTGCTCATGTGTGTAGTTAGATTTTCATGTAATTTGAAAGGAATGTGGTAAGATTCAGTTGTCCTGTTAAATTTGTGAGAAACTGTTATTCACCCACATGGATTTATTGTCATACAACAGGATACTTGGCAAGTACGCAATGGGGAGGAGGAGGAGGGAAGAAGTTCAGAGGGAGGCAGAGAAGCAGAGAAGGTAGAAGAAGAGAGGAGGATCTGATCCAAACAAGCAAGTTACACCATCCACCACACACACACTCAATGTTTGAGAAATACTAGGGGCTACTGGGTTACTGTAATCCATGCCTAAACATGTACCAATGCAGCACATAGTGGAAGGTCCCACCCACCACGGCCCCATTGCAGTGAGAACCCTCATGCCCAGATGAGTGGTTCTTCCACAGTCTCTGGCACATTGACACACACGTCCTCTCATAAATGCATGTCTTCTCACCTCACCCTGATTTAGTCTTCATTGCTTGGGGGGAAAAATATATTTAATTGTAGCCACTGGATGGAATAATTCAGTCACTAAGAACGTGGGGATTTTCCCCCCACATATCCCTTGACAGATTTCATTAAAATTGTCATAGGATTTAAAATTCATTTCTGTTTGGAATATGAAAAGAATGTATGATCTCTTCTGGACCCCAGCAGAGAAACTCTTGTTCTTTCCTATGGTGTATATACATCTCTTCCTGGCCCCTCAGCCAGCTCTTAAATGTAGCCTGCCACGTTCTTCCCTTTGCCAACCATTTTACAGCCTCTATTTACCAGCATGAGCGCCGACACTGCAAGAGTGCACACAACCCCCTTTTAAACTCTAAAGACCAGTCTGTGAAAATGGGAATGAAACAATGATGCCCATAATTCCCAGGAGTTACCTTTTCTCTTTTGTAGGACGCTAAATCATAGCTCTACATTTTACGCGAGAAAATATTCTCTTTCTAATCAGGAACATTCCTGTTATTTTTCAATCTACCAATGTACTGTAGGTGGATTATTTCCACCGTTTCTTTCCACATGCCCTAAGGGCAGCATATCCCATGATTTTTTTTTTCCAAAGGGGCTTACCCTTTCCAGAGCTTTTTGATGCAGAATTCCCCTGAAGATGTGACAGGTGAGAAACTTACCCCTTGTTTGTAACACCATCTTCAGTGCCTGACAAACATCCTGCAATGCCAGTTTCCTTCACAGCTTTATTGTTTAACACATTGAGCTGTGCTCGGAAGGTGAGCTTCGCACTCTCCCTAAATATGACACCTGCCCCTTGCCTGGCATAGCAGCCTTACAGCAGGAGAGCACCACACGTTGTCTCCCAGAGCCATTTCCGCCTGGGATACTTTTATCCTGTTGTAATTGTTTTTTTGTTCTTTTATAAAAATGCGTTTTTACCCGTTAGATGTTGGTGTCTGTAGTTTAGTCTAGTGTTCTCAGTTCAGTAGAGGGATACCATGAGGTCTGAGAATCTCTTTGTAGGAGTACCAGTCCAGAATTGAATAGCTTACTAGTTTGGCCTTCAATGACTAGTGCTATGTCTGTTGCAAACTAGAATGATCAAATTTGATCAACATCACCAGCAGTCTTTCTGATAGAAGGGATACAATTCTCAGCAAGAAAAAAACATTTCGGTGCTTTTTATTTGTTGAATCATAAAAATGCCAGTTGGAAGTCCTGACCTATTTCCATTCAGTGTCTACTTAAATACATTTCACCTCTACTGTGTCATGAGCCCCTCCCCCACTGTTTCCTCCCACGAATGTTCTGCCTCCCCTTGCCCTCAGCATGCCTTTTTGTGAGTTGGAGAATTTTGCCAGTCCACTAGTAACATTTGTTTCTTATTTCTGCACATCTAGGATGACAGCACTAGCCATAGTGACCACCAAGACCCCATCTCATTAGCTGTGGAAATGGCAGCAGTCAACCACACTATCTTGGCATTGGCCCGACAAGGAGCCAACGAAATCAAGACAGAGGCCCTGGATGACGACTGATCAGGGAGAGGTGAACAGGAGAAGTTAACTTAGTTTAGACGTAGCACCTTAGCAGACTTTCCTCGGTCCTTAACATGTGTTCTTACAGTATAACTTGCAGTTTCTTGTATGTCAGTTAGCCGTTAGGGTCTTGTTCTGTGAAGATGGCATGGTGCCCTCAGCCTTTGCATATACTCTCTCAGTATTAATTCCCAGTAAATTATAAATTATAACCAACCAACCAACCAAACTTCCCTCTCCCAGCCCCCGAGGCTAGAAAATCTTGCTGCTCTGTCTTAGCATTCCAAGAAAGTGCTTCCAGGTATTTAGATAGCCCTCAGTTCTCCAATATTAGGCTACGTGTAAAACCTTGGGTACCTTTAGATTCCTGTAACACTAGTCTGTACCCTATTCCTTCCCCGAGACTGATAGGATGCAAGCTGAGGTTGTGTGGCCCCGGATTGACAGACACCATTTGGGGAGTATCCGCAGAGTAAAAGGAACACTAGAATTCTCACTCAGCGTGGGAATCATTGATTTCCAGCTGCAATAAGCCGTGCCTCATAATAGTCACACTGTGGCTAGATTATACTTCTTTGGGTGCTGTGCTAAGAATGTCCATGGAAAAACTTGATCTCAGATTTCGGTTGATGTTAACATGCCTGACACAGACATCCTTTCCTCTCACAAGCTGTGTGACTTAGTAGATAAAATACTGCCTTCTGTCTTTGGGACCATGATTCAAACAAACAAAAAGACAAAAAACAAAAGTCATTTAAAAAAAAAAAAAACCCAGCTTGAGAGCATTGGAAAAAAACATGAGCTGAATGTCTAATGGATGTTAAGTCCAGTTCTCAGAACCACTGTACGTTGCATGGCACAGGTGTGTGCCTGCCTGGAAAAGTGCTGGAGGCCATGAGGGAAGCTGCTCTGCCTCCTGTCT
Organism: Ailurus styani; assembly: GCA_002007465.1. Lineage (NCBI taxonomy): Eukaryota > Metazoa > Chordata > Mammalia > Carnivora > Ailuridae > Ailurus > Ailurus styani. The sequence goes on from LNAC01000549.1 coordinate 716,182, forward strand.
GTGTCCCCTTTCCCTGCTACCAAAAAAAGTCTTTCAAGGATGGAGCTAAGGTCACAAATGAGTGAGTGAACTTCTAGTTTTTGTATCCATTAACTGAAGCCCCCTCAATATGAGAGGTTGATAGAGGACTTTAGAGTGGGATTATGCTGGCGGACTATCACAAATGCAAATACTTTCCTAAATAGGAGCAGAAAAAAGCAGGGGACAATTGCCACTTATGTGGTGGGTCTTCGAGATACAACGTGATGTGACTGCTTTGGTGTTCTCTTTACTCTGTCCTTGTAGAGGTGTGAAAAGCTATATTGCTACAGGCAATTTATTTAATAATTGGAAGCCATATTGATAATGGATGTGGTAATATTTGTAAAGTTTAATCTACTTTAAGCGGCAGTAACTAATGGGATTTTTTTCCTTGATCACATATGTAGCACTTTTGTTACTTTTTAAAGATATTTATATTTGATAAATCTTTTTTTCATTTTGAGAACTCAAAATACCAAACAGTGAACTTGCGTTATAAAGTCACCCTGTGATCACCTTGTCATCTAGTAGCAAAATGATGAACTATTCATGCATCAAAGAAAATTACATCTGCTGGCCTTGTATGAAAATGATCTCTTGGCATCCCGATTAAATGACACACTGTCACTGTGGGGAAGAGGAAACCGCCTTCGATGTAGCGGCATAGGGTGCGTCTGAAGGAGGCATGACTGCTGTGTATTTTCTGCCTTGTTCCATTTCCTTTCTACACATGGTGAAGCCTTGTTTAAAAGGGGGATGTGGGGCTAGCTATCAACCAGGGCTTCTGTCTTGTCGTCCATTACCTGAGAACTATTTCTAAGGTGGAAGGAAGGTGCCATTTCCTTACCTCTTCACCCCTCCTCCCCCACCAGGTGTATTCAGCCTAAAACCATTGAGAGAGAGACTGACTGATCTTCTTTGTTTTTCCCTTCCTTGTTAGTGAGATATTAAGTATCCACCAGTTTTTAGCTGGTCTGACTCCATTTGAGGCACGTGCTGAAGAGTCTTCTCCGTATCCGTTCATCCTGCTTAGGCCAGTGTGCGGAAGCCTTCGAGAAGGCATGAAGATGCCACCTTATATGGGTCTGTGACTTTAAAGAGCTGTGGGCAGGGACCAGGCCTGCTCTTGTTTGTGGATTTCAGGCAGAAAACGTATATACATCTTCCAGCTTCCAAGAACTGAAGTAAAATGGGGTAGTCTTTTCTGTTTTACTGTATTACTTGAACCAACAAATTGAAGAGTAGCATTTGTTATTCTCAGGAATGATCCCCCTGCTCATTTTCTTTCTTGGTGTGTTTGACATTTTATTTCAATTAGAAGATTATGTTATCTTTCTTTCCTTTTATATTACGTGGAAGAAATATAACATATTGTATCTTTCCATTTCGGTGAAATTTTGTCTGCTTATTCTCGGTTGACTCAGAAAGAAAAGGAGAGAGAAAACTATACTGTCTGACAAGCCACATCCATGATTTATTGTAAGGAGATTATTATAATTGATAGCTTCTTTATGATGGGATTGCTAGTATCATTTGTTCTTGCTGGTCTTTTTAAAGAAACAGACTCAAACTGTTGAGACAGCTGCAGTTTCTAAAGAAATACAGTGATTGCCAGAGAAGAGCTAAAAGGTTTCATTGTTTTAAGGCCTTAAGAAAGGGAAAAAGCTTCAGTGAATAAAGGAGAGTCAGTGTCTATGAAAGCAGTACTGAGCCCTATCTGGCAACTTGGAAAAGGTGTTAAAGAACGTGTCTACCAATGCAGCACAGCCTCATCCTGGGTTCAGTAGGAACAGGAGGAAGGAATCTTTCATCCAGAATTCTTCTTTTAATTGAAGAAGACTGCTGGCCTACTCTTAAGACCCGCTGCCTTACATATAACTTTTGCTTTTTCACCAAGAGCAAAAATGTAGGTCTTTGGGGCCTAGATTTAAATCTACCATTATTGGTTTGTTTTGTTTTGGGGTTCGTTTTGTTTTGTTTTTTGACACCAGGTTGAATTCTGTCTTGTCCAGGCTACTTTAATTCTTATAATGCTGTATGGAGTTGCCACTGTCTAATTTGTAATACCTTTGGATAGTGAATTTGTTTTCTTAAGCTTTTTCAGGTTTGGTGGTATTTAAATAGAAACCCTAAACTGCTCTCTTACTGAAAGGAAAAGAGCCAGGCTCTTTAAAAAATCGCGTTCTGTGCTTCTTGGTTGTCGTGTGCCCCTTCTCTTACTCCATACTGAACTTCCCTCAGGCCCCAGAGGACGGTTTCAGGACTGCTCTTCCCTAGTGAGGAAGACTGAGGGGGTGGGGGGATGGGGAACCTTGTCAGCAGTTCCTGTAACTTGTCTGTTATTTTTTTTAAAAAGACACTTTCACTGAATTATTGTCGTCACATGGGTAAACTTCTTACTCCTCTTACAACACAGCCTTACAAAGGGACCTTCGAAAGATGGACCATCCCAGTGAGATTCCTGCCTTGCTGTTGAGTCCCCTAATGTAAGATGAAGGCCAGGGAGGGCAGTACAGTACACTCTTAGCTGAGACCTTCTGGTGTCAGTCAGTACCAAATAGACATTTTGTTTATTTCAGGTTTATTTCAGCAAAGCTTGTAATTAATTGTTGAGTACCCCTTAGGGCAATTTTCTTCACAGTCTGAGTCCTTTAAAGTGGTTGATAGTGTGGTCACCTTCCACCTACCTAGGGAATCCGTCCAGTTCCCANCCCTGCCCCCCCCCCCCCCGCCCCCCAACACACACACACATTCTCCTATTATTCCTTCACAGGAAGAATGTTCCTGTAACAGGAAGACCCCTTTAAGGTACCTTTCATTCTAGCTTAGTAGAAGTGACCACCTAAAAAGGTGTGAGTGAGGAAGCAGCTCATCACCACTGAAGTGTGCAAATCCAGTACCCCAGTTCTGGGTAGATTTAGGATGGCAGACAGTCCAGTGACCAGCAGTACCACTGTTGGGGCCAGATACCTACCATATATTTTTTACCTCAAAGGGGACAGCTCATGAAGAGCTCATTCATACACTTGTTTCAGTTCTCCCTGTTTGGCCTTTGTCTTTACACACCTCCCTCCGGGATTCCAACCAAACATGAGGCACCAGGTGTAAATAGACTCATTTCTTCAGGAAGCTCCAGTTGCTTTGTCTCCTTCTGTGAACATCTCCTCTTCCATTTGCCTCTTGGTCTCTAATACGAAGGCCTCATCTGGAGCTGACATCTTTGCAGGGATTTTTCTCTTCCACAATAGGCAGAGTAGGTGGATGTGGTCCATCTCTTCACACAAACACTCCTTCCTGTCTTGCAGGCCATCTTTTTGACCAGCTACGTATTCCACTGACCAGCTGCATTATCTCTGCCCATAACAGTGGAAATAATCCCTTCTTCATACGTGATCCTCCCACCCCTGTCCGAAAAATGTGAACTTCAAGTCCTTACTCTCTTGGTCTTAAGAAGGGTTTGGGTAGAAGCAGTCTTCCCATTTAACTTGTGGCTCTGCCTTTTAAAATGCTTTTTGTCTTTTCTTGTTCAGAGAACAACCAGAGTATTTTTTTCCCCAATGAGTCTCAGCAGATTCTTAGGCAATAATTTTTCTTGTTACTGATGATCTTGTGCTCAGTAGCACTCTACACTGAATAGTCCTGACCCTTCACATTGTGCGTTGGTTTTCTGTGTTAATCTCCGTCCGTGATTTAAATCTTAGGTCAGAGTGGTGATAGATTTTGTCATTTTGTTGTTGTGATTATTAGTAATGTTTTACTACTGTATTCATTGGGGCTGCATTGAGACCAGCCAAATCCATTTATAGCTTTACTGAGCCGGATTTGTTTGTCAAGATTTCCCAAGCGAAAGTTGGGCGCACTGGCCAGCTCTGCTGGTGGCGTCTGTGCGGTGTATAGGGGTGGGGTGGGGGGATGCACTGGGGCAGGGGTGGGAATTACACATTTAAAACATTCCTTTTTGTGTGCTCTCTAAATAGCAAGGATGTTTACTCAGGATTCAGGGATCAGTTGTCAGCCATATTGCATTTGGCTAACTGAGCTGCGCGCCCTGGAAACCCTCTTCCTGTTTCTTAACTTCTGGACTGTCTAATTTACATCACTTCGTGACACCTGAGTTTTCCAGTTTGAAGATATTGCACCATAATGAGAACATGAGGTTTTCCCAGGGAGACAACTATGAGTGGCCAGGTTATCCTATAAGGATTTCCCTGACCATAGTGTGTTGTCAGGGGCCCTTTCTTTTCCGCCACCACTGTCTCCTTCGTTATATGCTCTTCTTTTCAAAAGACGACTTAAGAGGAAAGATTTCTTTACCACTCTCAGGAGAACTACCCTACTGGGATGGTAGGAAAAGCTTTTTAAATATATCAAGCCTACAGGTCCCTTTTCTGATTACAGAAACTCCTCCCACAAACTGGGTTATATTCAGAAAAGCTGTTCTTAATTCTCTTTACTCATAAGCTAAAAGTCATAAGCTACTGCTTTTGCCATCTTAGAGGACCCGTCGATGGTTGACTTGCTTACTCTGAAGTGCAACTCTGTTCCTGTCTGTGGACGTTCAAGCTGGGAGTTCATAAACTGTGAGGTGTCTACATCAGCTTCATTATTCTCTCTTGGCAGAGACGAGAACCAGCAGCAAAGAGAAAGCTAACAATCTGAGAAATCCAGTTTCCTGTAACATTAGTTTTCCTTTGTGTAATTAAGAGGGGAGAGATATGGTGGAGGAGAGAGGGAAACTCTGGCCACACCAAAAGATCTTACACCCTGTTGTTACCATCACCCAAGTACCTTGAGGATATAGTAGACGCCATGGGTAACAAATGTGCAGATTACTGGACCTTTTTTTTTTTTAGCATGCTTCACATGACACTTGGGGCCAAGCAGTGAGCAGAACTAAATCAGTTCCTTTCAAGTAAGTCTGACTAGCATTTTACACCACTGACCGCTAACCACCCACATTCCATGCCCATTAGCTCCTTAGCCAGACAGCATCCTAACAGCAAACAAGGATGCATCTGCAGGAGCCTTTGCCTTGCTCTCCTGACATCCTTTTTACTTGGCAAGTTTGAGGATTGAGTTGGACAACAGTACTGTGCCCTCCCGTGGGTGTCTTTGAGCCCCACAGTGCAATGGCGTGGGGCAGCTGTCGCTGAGACTGCCAGACGCTGACCTGTGTAGGGCGTATGCTCACAGCTCGGCTCCCAGCTCAGACATCTCGGGGTGCCACTCCCCTAACTCCATTTGCATATTCTCTTCTAATGAAAGTGGCTCTGTACATCCATAATTAACTCTCAAATTCACATTGGTGTGCTGTGATCAAATGAAGGTTTGCCTGAATCCTTTCAAATTGTAACCATGGTAATTGAGGGGGGTGGCACAGAATGAATATATAAAAATATAATGACAATTGTTCTGAATGACTGAGTGTCCTCCTGACATGTAATTAGCTGTTTTAGCAAGATGTAGATTGGCATGGTCATAATTAAAAGGATTTCTGTCCTTTATGTGATTGGAAATGGCAGATCTCCCATTCCCTGTTCCCTTTTAGCACTAATGCTCCCAAGAACATTTGGAACAGCAACTCCGTAAACTAAAATAATGACATGGTGTTCATGTCCTCTCCTTACTGAAAGAGAAGGATTTGGAGTTATTTCAGCTTCAAAATGGAAGCCTTTGCTGTTGCTGTGCATTTGACTTCTACCATATTTGAAACCTCTGTCTCACATCCAGTTTCAGCCTGCTCCACGTTTGGCAGAAACTACAGTCAGAATCCCAAACTGAGTCAACCCCTGACAAGGCCTCCACGACTCTGACTTGCTAGCCAGCTAGCATATTGTGCGGCCTAACTTGAGGACATTTACTGCTTAACAAGCTCCCCTGGGGTTTAATTCTTTCCCTGGTTACTTGGTGTTTCCTTTGTCACCATCAGCAAGTATCCTCATTGGATTATACGATGTTCGGCTGACATGGCACAAACATGTACAAACACATACGGGCTGAAAACAGTTCTTCGGCCCAACTGGAGGACGGATACTTGGAGCATCGTGAACTTACCGGGTGTACACGTGTCCCCCACACCACTGTCACACAGCAGCCACCAACTTCCTTGTATCAGCAGCCTTTTCTAACCAGAGTTTTCTCCATTATTTTGCTGAGTCAGTAGGATCGTCTCCCTAGCCCTTCCAAGTCCATGTTCTCTTTCTCTCCCTTCTACTTTTCTTCCTTTCTCTTCATCCACCTCGTCCCACCCACTGAGCATCGGGTGGCCTGGACGCCTGACACAGTCTCCTGTCCCTGATGTCTGCTCTTCTCCCCGCAAGGCCTCCCACTGGACTGGAGCTGCTGTGTCTTCATCTAGCCTTTCTCTAGAATATGCTTTGTGTTTTTTTCCATCACTTCCAGAAGTCTTCACTGAGTTATATCAAGAGTCAGTCTAGGCAAATACCAGCACCCAGCACAGTACCAAGTGGCCCCTTGAGCTGCTTCATTTCCATGTGGCTCCCAGCTATGCTCGTGAGCCTGGCCCATGAGCCCTTTCTTCCTTCAGGGCTGAGCACTCCAGGATCGGTTAGTAGCCACTGAGAAAATGCGGCTCTTGCTTTTGTTCGTATTTTGCTGCTTAGCCTCATACAGACCTTTTCCCGTCCACCTATCAGAAGGGATCCTAACCAAATGCTAAACTTTAGTTTGATGAAAATGCTGAGGTAGGCTGCTTCTCTCTACCTGTTCTCTCCTCCTGTCTACACACACACGCACACACACACACACGTACACACACACACACACATACACGCAAATTGGGAAAAGGTTCTGCCTTGGGGTCTTTTATTCTTGTTCCCCTCAAAAATACCTCCAAATATATAGTAGTTGGACTAAATCAGGGAAAATGCCATTAAAAGTTTTTACTCAGTGCTTTTCCTATATGATCTTAAAGGGACTTTCGGCCCCACCCCCAACACGCCTGCTTTCAAGACACATGTGCTGTCATTAAGACTTTTCTGTGGGATCCTGTCAGTCTTCGAACAGTTGGAATGATCATGGATATATGACCCAAAAGAGAAGAGTATCTCATCCCTTATTTTCCCAGCTGCTGAAAGATAACTATCTCCATTACAAATGAGAATCTGTCTTAAGATTTGCAATTCTGAGAACTGACTAGATGAGTATAATTCTGTGATTTGTGAGACCTGCACTAGAACAGCCAGCAGAACATTATGATTATCTGCTTACATTCAAAGAAAATAGAATTATCACTGCAGTTAAAACCTTCTAACACAATCTACTATTTTAGGGATCAAAGTATTAGATGTGCTGCTTAAGGAATGGTGCTACTAAAAAAGAACTGGAGTTGGCAAGACATCTCCCTCCCCAGGTGTTTCCAGAAGCCACTTCAAGTGATTCAAGACACCCTACACCATAAACGCCGGTACCACCAGCAGCCCCCAGTAAAAAAAAAAAACAAAAAACAAAAAAGAAAGCCAACTCACCCAAACCCATGAAAGCATAGGTAGTACTTACCCATAAAATACATATTTTTTTGGAAGAAAACACCAGAAGTTGCTCTTACGAGAAAACAGAGTAAAGACATCATTCTAAATCATGATGCAACAAGAGACAAACATTCAGACCCCCTGAAGTATTCAAAGCTCAGAATAATAGCAGCTGACATTTACTGAGCATGTACTGTGTGCCAGGCACTGTGCTGAGTGTTCTGTGTCATTTATTCTTGAAGATTCACAGACCCCACACTGAGCAGTACCACCTCAACGGAGAAGGGTGAAATCTCCAGTTGCATCTTTCATCTTTAGTAGGATGTTCATTGGAGAATGGACCACAGAGTCTGCCTGGCATTGTTCTGAGTGAAATCACTGCATTCAACCTGTTTCGTTTTCTCACACGACCACGCTGGTTAATTCTCACCAGCCCCCTGTCCCAATGCCATCATCTCTCGGTGCCGTTCATTCCCTCTGACACTGAACTAGTGCTACCGTGATGATCTAGACACGAGAGCACCCCTTCCACTTGGCCTTTCTCCTTGCTTAGTGATGGTGATAGAAATGCAGTGACCTCACGGAGGCTCCACAGCCGTGATGTGAAAGCTCTTGTTTTCAGGCATCCTGTCTCCAGAAGGCAAATGTAAGGTCCTGCCTTTTTGCGGGGAAGAAACAGTATGGCTGTCTCATCTGTGTCTTGAGGAGAAGTAGAATTTACTAGCACTCCTTGGGTGTAGTTCCAGTTAGTTGAGGCAGAGAATGTTAAAAATCTCACATGCTTCCTGTTTTCTCTCTGTTTAGCTCTTCAAGCCTCTTTGTAGTGCCTGTCACTTTTAGGCCTCCTGCTTCTGCACAGAAGTGTTTAGCTAAGCCATTCCCCTCATTCTGCTGTCACGTCCGTCACAGTCGTGAGAGGCAGTGGGTCTGAGCCAGTAGGAGGTTCTGGGACTCTGGTATTCGTGTCTGCCCTGCATGGAGACAGGTGCACATTTGGGCTCAGCATAAGAACTTCCTTGTAACCACAGTCTGACACAGGGGCGAGCTACCTCAGGGTTCAGGTGGCAGCTCAGTGACTACTGTCAGGGGCACGGGCTCCAAGCTGACCTGAGGATGGGACTGAAAGTCCATGTTTCTCTCCCCCTCATTTCTCCCAACTCTTTTGCTCTTGCAAATAAGTGGTTCTCAGGGGCTAGCTGTCCCTCTCTCTTCTCATCCACTCTGTCATGTCCTAGGCATCCTTAAAGCCCCAAGAGAGTGGAATCCGCCCCAGGGAAAGCCCCCATTGGAGTGGCCTCGTGAGTGGATCCACCAGGTTGACTACTTGGGATTGGTGGCCCCTGTAGTAGGTACCTTGTTTCATTAGCTGGCTAGTGGGGTTTTTTGATTATCTATTCCCCCCACCAAAAAACAAAACAAACAAAAACAAAAACCCCACCCTAATGTGAAGAACAAGGTATGTGTGCCTTTCGTTTAGCTGTTGATCCAGATTTGGCATCTCTGGTGGCAGTTGGGTGCCACTGAAAGTTTAGAATGGAGACATTAACTCCGTCCTCGGAAAGAGCACGTGGCTCTTAACCAACCAGGATACATAGCAGAGATGAGTCACAAGATTTGTGTTGCCTTTATAACTTTTCCAGCTTCCCATCACTTCCAGGTCAAGTCGAAATTTCAGTCTTGTTTTCTGGCTTCCTTTAAGCCCAGAAACCACTCCTCTTTTGTTGCTTTACTGGAACTAAGAGCCCAGCATAAACTTACAAGGGTCATTTTTCCACTTCATCATTCATTGAAGCTATTAAACTGGAAACAAAACGACATTAGTGCTGTATTAATGTAAACAGCAGCCACTCTAGTGATATTACATTGAACTCTTTTGTTTTTATGCCAGATTCATAGGCGGGGTAGGCAGTGCATACATTAGTAGAGTGGAAGGTGAGAGCTCAGCTGTGGGTTCCTTGCAGGAGCATTATTGTTAGTGATTTGCCTTGAAAACCACATTTCCGTATGTTAGAGTCAGTGGGCCCCTTAATCCTGCATCTGTGAAAATGGGCACCACGAAACCAAAACCAAAGTTCTTGGGGGCAGGGGTGGGGGGTGGGGAGCTTCTCCCTTCAAGCATCAGCATCTCTGGCAAGGCTTTTCTTTATCGCTCACTGGTTTTGCCAGAACACTCCTTTCGAAAGGGCCTCTTCTTTTCCTAGTAGTTTTTCTCACACGAATAATAAAAAGCAGGCCCGTGCAGTCCTGTGGCCGTGAGTCTAGAGCAGGACGTCCCGACTTCCCACACACCTGCTCTCCCCCATCCATCCATTCGCCCTGGTCTGCACAACAAGAAAGAGAAGAGCCCCTGCCGGCCCGGCCCCGGTTTCTTCAGATCACCCACGCTGCAAGGTGGGATGCTCCCCTGCCAGAAGATACCAAGAACATCCTAATTGCCTCCCCTGAAAGAGCCCACAGCCTTCTCTGATTCCCCCTGGGCTCCCCTCCCTCCCTTCCACGGCCATAGTCTCCGTTGGGTATGCGGTACCTTCCAAGGACACATTTCTAGTTACGTTTTTTAAGTGCCTACGCGAGTTACAGACCTCTGGAACCTGCCAGAGAGTCAGCCTGTGCCCGGCCCCCAGCCCTTCCCCACCCTGCACGTAGCCCCCAGGGGCGGGCGCAGACAGCTGCCCCTCTCCAGGGTCCCCGGCGTTCTGCAGGCAGAACAACTGCAAGGGTAAGCTCGTGGGCAGGGCGACGACGTCACTGCCCCGTCAGGCTGGCTTTGTCATTCTTTCCTGTGCTGCTTTTTAGGGATGTCTCTGTTGATGGGGTTCCAGTCTTGGCTCATAGAGAATGGTAAGGAGCCCACTTGCGAGGTCTACAGCTACTGAGTGGGGAAGATAGAGGAGAGCAAGACAGGCACAGAGCAGAATTCAGTCTTTGTCCACAGCTGGAAAGTGCACCCAGATCCAAGAGGGCAAAGAGTCAGATAATCATAGTTAAAAACACAGTGATTCATTTGCCATCATTAATCACTGGAACCCTGGCTGCCTCTTCCTGTCCTCCCTTCCTAGATTTGAAGGATCAGGGTGTCTGCTCACAAGGGCTCAGAAGGGCCATCATCGCTGGGGGTGAAGCAAGATCAAAAGTGCGTCTTCGAAAATGAGTGTGAGGTTATTTGCTTGCTTCTTTTTTAAAGTAATTGAAGTCTGACCTAAATTCGGGGCCTTTATTATGTGGTGGGTGTACGACATATTATTCTGTGACTGCACTCTGTTCACATCACGGCACTAAGCAGCGCTCGGATGATTTTTTGGTGCATTAGAAAGTTTTTGCAAAATGGACAAATCCATACCCAGGCACTTTATTTTCATTAATAATCCAGCGATTTTGTTCAGACAATGTAATAACCCAAACGGTGGGCATTCACATTTAACAGGTATGGGCAGATTTGCCAGAGGAATTCTCTGGATTTGGATAGAGAAGGGAGGCGGGTTGACGAAGGCGATCCAATGGGAGGCCACTGCCGTGGTGGTGATGAGAGGGAGGCTGAGAGGGAGGCTGCCGCGGAGGCGGCGGGGGCCGTGCGCTCTGCACTGTTGCTCTGTCCGTCCTGCGGGCGCTGGTGCTGCCAGCGTCCCGAGCTCTGGTCGGTTGCCCCAGGCGCGCATGCGCGGCAGTGCCCGAGCGCGGGGCCCGCAGTGCGGTGCGGCGCCAGGCCAAGAGGCGCGCTTGCTTCTCCATTAACAGGCCCCGAACAGTCCGGCGCCCGCGGAGCGTTGGGGACTCCTTCCCCTTGTAGAACCACGTACAGCTCGGTCTGCCTGTTCGTGGCGAGGGTGGGAACGAGCTGGTGCAGCAGGTTATAAAACGGAAAGTGGGTTTGACAGTCATAATCTGATCAGATACCATGGACCAGATGCCTTGGGACTGCCCGAAAGTCTTTAGCGTCCACCAAATACTCGAGTGTCTGCGACGGGCTGTGTGGGGTCCCTGCCAGATGGGTGTGGGGGCAGAGCGCCCTTCCCTGCCTTGGCCGTCGTGTGTCTTAGTCTTTGTGTTTCCCTTTGGCGTCTCCTGGTCTCTGTCCCCCATCTTGTGCACCATGTGTCCCTGAGGGGAGTCACACCTGTGTCTGAGTCTGCTGTAAGGTGTTCAGTCTACCTCAAGGGGTCATCATGGTCAACTCTGTCCCATAACAATCCTCTGACATCGCCACACACACTGGAATGTATATCTGCCCCTGGCCCTGCCTTCCCTGTCAGTAACCTCCTGACCCCATCTTTCCTATAATCACCACAAACTCCTAGTGCAAATTGGATGCTGCTTTAAATGTGAAAACAATTGTTCAAAAGCTATAAAACCTGAATGAAAGCTAAAGCTGAATTTATAAGCCTTGTTGCATATGAGCCAAAAGTGCAAAAAGCTCTATATAATGAACTAACCTGCCACTCGTATAAATATAAATATATATAAATATATTAAAATCAGACTGTTCTACAAAATTGTGTATTTGTATTTTTGTGTACGTACAATTTTCTGCTAAGCAGAAGGAGGATGTAGTATAGGATGCTGTGAGAAGAGATTTGGTTTAATCCTATTTCTTTGTTACTTATTTTTGTTAACATCAGATGCCTGTCTTTGTCTTATATGTGTATGACACTGTTTGGAAAGCTGCAGTATCTCTCTTCCTTAGGTCCAGAGTCCAACAGAGAGTGAAATCTGGGGTTTAGAGAGTTGTCCAGGCCACGAGACATGGAGCCAGGGACAGAGCTTGGCCCTCTCCTGCCGGGGAGCTGCTTACGGTCCCGAGGCAGCAGGGAGGCAGGGCATGGCCTCTGGGAAACAGAATACCACTTCTAGAGAGCAACGTGCAAAACAAAAGATTGTCAGGTCTCTCTAACCTAAGACTCCCCCGGGTCCCTCAGGCGGAGATGCAGGACCTCTCAGTTTTGGGCCAGAAGTGTGCCCGGAAAGTAGCAGGGGGCTCTGCCTGGCTCTAGTGCCCAGCTCACTGGCCGGCTCTGGGCTCTGGGTCCCTCTTCCGAGTAGTTGCTGCCTTTTTCAGACCAGGTTACCAAAATGCCTCCCCTCTGCCAAGCTGCTGACGCTTCATCACCCAGACCTCCAGCCCCAGTTCCCTGGAGCATCTCAGAACCCACTTTCCCGGTGCTAACACACAAGAGGGGGATAAAGTGGCTGCCAGTAATGGCCAGAAACCAACCATCTGAGAGGCCAGGCCGGAAGACAAGCTCTGTGCGCCCAGGGCAGTCGCCTTTCCCCCCGGGGAGGCGTGGGGCGCCCTGGGCCCGGGCCCCACCCCCGCTGCCCCCCACCTCTCAGCCCCGCGGCAGGCCCTCTTGGCGTGAACCTTGTCTAGGGAGAGCGATACTGCACCTTCACCTGTGGGACTCATATTTATAACAATGTGTAATGACTGTAGCAAAAAGCCCTTGTTTCTAGATGTAAATGGTCAAAGAAACAAGTGCTCTATTGTATTGATTAAAATAGTTCAAATGAGTCCTGTATCATTGTATCTCCTATTCTGGATTAGTGCCTTTTGGACAGTAGACTGTTCTGTAATTAAAATGTAGTATACTGCTTTTTTGTACAGTTTTGTTTTAATAAAACTTTTTTTTAATTTGTGTTTATTTTAGTATTGTACCTATTAGAGAATAAAACGTATAACTGAACAAAGCCTGGCTGGGGTTTCTTTGGGTAAGGAGGGTCTCCTGGGAAGCGCCTCAACACTAACAGAGAGGGGCGGCCGCGTTCCGTTTCAGACATCAGTGCCTTTGCTTTAAAAAGCGATTGGTGCGCCCGGAGACCCGAGGACGCCTGGACAGGGTACCTGATGGTACAGGTGACCATCAGACAGACACTGCCTGGGTGAGGGGGAATGCCACCCGCTCACGAAAGCCCGAGTCCGTCCACCTCCACCTCCGGCCCCGGCTCTCCTCCTCCCTCCCCTCCCTCCCCTCCTCCCTCCCCGCCGGCTTCCCCATCCCAGAACCACTGCCGTCCGAGCTCCTCGCGCTGAGCCCTGAAATCCCTCACTCCTTGCCATTCCCGCGCCAGGCCACATCCCGAGCCCCTCGTTTTCTTAAAACAGCCATCTTTCCTGGGGCTGCTGCTTTAAAGGCCTGCAGTGGTTGGGGTCAGAGCCTTATCGGGGACTCAAGAACAAAGGGCCCGAGCCCCTCCTCACCCAACAGACTCGGGATGATTTGCTTTCCTCCTCCTCAGAGAAAGCCCGAGAAGTAAATGGTTTTCTCTTCTTCCCATCCATACATCACTAGGAAAGGCTCTGTTAAATTTTAAGTTGCCCCCAAACCCTAAGTCGCAAGTGGAGGTGGGCGGGAGACGAGGGAGGGAATCCCGAGAACCATCTTCACCTCACGCTCCTCTATTTGGGCCCAAACTGCTTTCTGCTTCCCTCACGCCCACCTGCCCAGTGGTACCCGCTCCGCCGCCTCTCCTCCGAGTCCTGCAACACACACCAGCCTGGAGGGAACCCCCTCCGCCCCGGGGGCCCCGGGGGCCCCTCCGGCCGGGCCCGTGCCCTCTAGACCCGGCTGCGGGGCTCGGCTAGTCAGGCTCGCTTGTCTGCACCGCGTGCTGCACGAGGCCCGGCGCAGGCCAAGGACACGAACGTGCACGGGGTGACGGACTGGCACGTGTCCACTGGAGCCCCTGTTCGGGTCTGAGCAGCGTAACAAGCCCACAGCCTCGGGCCGACAAAGAAGATCTCCCGAACTGCGAGAGAACGAGTAGCAACTCGAAAAATGAGGATTTATCCCAGGAGCCAGATCCATTCTACATTCCGACTCCTGCCTCAGAGCAAGGGCCGCTCCTGGCTGCCAAATTTCCATCATAATCTGGCAGTACTTCCCTCTGACAACAACTCTTTGGCACTTATGAATATAAACAAGCCCTACGAAGATGTGCCCTGACTGGCGGCCACCACCTATCGGCCGTCCCCATCTGCAAGGACGTTTACTTCAGAGGAGGGCCAAGTGAGTCGGCTCCCTGTGAAAACAGCACCCTGGACCAGCCTCGTCCCTGTCCGGGGCCGCGCTGCGCTCAGGGACCTGGAGTTGGTCCCTGCAGGCCACCTGAGAGGGGACCTGCTCGTGTGCCCAGGTCGGAGGGGCCAGCCCGCCGCCCCGAGTGCCACTGCGAACCGCGCTGGGCGACGGCTGGGAGCCCCGTCCTGAGGATGGCGAAGAGCAAGAACCAACCGAGAACGCTGGGTTCCGCAGCCTGCAGGGGTGTGGCCCAGCCCCGGCAGGGTCCACAGCCATCACCTCCTCCCCGGAACTGCCTGTGCAGCCGTGGAACACGTCCCCGGCTCCCTAGCTGGGGGTCTGGTGTGAGGTCGATCTTGGAGATCAAGGCAGTGGGGCCGTGGCCAGAGCGCTGGGACATCCCTGCCACCCCCAACCCCTTCTAGGCCAACTGCCTCCCAGCTGGCCCAGAAGCTCCCGCGACCCTGGGTCAAAGGCCATCCCAAAGTTCCCGTCGGTTCTTGGCGCCTGTAAGAGGTCTCAGCTAAGGGGAGTAGGAGTGGCCACAGAACCCACGGGGCCTCCCTGGTTCTTCAGTCCAAACCACAAAGAGCACAGGGGCCAGAGACATGTGCTCGGGGACCCGCTGTTCCTCCGAACCTCCCTCTTCCAGTCTCAATCTTGAAAAGCCCCAGACCCAGGCCGCCCCTCGCCCTGTGGGACTGGCTACAATGAGCCCAAACGCTGCCATAGCGTTGGTGGTATAGTGGTGAGCATAGCTGCCTTCCAAACGCTGCCATGTCTGGGGACAGGAGGGAAAGGCACCAAGACCAACCTCAGACACAGGCACGAAATCATCTGGTTTTATTTAGAGGCTGCTGGTCATATGACAGAAAGGCATATATGGTACAAAATTACAGACGTTTAGTTCATTATATGATACAAATCATTCAGTCTTTACAAATCATTACAGAGTCTTTGGATTTTTTTAAACTCCCATTTCATGTGCAGCCAATCAATACAACCCCCCAATCAGAATCACTTCTTTAAACGTGAAACCATCATATTTACAGAACTCCGCACATGGAGATTTTCCAAGGACCCCCCCCCCCCCCCCCCCC